>JAEMWC010000553.1:130000-447500 GCA_016490735.1 Pachyseris speciosa | reverse complement strand
AAGAGATCTGCGTACGAGATTAAATTACAGCTGTAACTCAAAATCTTGTAAGGCATCACTCAAATTTGATTAAATCAATCAATCACTCAAATTTGATTAACAGTTTCTCCCTTGTTTACAACTAAAACGTTTTGACACAACTAAAGTTCAATTTGTCAGCCAATTCACCTTGCGAGGTTAAGAAGTTGGAAACATGATCTGACATGCACAACTTCCATCATAGCTGCACTAGACTAAAGAGTTATATTTGAAGCTGTTAATATTTACTAATAGGTGCCCTTAACAAAGAGGTTAAGTTTATTGCATACTGCAAATTGCAGAGCATCTGTATCATAGAGGTTTTTTAAAGGAAACATGGAAATTTTGCTGTCTTTATTAGAGAGGTGTCCATAAGGAGAGTTTCGACTGTATTACAAGGGTTTGTATGCGAATTTAACACACAAGAACAGTAATATGAAAACTCAACGAAATTGGCCTGAACTGGCTGCCTTTTTATTGCAGTTAATTCTTTTATTTGTATTTTTATTTATTACCATTAAAATCTCTGAATACGAACCCTTCTAATTAACACCATGACCAAAGGGTTCAACAGTTATTATGAACACTCCCTGAGCTTAGGTTACCTGCGCATTTACACAATTCAAGCTCAAGTGCAAAATGAGACTATTTGCTTTTGTTCGCTGTTCGAATGGAAAAAGATTTTTCTCTCTACTGTGTGGGCCGGTCCTATGAAACGAAGTTGTTTGACGATCCAAAGCTTCACTTGGAAACTAAAGAAACTCCGGATCGGTTAAACCACCTTTCAGACTTGATGGAGGTTTCTCCATTTTGTCTTTTCTTGTTATGCTCCAGC
Source organism: Pachyseris speciosa (assembly GCA_016490735.1). Classification (NCBI taxonomy): domain Eukaryota; kingdom Metazoa; phylum Cnidaria; class Anthozoa; order Scleractinia; family Pachyseridae; genus Pachyseris; species Pachyseris speciosa. Next base: position 446,647 of record JAEMWC010000553.1, on the reverse strand, counting down.
TGGAGATTTTACATTGGAAGAATAGATTGCGGTTTGATACATGATGGACAACCATGCCCGTATTATTATTTAATGGATCATCGTTGTACTGTTCTCTGCTGTGATAATTATGTTAAGAAGCATAGGAGATTAGAATTATTGGAAAGCAAAACATTTATTTTTTTGGTGGGGAGAGGGGGTCACCGTGGTCGACTAGTGAATGTGAGACATTTTCTCTTAAGCAAATGATCACAGGTGTACCCATTATACCAAGCCCAGTTTAGGGAACAACATTTCCTTTTTTTTTCCTTAGTACGGCTGATTAACGTACTAAGAATTGGTCAAAAGTAGTCACGCACTTTTGGGTCGACTGAAGGGTTGTTACTGACTCTCATCGTGTAGTGGTTAATGAACTTCGTGGTTTTTGTGGGTTGTTGCTTTAATTTGATACGAGCAACAGTGACAGTCAACTTAAGTTCAAGTCTTTACTAAACCAGTCATAGACGTCAATACACCTAAGGGAATGTCAAAAACCGAAAAATTCAACGGCACTGCCGTATTAGCCGTACTTGGTGTACCAAGAGAAAGTTAGAAACTGAAAAATTCAACAGCGCCGCCGTACTAGCTGTACTTGGCGTACTAAGGGAAAGTTAAAAACCACAAATACAACGACACTGCCGTACTAGCCGTACTTGGCGTACCAAGGGAAAGTTAGAAACCGAAAAATTCGACGGCACTGCTGTACTAGCCGTACTTGGCGTACCAAGGGAAATTTAGAAACAGAAAATTCAACGGCACCACCGTACTAGCCGTACTTGGCATTCTAAGGGAAAGTTGGGCTGCATAAGGTGCAGTGAGTGCTTTCTGAAGGTAATATTCGCCTGAGTGGTGAGTGCTATCAAATTTAGTTTCCAACCAAGCATACCAGTCACAAGTTGGGGCTTTGTTTTCCCTATCATAATACAATTCATTTCATTTTATTTATTAAAACAACAATGCTAACCCTTCGAACGAGCGCACCTTAGACATAAGCCCTGCCAGGGTAAATTGCGACAAGCGGCATGACCCAAAAAGTAGCAACAGCACATAAAATGAAATGCCAACGAGAGACTCATTCCTTCCAAAATTCCAACAGTGATATCAAGGCCGAGAATTAGCAATGTAAACAACGACACGTAAGATTTTAAAATTCAAACAAGCGATACGGACCTCCCCCCCCCTGGCAGGGCCTCTAAACATAAGAAAGGTCAGTACATTTAACTTATGATCTGATAAAGATCATGCAGGTCCTTCTCAGTGCTGTCACAATGAAATAGAGAGAACCTGCCATTATGCAGAGAGGGGAAAGACGTAATATTGTGTTAAATATGCCATAAATTATTTCCACAGAAACTATTATTTGTCATGTAATGTTGTCGCCAGTTAACAAAACTATAAAACCCCTCCCAACAACGTCAGTTTTTAATACCTTCAGAACCATTTAAACCACAAATTGGCCATAAGATCCTGGTTGAACTTGCTGCAGCTATAAATCTCATATTAGACCGAGCTGCATTTTTTTTTAAAGAAAATGTGACACAAGTATTGCTTTAAAAAAGTCAATGTATGTGTTTAAAAGATAGTGGTCACAAAACATTTCAAAGAAAACAAACCCCACACATCTTTTGCCAGTATTGTGCCCCCAATTTATGAACAGCTATTCTAATTATTTAACCCTATTGTTAAACCAAGGGTTCCAACCTTGTTGAAGTCCTGAATTTTTTTTTTCAGGTTTCTTTTCGCAATTGCATAAATTGCGTTCACGACTGCGAGGGTCATTCTTCATTTGATTTCACATTTACGTGTACTTCATTCATACCCTTTTCTTTCATGGGAACATATGCAGAACCCACAATTGACCTGCTCCCAATGTCAGTGGCTTCATAGCTCAGTTGGTTAGAACATCGCACCCGCGGTATCGCGAGGTCACAGGTTCAAACCCCGTTGAAGTCCTGAATTTTTTTTTGGTTTCTTTTCGCAATTGCATAAATTGTGTTCACAACTGCGAGGATCATTCTTCATTTCATTTCATTTCCGCAGTTCATATATGATTTAATTCATACCTCCTTCATGTTAAACCATTGTCAACTAACCATTATCATTCAGTTTCAATTAGAAGGCAGAAGTTCCCATGGTTGTTTACATTTCTTCACAGTCAAAGTGTACATGCAATCAGTGAAAAACAAACAACTGAAGAAAAGAAAGAAATAGAAAATGAACAAAAGAAGAAAAGAGACTTACAGTACATGACAAACAGGAAGACATAAGGCCACCCTACCCCTCAAAAAAAACGTGACATGATCAGTTCATGTTTATCATTGCAAATTTCTATGAAAACGCACTCATTTTTCTTCACTTTCATACTAAGTCGGGGAAGTTAAAGTGTTGACGTACTTGGTGCATGTGCTCAGTTTGCTCCACATTTATTACAAAGTGATTTTAACTGATTTACAGATTTTTGATGCAAATAATGGAAGAAATGACATTGTGAAACATAATCTTGTGGAGACTGCAAGAGCAAGTATTGTCAGGTTCCAACCAACTGAATTCAGAAACCACAAGGCACTGAGAGTAGAACTGTATGGAGTAGTTGTCCCGGCAGGTGAGTTACAGTACTTTCTATAAGTATATTCTCAACAGTGTGATCTCTACTTAATTACAAATGTAGTCTTGTTTAATTTTTTTTGATATAAAGATCAATATACCAAAAGTGTCAGCAATGTTTCTTAAAAACAAAGAAGTTTCGGGTATGCAACCGTTCTTCAGTGTGAACAATGAAGAAGGGTTATATATATGACTTATTTGCAAACAGTTTCACCCTCACATTTCACCGAGATTCCAGTAACGTTTATGCCCAAAAGTTCTGTAATGGACTTTAGTGCAAGCTAGCAGACCTATATCATCATCATCATCATCATCATCATCATCATCATCATCATCACATTATTTACCCTCGGATTTTAGAGTAGCTTGTGCAGCTAATATCTCCGAGCATTTAATTATCAGATGATAGATAGACCATCACACCGGGAACTACGTCCCCTACTCTTTTCGAACAGTGTGTGGGTTCTTTTACGTCCCACAGAATCAATTATGAAGAGTTGTGAGACGGGGCCTACGGTTTATCGTCCTTATCCGAGAAGACTAGAAAGTCTAACCATTTGCAGTTGTTATTACAAAGGCAGCACTATCTCCTCAATTATTTAAAGACCCTGAGTGTTGGTCCGACCGGGGTTTGAACCACCGACCTCCCGCACGCTAGTCCGGTGCTCTACCACTGAGCTAACCGGTCGGCGGTATATGAGGAAACCAAACTCCTGGTGTCAAAAGCAGTCAAAAGCCACGTATTCAAGGTAGTCGGTTTGCCATGCTGTCGTTTTTTCGGTCATTGTCACATTCATAACACAAGCAGTGTTGACTGTACTTGAAAAATGTGTTGTAGTAGAGAAGGCAGTGCTACTATCTGCACATGATGAACATGATGCAATACTATTGAGTGAGAATAAAGTTAAAAAAGGAATTCAGATCTTGCTTCTGCAAGAGATGCTTCTATGAGTAATTTCGGCAGTTTGCTCGTATCTCTAATCTTAATCCGTTCGATAAGTGTTCTTTCTCAAACTCTCAGGAGAAATGTTGGATTAGATATTTTGCAGTAAATAAAATATATCCTCCTTATAAGCTATGCTAAGTAAAAATAGTGCAGCAGTCATCGTAACTGCTTTTGATGCAGATAATTCTAGGTTCAAACTGCCATAGGGACACCATCCACATGTTTTTGTTTCATCTCTTTTTATTGCTTTTATTGTCTGTTTTGTTTTGTTTTGTTTTGTTTGTTTTGTTCTGTTTTTTTTACAAGTATTACCATTGTCAATGGTTGACCTGTAAAGCAATTTGGAAGTTTTAAGGGGATATAAATGCAATGCATCGATTGTAAGGAGGCTAGACTTCTCCTTTTCTCTTGTGTTCCGCCAACTAAGGGATACATGCACAATGTATTTTGGCAGGCACGAGTTTAGGCTAATAATTGTAGCCTCTTGTCTTAGGGCCTGTTCACATGGAGGTGGACGACCCCAGGAAGGTGAGGTCCCCCACCTACCTGTGGTCAAAAAAGGCTAACCTTCACATGTAACCCGGGGTGCTTGGGTGAGGTTTAAAATGCTATCGCGTGGTCACTAAGAATGTATATTAACAACAGAATTCAGAGATAATTGCCCGAATGAACATCACCCCACCCCACCTCCAGCATTCACATGGAGAAAACTCACCCCAGCTAAGCGGGTTACCTGCCCTGGTTGACCAGGTAACCCGCATCGGTGAGGTACTCCATCTCACATGTGAAAGCGATCGAAAAATAGAGATTGTATGGAGATATTGGTAGCCCCACCTAGGTAGGGGACCTTACCTTCCTGGGGTCCCCCACCTCCATGTGAACAGGCCCTTAGTCATCTTCAAGGTTCTTGCTAGCAAGATCTTTTTACACAAAGGAGGTCTTTGTGCCCCATTTGGAATGAACTCATCTTCTCATACACCTAGTCTTGAATTTACCATTTTGGTACCACCAGTGAATAATTTATTACCTCACAGTGTACATGAAATGTGAAAATGGAAGGGGTAAAGGATGAAAGACAACTCTTGCCCGCCCGCTGCGAACCTAGACAGGGGAGCAGGGTTGGCACAGTGGTGAGAGCACTCGCCTTCCACCAATGTGTCCCGGGTTCGATTCCCAGACTCGGTGTCATATGTGGGCTGAGTTTGTTGGTTCTCTACTCTGCTCCAAGAGGTTTTTCTCCGGGTACTCCGGTTTTCCCCTCTCCTCAAAAACCAACATTTGATTTAATTTGATTTGATTTGAGATTTGTAATTAGTAGGCGAAGAGCCACCTTGTGGAAGTATTAGTAATAAATCGTTTATTATTATTATTATTATTATTATTATTATTATTATTATTATTAGACATTTGTATGGATGTCTGTTCTCTCCCCTGATAAAACAAAAGAAAGTTGTATGACTCTTAACAAAACATTTTTCAACACAACATGAAATTGTGTGGTTTACAGTTAGGCTTTAGAAGGTCATCACAACAGATATTAGCCCGTGTAGCTGGCAGTTTTGTCGGGGAGCGCTCGAGCGAGCGGCAATGCCGCTAGGAGAATGGAGCAAAGGGCGGCTTTGCTACTCGCACGCTACCCGACAAAACCGCCAGCTACGCAGGCTAAACAAATATTCTTTCTTGCTTTGTGAGATTCTTATTTGAAAGCCAGCGGACGCAATGACAGTGGTCATCATCTTCTTTTCATTCTTAGGGTGAATTAACCCTTGAAAATCTAGTACTTTTTTCATGGTAATATCATTGCATTTTCAAAGATTTTTGATGGGATTTTCTTGGAAAAGTTAATGGGTTGGTCATGGCAAAATATCACTTTCTCCCTTGAAATACAAGATGGCTGCTTGCTATACATTTACAGTCGTCGGTCCTCTTCCGACCAGGAATCATTTAAACAAAACGATGGTGACAAATTTGCATCCTTCAGAAGTTTGAAAAGTACAGCTGTTTATGGTGGAAATGAACTGCTGAGTGCTGAAATTAATCATTTGAGTCCAAGCTTGAGCTAAGGCCTGTATGTGGGGGAAAAGGTAGACAAGAGTCATGGAACATGACTGACTTGTTAGTGATTACATTGTTTCCTTTAAAAAAAGAGCAGGCAAGTGACAGAGTATTTTTATAATTTATGTGCAGTGGTGCCACATTTGTAAAATTTCGTGTGGTTAATTTTCATAAGTTTGATCGGTAATAACCAGTAGGTACAGTGTAGATATAAATTTATGTTGTTAAACTCTTACTGCTGTTTGTTTATTTTGCTATTGATCTGGGATAGCTGTGATGTACGAATTCCATAGCTGAGATCTAGATTCCATGTAGTTTGTATTATTTTGTTTCTAAAATTCATGCAGGCTCAGATTGAAATATGTCAGTGCTCAACCTTCTGAGTGGGTTGTTTGAAAAAAGGAAAATAAATATTTTTGATATTGGTATGACTTGAGCAAAGGCCATACAGGTGTTATTGCAATGGTTGAATTATTTGGGCCACAACTGATTTCTTGGAAGAAGTTGGGGTTAATAATTCCTATAAATTTCCACCCAGAGCCAGTTAGAACCATTCTCAGAAATTCTCAACACATTTCTTCTCTAGTGTTTGAATTGGAAATTTGCAATGATTATTTTACTACTTTCACTTGACTATGGCAAAATTAATATCTAACAACATTAACATTCCAAAGAAGAAAAAGTTAGAGCAAGTTATCAATAATGGTGGTAATTAATTTCTGTTATGTCCATAATTTGCTGTTATGTCACCTCTTGTTCAATAATAACAGGACTGAATATAATTTCACTGCACACAAGTTTTTCCTTGTGTCTTTGATTTCTAAAATACCATTATTTTGTACTCTTTGGGCTCATACAAAGTATGATAATTTATAACTTTAACTTTATCAGTGTACTTTCTTTTAGGCCGCACATGTGATCCATCACTAACCTTTCTCTTGTCAAAAATGTCCACACTGACTCTATCCCCAGAGTCTAAAGTTGTTATCCTTCATGTTGATTAGATTGTAACGGCTTTGTACGCCCGCTCTCGGACATTCAATTTAAGCTTGTTTGATTTTAATCTAATCATCTTTTGGCTAATGAGTTACACGTGATTTGAGTAGTTTATAGTTCCGCCCTTAACCGCAATTTTAGTTAGTTGGCTTTTGTCTTGCTACCGGACGGATCAGAAGTTTTCAGCGAAGTAAGTTGTAAGAACGCTGAAGGTTTTGTAAGGATCGGAAAAGCGGGACTGTTATGTAAGTCATTTTCTTTCTTCTAATCAGTTTTAGTGCGCTTAGGCTTGGTTTTGTATTGTATTCTCACAAATTTTATACCGCATTTTCGCTAAGTTTTTGAGCACGTGGCGCAACCTCTTTTGCCATTGGGAGCCCATCGATCAGTATTTTAGTTCTCTTTATTAGCTATTTTCCATTAGCTTATAGCCTTATGGTTTATCCGTTGATTTCAATTACGCAGTTTGATGTATTGACCGTTTGATATTTCATAGACTAGTTTTCTTTAAAACTTTCGATTTATCCTTAATGCAATGATCGGAATGTTGGTATGTCGGTCACCGGGTCTTAGCCTAGTTTTCTTTGTGCTGTTATTGTTGTTTCAGTTTACGATATGATCTTGGATTTATGGCGTTTCAATAAACCGTTCAAGAGATTGTCCGTAAAATATCCCCGGACGTAATTCATAGCGCGTCGAACTCGAGCGAAGTTTGTTGGTTGTCAGCTTTGGGTACCGACCGCTACAGTAAAATAACAAGTAACAACAGTTGCCGATTTGGACCAAATCTAAACTTCTGAAGAATGTCGGATTCCGAGAACAAGACAGGCTTGTCGAAACCTTCGACTGAACTGATCGAAGACGAAGAAAACTATCAAGTTGAAACATTCAAAACCGAAACAAGCGGTGATGGAAAGGTTTCAAACATGCCTTTGGCAGATTTGGTCCCTGAAACCACCGGGACATCAGATTTCCCTTATGGTGAAACACCAAGCCGAGAACGAAAATTGACGGAAAAGGGAAGGACTTATCTGATGGAACAGCTTTGCCAAAGACGTCAAAAACGCATACATTGCCTTATTAAAACAAATGGATTAGATACGTCGGTCGTTGGATAGTATTAATTCTCCCGTTGACATAATGGCAGTTGAGGCTGATAGAGACGAATTAGATAACCTAAAAGATGACTTCAATGAAACTCAAAGGGCCTTTCACGACATGTTAGATTCAGCAGAGGACCAAAAGGCGTCATATGAGTGGTTTGACGTCAGGGACAGGGAATGCATGGAATGTAGAATAAGGATTACCTAAAAAATTCTGGCCTTTGAAAGAAAATCACCCATAGCAAGTTCAGTCAAATCTGGATATTCCAAAGGATCTAAGCGCAGCTCTACCTCGAGATGATCAAAGGCTAGTTCGAGTCGATCATTGAGATTAGAAGCTGCGGCAACGTCTGCTAGATTAAAGGCAGAAGTGGAGTTCTTTGAGCGCGATAGCGAAATGAGGCGTTTGAAATTAATGAAGGATATCGCCATCGCCAGCGCCGAGGAAAACGCCATCAACGAGATCCTCAAAGAAGAAGATATTACCAAACAGCAAGAAGCAATTAACCAAACGCAAGTGAAGTCTAAATTACATCCAGTATCCCCCGTCGGTTCCTAGTTTTTCCACGCTTTCTAAAACGCCTGAAGGCCAAACCACTGCGGAAAATAAAGAAACGTTGAAGGAGTTCAGAACACTTTAAGAAAAACAAAGTGAACTTAGTTCGATGCTAATTCATCAGCAAAGGATAAGTCATCTCCCTGCAAAGGAACCGCCCGTCTTCACTGGGGATGCATTTAATTATCCGGCCTTTGTGGCAGCATTTGATTCAATTACATCAGCGAATGTACCGTCAAATAGAGAGAGGCTCTATTTCTTAGAGAAATACACGAAAGGGAAGGCCAATGACCTTGTAAAGGGATTTCTTTGCTTAAGTTCAGAAAATGCGTACGATGAAGCCCGCGAGCTCCTAGACCAGCGGTTTGGTAATCCTGTGCACGTTGCCGAAGCGTACAAAACCCGAATGGGAAATTGGCCGCAAATCAATGATGGGGATAGCGGTGGACTACAGGAATTCGCGGATTTCCTCGTTCGCTGTAAAGAAGCCGTTAAGACTGTAGGTTCGCTAGCGGAGTTAGATTCCTTACAAACCCTCAGACACTTGATCGCAAAACTACCTTCGTACTCCGGCGTCAAGTGGTGCAGACACGCCCATGAAACGCAAGCCAACTCCGGTGAGAGAGTATCCTTCTGTGAGTTTGTCAAGTTCGTCCAGAAGGAAGCTGACTTGGCAAATGACCAAATCTTTTCTCCTGATGCGTTTAGAAGAGAAAAGCGTAGACCTTTCGAAAGGTATCAAGGAAACAAGGGAAGAAAGAGTGGATCCACTGCAGCTAACAGCTTCGCGACCAATGCCACACTAAAGACATCCCTGCCAACCAATCGTTGCCCACCAGCCTCGTGTCTCCTTTGCAATAGAGACCACGACCTTGATAAGTGTCAAGAGCTCAAGCGTAAGAACATCGATCAGCATAAGGATTTCATCGTCTTAAAGGGCCTTTGCTTCGGATGTTTAAAGAAGGGACACCTGGCCATTAGCTGTCAATCAAGGCTTAGCTGCGACGAATGTGGTAGGATGCACCCAACAGTGCTCCACACCCCCAGATCTCAGCGAAGGCAAAACGGAGAATTCAAAAGTAGTCAGAGTGATACGACTCAGAAACCACTGGGCCCTGCCAAGGAAACGGGCACAATGAATCAGCAAATGCTGCCACGAGTGTTTGTAACTTCACTGATCGAGCCAAAGGAGCCGCAACTTCCATGATTGTGCCAGTTATTCTATATCATAAGAACGATCCAGACTCAAGAGTCAACGTTTATGCATTACTGGATGACGGCAGTGACACTACTTTCATCACTAATTCAACCCTTGAGCAGTTAGGTGTGCAAGGTCCGAAGGTATCGCTTACCCTTAACACAATGCATGGAAGAACAGAAATCTCGGTGCAGAAAATTGAGGGTGTAGTAGCACAGAGTCTTGACGAAAAAACATCTGTCGATCTCCCAAGACCTACTCGAAGGAGTCCATACCTTCAAGAAAGAACCAGATACAGTCTCCTGAGACAGCTGAAAGGTGGCCACATTTAGAAGGGATTAAGCACGAGAAACCTCCTATCAAAGCTGATGTGGAAGTAGGAATTTTGATAGGATGTAACTGTCCGAAGGCACTAAAGCCCCGAGAGGTGGTCCCTGGAAACGAATAAGCCCCGTACGCCATGAAAACCATACTCGGGTGGGGTATTATCGGTCCAGCTAGCCCTGCCCACGATTTGCTAGTAAGAGAAGATAGTGCTTTCACCTGCCATAGAGTCGTCACTCGCGAGATCGGAAGTACACGGCTAGAGAACAAATTCGTTGTCGACGCACAGACAAAGGAGGTGATCACCCCTTTCACAGTTGGCAAAATGTTTGAGCTAGACTTCTCGGAACGTGACCAGGGACAACAAGCCTTTTCCCAGGAAGACCGCAAGTTCCTGGATATCGTAAAGAGCGGGATATGCCTCCGGCCTGACGGCCATTACGAAATGCCTTTACCCATAAAGGTCAAGAACGTCGTGCTACCGAACAACCGCGCGATGGCCTGGAACCGACTAAGACCTCTAAAGAAGAATTTGGAATCGAGCCAAACCTATCGAAGCCACTACGTCGAATTTATGAATAAGGTTATTCAGAACGGTTATGCAGAGAAGGTTTCAGATGTCATCCAGCCGGCAGGAAACAGCAAATCGGTGTGGTATATCCCACACCATGGGGTGTATCACCCGAAAAAGCCCGACAAAATCAGAGTGGTTTTTGACTGTTCAGCTCAGTTTGAGTCTCTGAACAAACATCTCTTGCAAGGACCGGATCTCACGAATAATCTGACGGGAGTCCTGTGCAGATTTCGCAAGGAACCGGTGGCGCTGATGTGCGATATCGAGGCCATGTTCCATCAGGTGAAGATAACAGAGGAATGCCACGACTTGTTGCGCTTCCTATGGTGGGGTGACGGAGATACGCATATTTCATAGACCAGTTTTCTTTAAAACTTTCGATTTATCCTTAATGGAATGATCGGAATGTTGGTATGTCGGTCACCGGGTTTTAGCTTAGTTTTCTTTGTGCTGTTATTGTTGTTTCAGTTTACGATATAATCTTGGATTTATGGCGTTTCAATAAGCCGTTGAAGTGATTGTCCGTAAAATATCCCCGTACGTAATTCATAGCGCGTTGAACTCGAGCGAAGTTTGTTGGTTGTCAGCTTTGGGTACCGACCGCTACATAGATTATTGGATAAAGTTCCACTCTATGATTGCATACCAACCAAACTGTATTGTATTGACTAGTGAAAACAAGAATATTTATGTTTAGTAGTGTGAACCAACTTCCTGCTGAATTACCGAACACACATTAATGGTAATTGGTAATGGTAATGGCTTTATATACCACACTTAATACATAGTTTCATGGCGGTTTACAACTCTTCTTCAGTCCGTATTTGATCTTACCGACCCACCCAACCGATTCATGAATGCCAGATGAAAGACAGAGATAGACCACCACACCAGGAACTATGTCCCCTACTCTTTTCGAGAGTTATGAAAGTTATCTTTTCTTCAGCAAACAGCATCCTTGCGGCATGTTCAGTAATGGTACATGATGTGTTAATTAGCATCCAGGTTGATCATGTAACCCCAAATGTATGACAAAACCTTGGTATACTTGACAAGCTTGTAAATATTAATACATGCAAGTGTAGAAACATGTTAGACAGTGTAAGTTCCAGAGTCAGTTTGTGGTTGCGGTCGACCACTATATTGCAAAACAACTCTCCACTCTTCGCGTTTTAAGCTTTTAAAGCTTTTTTTATGCTTTGATTGCACTCAGGCACTGGGGTGGTGGCCAGTGGTGGAGAGGCAGAGATCGGGATTTGAGTATAATCTGATGCTGAAACTGCTGAACCCATCAGTGGCAGAAGGAAAGATCAGAAGGGTCTATTACAGCCGCACAACATTTCAGCCTACTCGTAAACAAAACAAATCAACATACATAGACCCAAAGTGTGGGCTACGACGAGACTGTGCAAAACATTAGTTGTGGCAAGATGCCCATTCTTAGCCATAAAGGAGTGTTTCACCAGGCACTGCAAAGCACACAGAATGTATCCGAGCAATGTAACAACATCCTAACTGAAACCCATGTTATAACCTCAGACTGGAGAGTCCATGGTGACTCCATTGACTGCATTTCAAGTGTCAAGTTTGTTTGCTATATTATGATTATTTTGTCACGTATGACAGCTTCACTGATTATCAGTATAACTGGGTATTTTTTGTTGCAGTCCCCTATCAGGCTCCTAACAACTTCAGAGTGACTGCAGAAATCTCTACCAGTATTATTGTCTCTTTGGAACCGCCTTCAAAAAGGAGAATCACAGGATATAAGGTCTTTTACAGAAAGCAAGGCTCTCAAAACTTTTCAACCAATCTGACCATTTACAGTTCAGCAGCCACTGAGACTACTGTGACTAAGCTTCTTAAGTACACAGAATATGAATTTGAAGTACAGGCCTTCAACGATTTTGGAGATGGACCGAAGAGCTCGCATAGGGTGGTGAGGACAAAGGAAGATGGTAAGAGATCAGAGAATGGCTTTAGCACAACTCTCTTGATGTAGTATACTGTATTTACTCTAGCAGGGGAATTTTTGCTTGTCTCTCCCATTTTGAAATAACTTGTAAGAATATCATGCCTCACTCTTATAACGTTAAGAGGTCAAAATTACTGAATGCTGATTGGTTGAAGAAGAGGGCATTTTTCTTAAATTTGCTTCTGAAGAGGGCAAAATTACTTGCTCCTGTTTGGTCGAGCACCGAAAATACTCGCCTTTGATTGCCTGAATACATTGCTTTGACATTCAGCAGGGGCACCCAATGAGCCAAATCAACCAATAGCTATAGAAAGGCAGTTTTAAGCACCTTATGGTGTTCGAGGTCTGTTTAAAGTGATTTTTTGGTTAGCTAGAAAAATTTGATCTGCTCGGATTCCCTCGCTGAAATTTTAATTGCCCGAAAATTTTAGGGAACAAATTCTTCCGTTGAGAAAATGCTTGCTGAAATGAACTTTTCAAGAGCTTTCTAGGGAACTATTTTCTCTGCAAAAATGCTAGCTGATGCTTTTGACTGCCAAAAACAGCAACTATGACCTTTCCAAAAACCTCAGGGTCTATGATTTCCACATTGCAAATCCTTTAGGGCGTGTTTCAGTTAAGAAAATCCTAGTGCACTCTTTAATCGATACCAAAAGCCTAAGGTGAACTACCCTCCACTGAACAGATGAAACTTGTCGTTGGATGCCCCTGATTCAGTTGTTTTCTTCATTTTGAGCAGAAAAACTTCTTCATCTCCTTCGAAGCTTTTCTTTTAACTTGGGTTGTATTCGTTAAAAAAGGCGGAAGATCAAGTGCTACATAGAAAAGATATTATAGAAGGTGATGGACAAACCGTTTGCTATATTTATATTTGGATGCATGTTTTGAAGTGGATGCATACTCTCAAGTGGTAAAAAATCATCTACAGCACAGGTGAATGAAATAAATTGAAGCTTAACTTTTGGTTTAATCGTTATTTCCTTCATTTGGAAATGAAACTTGTATGTGATCTCTCAACTAGATGTAAATAACAAACAGGACTATACTTGTTTTGGACGAAAAGAAGTGGTTGAACTGCTTATTTGTTTTGCTTGCAAGCAAATGAGTGTTTTTATCTACTTGGCTGACTGTTTTTGCACGCCTCTCGAAAGAGTTAAGAAAAATTTGCCCTTAGCACTATAAACATGTTATTGCAATTAATTGTTATTATGGATTATGGATTAATATCATTCGTGTTTTCAGAAGTTGCTAAAAATTGCCCTCACGCAGTCTCAGCAACTTCTCAAAACACAGGTAATATATTAATCCTTAGTTTTACTCAGCCTGATGTAACCCATACTGATAAGATATACAGTCATGTATAATGTTGTAGGTCAAAATGAAAATTAATTCATGTCAAAGTGATTTTAACCTACAGCTGTATGTCAAAATGAAAATAATTTATTCATGCCTTTGTCTTCTAACCCTAGTTATTCATGATTCATCTGATGAATAATCAGGCTTAGAAAACAAAGGAGTTTCATTTTGACCAAGATCTAAATTATTTTCTGCAGAAAATAATTTGACCTACAACATATTTATGTATAAACTTGTACTACAGTGGAAGCCTGTTAATATGGACACCAAAGGGACATGCCAAGGTGTCCATATTATCTGGGTGTCTGTATTAAGCAGGCCAATTTAAGAGAAAATATAAGATCTTTTTAGTAGTCGGGACAAAGAAAACTGCCCGTTTATAACCGAGTGTCCCTGTCCAGTGCTCTTAACCAAAGTGAAAGCAGTTTATGAATTGGAGCATTGAATTGCTAAAGAGAAGAACAAACTCTCTTTCCATTATAAGAAATGGAACAAGCTCCTTTCCCAAGAACAACACATCTCTTTTCCTTCTTAATTTTAAAAGAAACTGATTTATCAACCAAACTACTTTTTCTCTACCTCTCATTAGTACTGTAGAAAACAATAGCTTAAGTCTAAAGAACGCGATCTCTTGCCCCTGTATGCTGTTGCTGTCGGGTGTTGCATTATTGCATGTGTGTGCGTGTGTGTGTATGTGCGTGTAGTCCTTGTACTGATGTATCTTATTTCCTTCTTGAATTCTCTTATAATTTGTCTTTTCTTTGCAAATAAGTAAGTAAAGAAAGAAAGAAAGAAAAAAAGAAAGAGAGAAAGAAAGAAAAATCACATTCTTGCAACAACTGTTGTTCGTAATTTTCTGGGGAACTACACATGTGTAGGTTCCTGGCTGCATTCCAGTGGTTGTGTAACTAAAGTACAGGCATGTATACTTGCGAGTTTCCAAGTAACACTCTCCCTCTTGATATTAAGAGAGTCCCTTAAGATGAGTTCCAAGTTGATTTTGATGAACTACTGGCTTAGAAGAATTAGACAATAAAGATTAATTTGTTGATGTGATTCAAAGTGAAGTTAGTCAAATTTCTTGAATTATTATCGACAGTTGCAAGTAGGCCTCATTCGTAATACTTTACTTCGGAGACATTGTTACTTGATGCCAGAGGTTGAGTAACTTCACCAGCTTTGAATGAATTGTAGCAGAACTTCAAAGCTAAATTGTGTTTGATCTGTTGTCTTTTGTATCTATTCTTATTATTAATTGTTGACAGACACGGAGAATGAGAATTAACTTTTACTGATTAAATACTGTATGTTTTTGGAACTTTTTTATTGCCAAAGATTGATACCTGGCTTGTATGGTTTTGCCTGTGAGTATCTTCATACTGAAATTAAGATCACCCTCTATACATACCTGACTTATAGCATACTAAATTATTTTGTATATATCATCTTCTTGATCCTTTCACACAGTTCCTTCAGAAGCTCCTCGAAACCTTAAAGCGACTGCAAAAACTTCTACCAGTATTTTTACATCTTGGGAGTTACCAGCTATAGACTCTAGGAATGGAAAGGTCAAAGGCTTTAAATTGTTCTATAAACAGAAGGGCTCAGCTGCCAACACAACAACCGCTTTGTTGTTTAAGAGTGCTGAAATTCTCACAAAAACTGTTTCTGGGCTGAGGAAATTTACAGAATATGAATTTGACGTCCTAGCCTACACTTCTGCTGGCGATGGCCCAAAGACTTCTGTAGTCATTGCAAGAACAAAAGAAGACGGTGAGAATTTATAATTCGCTAATTTCTTTTATTAAGCAGTCTACTCTAGGTGAATGTGGGTACCACTGACGTTTCCATAAACTGACTTGAAATTATCACCATTCATGGTCAGGTGTATTGCGTATCAGTATGTCAAAAATTCATCATGAATTGTATCAGTATGTTATTAGTTCATGGCATGAGGTCCCTATGTTATCATTTTTACTGATTATATAGACAGTGATCGGTTAATTTTAGTCGCGTTGTCATTGCTCTTCTGAGTCACAGAACCTGTTACATCATTGGCGTTTATACCACTGTAAAAAGTGTTTGGTTCATTTTGATTCATCTTGGTCCTTTTGAAATTTCTTTTAGGTTATAACAAAAGGCCATTTTGGCCTTCACCCGGCCTTCTAAGAGGCGTTCATTCGCAGTTGTAATATTATGATAAAGTTTATAATAGGCGTAATGACAGAAAAAGAGCCGTTTGAGACGGCAGAATTACGTGGTTCTAAATTCCATAACTTTGTGTATATTAACTATAGAAACAAAATTTTCGGTTCTCTTTAAAGCTGAATTTGTCCACTTTATGGAACAAAATTGTTGTTGCAGTCATCTGACAAACAAAGCGAAAATTTCGAACGTGGCAATTTGCTAATTCTCTTGTTTACAAATGCTAATTTGGACACGCCTTATCGAGTTTTAAGATCGCGCAGGAGGTCGATTCGTCTGATCTTGGTGGAGTAACAGAATTACATCATGATTGTCCGCTCATAACTTTATCTATAGAAATAAAGTTTATTATTTATTATTATTATTATTATATTAACGCTTGAAAAAATAATTTTTGCTTCCCCTTGAAGCTGAAATTGTTCATGTTATAGGAAAATAATTGGTTATTCAGTTATTTGATAAACAAAGCGAAAATTTCGAACTGGGCAATTCGCAATTACTCTTGTTTACTACTGCCAATTTCGACACGCTGGATTTGGCGACATGCAAAAATTTTTAACTCGCCTTTGAAACACAAATTGAAATGATTTTCGGTGCTCCATGCTGCCAAATTTCCATATTTACTAGCAAACTTTGGAACGAGTTTTTAATAAGCCATGAAAAGAACGCTATGAGACGGCAAAATTATCTGACGCTATAAAATTTTATAACTTTGTCATATTAATGCTAGAAACAACTTTCGGTTCTCCTTCCCATTTTATGGTAAAATAGTTGTGCTCTTAATTGGCCATCCGACAAACAAAGTGTAAATTTCGAACGTCGGGAAATTCGCTAATTCTCCTGTTTACATTTTCCTGGTATTTTGGACACACTTAAAGAGCCGACTTGGTGACACACAAAAAGTTTTAGCTCGCGTGCCAAACATCTTGACCTTCCCTCTGAAAATACTTCGAGACTTCGAAGTTGCAAACATTCATATAGACACTTCTTTTAACTTATTAGTTGTTCAGACTTCAAAAACAAAAGGTGAATCAACGAATAATCCAGCAGGTGGTATTCTTGTTGTTTTGAAAAATTTACACAACTTCAAAAACAACTGACGCGTGATGAGATGCTTGCGTGACTCTCCGTGTCTGTTTTTTTAGCGCTTGCAAAGAAACGCCAGAAGTGAGCTTTAATTTGTGGATGAAACTCGACGACGAAAAAGAAGAAAGAACGGTATTTTTAACCTTGGCGCTCTACGAAGCCCGAGTAATTATTTCAATGTAGACTAGATTCTGGTGGCTTAATTTAATGAAAATATGGTTAAAGAATGAAAGAAAGTGCCAAATATGGCATGTGTTCCAGGGCTCGAGACTAACTTTTCAGCTTACCAGGGGCTAGTGAGAGGTTTGATTCACTATCCAAAACAAAATTTTCACTAGCCATTCTTCTTTGCCAGACATTAATCCTGTCAAGCAATTACAGTTAGGTACTTTCTTTTTCAACCACAATACTGACGTGTAACTTATCAACTTTTTGGAAATAATTATGTTTGACATTTGAAAGTATTATAATAAAAATAATATTTAGTCTTTTCTCACCGTAAATTACTCTTTAAAATACCTTGAAGAGACACCCTGAAATTTAACATATACTAACTTTTAAATTGGAATTCCTACATTTGGTGCGAAACAGTCTCTAAATTTAACACAGCAGCTTAAATACGAAAACGGATGCTCTTTTGAATGCAAAATGCGATTTTAATTTTAATGGCCTGAAATAAAATAACTCACTTGAACGAAGACAAATTATTTGAGTCACATCAATTATTTATCAAGTTTCACCTTGTAATGAAAATGCTCTAGAAACACTATCAACAGAAATGCGTTTCAGACGGAGCATATTGCCATTTCAGCCGTGCCAGCGCGTGATGAAAAGAGAAACACTTTTGAAACCTTTCCTTCAAAGAAATAAATTGGCAAGAAACGGCACATAATAAGCACTATTTCATATTATATAATAACCAAATCAATGCGCGAGCTCTGATTGGTCAATCAGTTATGGTTTATTGTGCCAGTGAACTCATGGAAATTTCGCACGTCTTCTGAATTATTATATAAAAGCAATTTACCATAAGTTTCTATGATTTATAGGCATTGTTATGAAGCTGATGTTTATAATTCTTATTCGCATTGTTTAAGCTTCAAGGTTCGCTCATGCATTATGTAGTGATTTCTCGCTGTGGGCTTGTTTGGGAATTCCTGCTAACCTTGGCTGGGACCTCCGTGATTTGTTTGGAAGTTCAATATTCGTTGTGTGTTCCCGTTGATAAGTTTGGGTATTCCTGAATGGGCAACATCTAGAGTAATTCAAATTCCCACAGTCTGTAAACCCAAACAGGTCTACAGATATAGTATTTAACTCCGAACATTCAGATCTAGTCAGTCAGTCGGCGCTGGTAAACAGTAGTTGGTTGTTCAGCCAATCACTATAGGATTGTCAGATGTAAAGAAGAATATGCGTAAAGCTATCAGCCGAAGAGTAAAGCCATTGTCGTAGAGTCTTGGTGTCTACTCGCTAGGCGAGTGTGCCTTCCGCTTGAGTAGGTCCGTCTGAAGAAGTTCCCCACACACTCAGCAGACAATCTAACATTCTTGTTGGAGAACCTACAACAATCCTAACAGCATGATAAACCACTTGGGACGTTGGAAGAACACTAGAAGAATTTGTAAATCAGAAGCCTTCGGCTCGTGATTTTCGAATTCTTTGAGTGTTCTTCCAACATTCCGCATGGTTTATCAGCCTATAAACCATAGAAACCAAACCTATAAACCATTGAAACCATAGAAACTATGGTTTCAATCAAATTTGCGCGCCTTGTAGAGTTATCACATTTTTGTTTGTTGTGACCGCATAAATTCAAAACGAAAAATTCAATCATCTGTTCGTTTGCACGACTCAATTTCCTTTTGTGATAAATTTGAAATTAATTTTATTTTGTTTCCCTCAGGTCCTCCAGTGCTTAGAACTTTCCACTAGCCAAAATGGCTAGTGAAGTACATAATCCTCCAGCCAAAACAGAACTTTTACTAGTCTGCGGCTAGTTGGCTACCGTTAGTCTGGAGCCCTGTGTTCTCTTTTTAGTGCAACAAGCAGTTTTAGAAGGGGTGCCACTGATGATGATCCGAATATCTGGGGATCAAGTTTGAAAAACAGTTGAAGTTTGTAATATTATCCACAAGCAGCATGACCAGCTAGAGTGTAATTACTCGGACCCGTAGGGGAGCGAGGTATAAATCATGTCAGATTTCAGTCTCTTTTTCTTGTGCACAATGCAATAACTGTACGTGACAGTGTTTTGATTGGCTAATGCATAAAAGAAGGCATCTGACAGTGTTTTCATTGACTAAAGCCAACCCGAAGTCCAAAGTGCAAAGCATTACATCATCAAGAGTATTCATCTATATGACTCAGAAATATCACAAATTTGCATACTAAGCTAGTGCAATCTAAAGCATTAAGAGAGTGCTCAAGGTTATACAATCCACTTTGAAAGTTCTAAACACATTTTCCTGTGCATGTCTTTGTAAAATTGTCAAGATTTTAATCCAGTAGAGTCTGGCCGCGTAAAAAAAGTTTTGCCAAATTTCAGAAAAAGGTTGGAAGTCTCACATTTGCCGTGACAGTTCTATATTTAGAACTTGGTAAACAATATTACCACAGATCTTAATTACCCGTGTTGCGATTTTCCAAGCGCACGTGTCCAACACGCACCACTGCAGAGAAGGGTTTAACAGACGGTTGGTCATCTTGACGTGTCGCACACGTGACTTGAGTGACCTTTCGTGCAGTTTTAAGTGACAGCCCGTGGAAAACTGCATGAAAGGTCGAAAGACATTTTTCAAGACAAACCTTTGGTTCTTTTTTTCATTTTTATCTGCAAGAGATGAGCAATTTCGGTGGTTTCTCTGACCATGTCGCGAATCCTAAGCCGTTCAATAAGCGTTTTCTTTCTCAAGCCCTGAGCAGAAATAACATTATCTATCGCTGTCAACAATGTGATTAGTGACTTTGGAATAAATAAACTATTTTCTTCTCATTGGCTATGCAGAATATATAATAATGTAGCGGTCAGTATCACCGCCTCTGATGCAGAAAACTCCAGGTTGGAATCGCAATAGTGCAACATACATGAGTTTTTTTCTTTTATTTATTCCTTTTTTATTGCTTTGTTTTGTTTTTTTCTTTTAAAAGTATTATTATTGTTATCAATGGCTGACCTGTAAAGCAATTTCTCTGCCCCCCCCCCCCCACTTAAATTAGGGATGCACAATGTATTATTGCAGGACTGAGTTCGGATTAATTGTAGCCTCTTATTTTTGAATAGTTTTTGTCACAAATTTTGATTCAAAATCTAGTGCCAATTAGCTGCAGGTTTTTGAAAGGGCCAAGGTTAGTCATGAACTAGATTAAGTTGTAATCCCAAGAGCCTTGTTTGTCCTAATTTGCATCTTTTGACTAATTTGGGGCTAATTCAGGTGTAGATTAATTATTGTGTGAAAAAATAATTTTCACAACTGAAAGAATGTGTCAAGTTTGGCAAACATATTTGCTTATTAAGAGCAACTACAAAGGAGGTGCCTTTAGTTAGAAATGCTTTAACAGAATATTGATGATTTGTTTTGTTTCGAAAGTAGACATCTAATGGAAAGTTGCTAATGAGTTAGTGGTAGGTTTTCCAGATGAATTAGGAGTTGAATTAGTTGTATTACTAGATCTTTAACTGAACATTATTTTGTTTATCGCAGTTCCCTCTCAGGCTCCAACCAGCTTTAATGTGACTGCACAAACATCTACCAGTGTGACTGCATCTTGGCAGCCACCACCAGAACATGCCAGAAATGGAAACATCACAGGATTTAAACTGTTTTACACGCAGCGAGGTGTTAGCAAGAACCGCCCAACCATACTGACAATTGACGGCTCAGCAAACCCTGTGACCAACGTGAGTGAGCTTGAAAAATACACAGAGTATGAATATCAAGTTCTAGCTTACACTCTAGTTGGAGATGGACCCAAGAGCTCGTCTAAGATTCTAAGGACAAAGGAACATGGTAAGAGATTGTTAATAATCTTACTGGACAAACTGAATTATTTTACTCAAATCATTGCTTGGGTGTTGACTACATGAAATTTAGTATATGGGACACTTTAATCCAAGATGGGAATTTCATCAAATTGAAGCCCGAGTATTCTTTTGATTTTTTATTTCCAACCTGTTTACAAAACCATAGCATACTTGCATCATTATGGTTGTTTAGACACGAGGTTTAACCAGTGAATTGAATTAGGATCAAAGGGTCAAATGACTGGGAGGAATGCGATGTTAAAATCTTAAAAAACCATGAACGACCCTTTCAAAATCATATTCATCTGTGAAACGTGTCTTACCAAGGTTCTTCTGGAATTTCATTGACTACAACTCAAACAATAAAAAGGCCAGTTGTTTTGAATGAGTTATAAATTTATTAATTAACTTGATGTTATATTTGAACACTTCATCTCTGTAATAAATGTCATAAGTGACAGTCCCTAGAAAACTGTACAAAAGCTTGAAAGACATTTTTCAAGGCAAACCTTCGGTTCTTTTTTCATTTTTATCTGCAAGAGATGGACAATTTCGGCGGTTTCTCTGACCATGTCGCGAATCCTTAACCGTTTGATAAGTGTTTTCTTTCTCAAACCCTGAGCAGAAATAACATTATTTATCAATATCAACAATGTGATTAGTGACTTTGGAATAACTAAACTATTTTCCACTCATTAGTTATGCAGAATATACAATGGTGTAGCGGTCAATATCACCGCCTCTGATGCAGAAAACTCCAGGTTCGAATCGCAATAGTGCAACATACATGAGTTGTTTTCGTTTATTCTTTCCTTTTTTATTGCTTTGTTTTGTTTTGGTTTCTTTTATTTTTTACAAGTATTATTATTGTTATCAATGGCTGACCTGTAAAGCAATTTGTCAGTTTTAAAGGGATATATGTTGACAGGGTACAAACAAAAAGAGTCAAACATCATGATAAGCGCAATGCGCCGATATAAGGACGACAGACTTATCTTTTTCTCTTGTTCCCACCCCCTGCCTTAAATTAGGGAAGCGCACTGTATTTTTGCTATCCTGGGACCAGACTCCGCAGTGGAGTAACAAGCGAAAAGAAGGGAAGAGACGAAAAAACATCGGCAAGCGAAGCGGGCAACTGAGGTAGGAGAAGGGGCGGCGGAGCCTGGAGACCTGCCTTTCATACCAGATCCTGGTATCATGCCCTGATTGGTCGAAGTGCTCAGTGTTGACAAATTCGGGTTGAATCGGTACTTGAAAGTCACGCACGTGTTGTGTAACTTCAGTTCAGGAGGGAAAATGGTGTATTTAGGAGTTCGGCTGTCGAATATCGATTTTGCGCAAGCGATACAGGCTTCTTTGCGATAATTTCTGCATATTCCTCGGCTTAAAAAAGAGCAAAAGCTTTGCCTACAAGCGGTGGCAAAAAAGAAACACGTGTTTGGGATTCTCCCGACTGGAATTGGGAAGAGTTTAATCTTTCAATACCCTGCGAGCGGAGTCTCCTTCGAAGGAGACTCTGCTCGCAGGGTAATCTTTCAAATGATCCCTCGTGTTTTAAAAGAAACTTGGAAAATAGACGATCGATTGTTCTAGTCTTGTCGCCGCTGGTGTCCATAATGAAAGATCAAGTTCAAGAAATGTCTCGTCTTGGACTGAAAACGTTTGCGCTTGGGTTACGTGACGATGGAGAAGAGAAAGAGCTGCGTGCCCGTGAATTTCGACGCATTTGAATTAATTTCTAAACCATTTTTATTCAGCTTTATTACGCTTCGCCAAAACTGTTACGCCAGTCGGGTATCGGAGCGCCATTGATCGCTTTGCGTGTCGTCCCAAACTTCCATTCTCAAAAAGAACATTGCTGAACAATTCTTGACCATGGTCTACTGAGAGACGCATTGCAATGGGCTACAAGGTGTTGTAAACGACTGCCGTAGTCGGACAACTTGTCTGGCACAAGAAAGGCAAGCCAGTTTTAAATAATCCTCTCCTCGCACTAATTTATGCCCAAGTGTTTCTTTTTAAGCCCTTCAGCTAAAATGAAAAACTGTTCCCCCCGATCCATGGGATTAATGAGTAACTCTTTGTTTTTCAGACTGTCAAGAAATGAACTAAGGGGTACCCTTTGGCCTTCAGGCCAAATCAAAAGCTTTTTGCATTCTTATCTCCCATGCGTGAAACCACATGTGCGTCTATGTTGACTTTCAGTTGTACTCATGCGAAGAGTTTGACAGTTTGGTCGACTTGTTGACATTTCAATTACACTTCAGGGCTACAGGGCGCATTGGCAGCATGAAAAGTATGTCTCCAGGCTCCGCCGCCCCCTCCCCTGCTCATGCCCCCTCGTGATATTTTTTCGCCTTTTTCTTTCTTTTCACTCAGTTACCCACTGCGGAGCCTGGTCCCAGGCTATATTTTTGCAGGCCCGAGTTTAGGCTAGTTGTAGCGTCTTGTTTTTGAATACTTTTTGTCACAACTTTTGATTTAAAATATAGTGCCACTTAGCTGCGGGTTTTTGAAAGGGCCAAGGTTAGTCATGCACTAAGTTAGTTTGCAATCCCAAGAGTCTTGTTTGCATATTTTGACTAATTTAGGGCTAATTCAGCTATACATTAATTATTGTGTGAAAAAATTTTCACAACTGAAAGAATGTGACAAGTTGGGCAAACATTATATTTGGTAATTAAGGGCAACTACAAAAGAGGTGTCTTTAGTTAGAAATGCTTTAACAGAATATAGATGATTTTTTTTTCAAAAGTACACATAATGGAAAGTTGCTAATGAGTTCGCAGTAGGTTTTCCAGTTGAATTATGAGTTGAATTAGTTGTATTACTACAATCATGGACAAAAGTGTTGAGAAATGTCTGCCGAACACACGCCTTTTATCAGCACCCTAATTTAATTGAAAAATGAAAAATTCTCTTAATCGATACCCCTCCCCCCTCCCTCTCCCTTTCAATGTTGAAACACACTTTGTGGACACTCTCCCGTGGCTACAACATTGAAATGGGGGGGAAGGGGGCAAAATATGAGAAGAGTAGACTGGAAAAATCATGCGCTTAACAAAAAGTGTTCTTTTCACACAGTGTCTCAACTACTTTTGTCCATGATTGTCTGAATTATACTTTGCGCAGTGAGAAGCATATTCAGCATTGTCACTTAACCAGCTAGAAGTTCCATCTACTACATATATTCCCCATCATCATTTGCAAACTAAAAGTCCTGTCTTGTGTCGGTGGAATGCAATTAATACGTCACAAAGGTGAATTGTTGGTAATAGTTATTTCAAAAAATGGTTTTTCGAGCCCCAATTCATGCAGAAAGGCGGGCGTATTTTCGTTTTTTGGGTGACAATTCAGGGCAAAAAGAAGCAAGACATTGTGAGGAACTATAATATTTCCCGTACATCTCTTTGCCGTATCCTCAAGAATGAAAGAAGTGCAATAAGGGCTGTGCGCATTGAACGAACTCTTCTCATCGGACGTCCTCAGAAGCTTACTTCACATGATGAACGATTGCTATTGCGGCAGATAGACGTTCTGAGGAGAAAAGAAGGTTCGTTCACCATTAAAAGCCTTATGTGCGAGGCCGGAATAAATTCACGAACTGTATCATACGAAACTGTAAGGCGTCTTTTATATAGACACGGCTACAAATAATTACAAGCACGTAGAAAAGGAATACCAACATAAGTAGATCAGGAAAAGAGGCTTAAATTTTCATGTACCATAAAGTAAGACTATTTGAGCTCTTTATGGACTAAACAAGTTGCCTTTTATTTAGATGGTGTAAGTTTTGTGCATAAATATAATCCAGCCAATCAGGCTCGAGCAGCAAGGGGACGTATTTGGAGGAGGGGCTCAGTATTGGATGCACAGCTAAAGGGTCTCATTGTGGTTCTGGGGGTCGGATGGCCAAGTTTATGGTCACTATCAGTTACCAAGAAGGAGTACTCCTTTACGAACTGGACGGGCAGTATTTAAAAGGCCTAATTGAAAGAGAATTTTTGAACATGTTTGAAAAGGCTAACAAGGGTGATTCGAAACTGTTGGTACAGGCCAAAACAGTGTAATGGCACGCTATTCATGGTTAAATGTGGGAGTCCAATTGCTTTCCATACCGCCAAGGAGTCCTGATATTAATCCTATCAAAAACTTTTTTAAGGTTGTGAAAGATCACTTAGCAAAGATATCCTCCAGAAGAACATCACATGAGAGAGATTTGAGGACTTTTCCGAACGTATTCGAATGACGATATTGAGTATGGATAAAGGAATCATTGATAACATTATACAAACGATGATCAAAGTAATGGACTTAATCATTAGCAAGAAAGGTGGTAGAACCAAATATTGATCTGTTTCTTTTAACATGTAACCTACACCATCTTGCTTATTAAATGTTGAATGAATTTTTTCCAATTCCCCTTTCAAGTCACTAAATTAACAATGGTTGTTTTGCATCTTAATGGTAACGCTTTATCCACATGAGAGACAATGACAATCAGTGAAGGCGCTTGACTGTAAACACGTTCCGCTGTTACTGAACAAAAACTCGGCATTTCAAGGGGGGTACTCCCTTTTATGGGCTATATTGGTATGTGGGGCCCTAAAGGCATGGGTTTTTTTAGCCCATTCACTCTGAAATAGGGTATCAATTTTGACTATTTCCGTTTGACTGCTCTCTATTCCTGCATCATGTCCTTTTTTTGGAAGAATTTGGGGATAATACCATCAACAAAAGCCCTTCTCAAATTCTTTTTACGCCAACCGTGTACGTGAAATAGAGTAGCGAATTTACGGTCAGGTCTGAAAGAGGGTAGGGAAAATCACAGATTTTGCTCTTAAACGGGGTAAGGGTTTACGGAAGCTGGCCGCACACCCACATCCACTTTTTCTGGAAGTGCTACCCCCCCCCCCCCCCCCACACACACACACACACCACCCTCAACAATAATTTCAGACACTTCGAAGGCCGACAAACACGGTTTTTTCCTTTCTTTTACTGTTTTAAACATTCTCCCATCAGAACTGTTTTCACTGCTATCTCCATCCCTGTCATGTTGTGTGCTTTCCAATCTCCTAGTACTTTGTCTACGGCTTCTGCTGGGAGGATCAGTTTGCGGTTCTCCCTGGTTACGTAGATCTGGGTACCATGTGCTCTGCTAATACTTGCGATCTGACTTAGTCACATACAACCAAGTGCTGTAGTAATTGTGATGGCGACTCGAGTGATGCACTGTGGTACCGTGGTGCCTATGCAAATAGCGTTTGGACATCATCCACCGCTGCTTTCTGTCAAGTTTAATTGCTAAATGATAATGCTCTCTGCTTCTGCTATGTTTATCACGACAACACACCCACTGAACAACTTTTGCCGCGCCTGTTGAAAAGGACTCCTCCATGATAGTGCAAATTCTTCGCGAGTTGGAAATTTTACAAGATCCGCCTGACTATAAGTTGTTAAGTATATGCTGCGAAATTCTTTTTCTGTTAAGCATTCATCTTCAGAGGAGCTGGAGCTGTTACTATTATAGGCCTGTAGCAAGTCCATGGCAACTTTTAACGGACATATATATACTACCAAACAAAATCACCACGCCAGGCAAGGCATGAAATACTTACCCGACAACATATTATTTGCATTCAAATTGACTGAGTCCATAAAATGCAACCGTATCCACATTTATTGACATTGCATCCAAATACTTTTCCCCTTGCCTATAAAAACACCTTACGATTGTTAACGCTAATAGACTCTCACTCCGACAACCATTGACAAAAGTGTTGAGACATTTCTGCCAAACACACGCCCTTTATCAGCGCCCTAAGTTAATTGAAAATGAAAAATTCTTTTCATCGATAGGGAACCTCCCTCCACCCTTTCAATGTTGAAACACAGGCTTTGTGGACACTGTCCCGTGGCTACAACATTGAAATGGGAGGAGGGGGCGAAATATGACAA
This sequence comes from Pachyseris speciosa, assembly GCA_016490735.1. NCBI lineage: Eukaryota > Metazoa > Cnidaria > Anthozoa > Scleractinia > Pachyseridae > Pachyseris > Pachyseris speciosa. The sequence goes on along the minus strand of JAEMWC010000553.1, from coordinate 419,666 downwards.
GAGTAGACTGGAAAAATCACATGCTCAACAAAAAGTGTTCTTTTCGCGTAGTGTCTCCACTACTTTTGTCCATGGTTGTAGATGTTTAACTGGACATTATTTTGTTTATCGCAGTTCCCTCTCAGGCTCTAACCAGCTTTAATGTGACTGCACAAACATCTACCAGTGTGACTGCATCTTGGCAGCCACCACCAGAACATGCCAGAAATGGAAACATCACAGGATTTAAACTGTTTTACAAACAGCGAGGTGTTAGCAAGAACCGCCCAACCATACTGACAATTGACGGCTCAGCAAACCCTGTGACCAACGTGAGTGAGCTTGAAAAATACACAGAGTATGAATTTCAAGTTCTAGCTTACACTCTAGCTGGAGATGGACCCAAGAGCTCGTCTATAATTCTAAGGACAAAGGAAGATGGTAACAGATTGTTAATAATCTTACTGGACAAACTGAATTATTTTACTCAAATCATTGCTTGGGTGTTGAGTACATGAAATTTAGTAGATGGGACACTTAAATCCATTTACCCGTGCAAAAAAAGAGGCCTGCATGGGCCGGCCCAAAATTAACATTTTTCAAAAATTCTAATGGCGAAAAATGCTAGTGAGTGGCTGGCCTCATCACTGAAATGAGTGAGAGCCGTCATCACTGAAAAACCGGCCTGATGTCTAGCCAGACTGGCCTGGCCTGGCCAAGACCGGCCACTGGCCATTCTATGACCTTCAGCTGTTTTGGGGACTGCCCCTTCTGGAGCAAGCTCAGTGAACTAGCGACAGTTAATGGCCAAAACCCCTGGGTTACAAATGAAAATGCACATTTAGTCTCATTCTTAACAATCGTTGTTTTTATTGCGAAAGTGCTTTAAACAACTCACTAGATTTGAAACAATCTTAAAGTGCTGAGCAGCAATTCTGGGAACCAGCTTAAACAAGTCTTCTAAATTAAGCTTTGCAAGGACTCTAAAGGTTTTGATTTAGTTGAAAGAAGCCAAAGAATGGTTTAAAGTGTGTGAAGTCTAAGGGAACATTCATTGTATGGTGGAAAAGGTCTACAAATTTCTTATCTTCATTGACTACCTTTTGACTCAGGCTTCGAAGAGCGCCCGAGTTTGAAAATGCCGTCCTTTCTTCTTTTTATTCTTCTTTGCCGTCCACGTCGAGTTTCTCCACAAAGCTCACATCTGGCATTTCTACGCAAGCGCTAAAGCTAAAAATAACAAATCACAACATCATATGCCTGTTGTCACATATCGGAAAACGTCGATTCACCTTGTGTCTTTGAAGTCTGAACAACTAATATGTTGAGAGAAGTGTCTATACGAACAATTGCGAGTTCAACTGCGAGACGAAAGCTTTTAACATGACCAAAGTTAATTCCAGATGGACTGCCATGTTTCCCTGTGTCCGCTTCATTGAGATGTACATTTTGTTGAATAACTCAAGTACGAGATATCACACACCCCTGAGACTTTGGCAGGTAGTTTATTTACTATTTTTCCACAATATCTCAATTTTTGGACATTAGTTTTGGAATGATAAGCGATTAGTTTTTACTTGCGTGACTTGAAACTGACCGTAGAAACGTTCCTTTCTTGTGTTTCAAATGACCCTGGATTGACGTATTTCTAAACAGTTTCACTCTGCTGATTATTTTTCTCCTCACATTTCACCGAGACTCCATTAACGTTTATGCGAAAAAATCCTACATCGTTTGATAAGCGTTTCCTTTCTCAAACAATTATCCATTGAAGCGAAAACAAGTGTGCTTAGTTTTTTGGGAATCAACACACTATTTTTATCGTATTACATTATGATGAGCCTCTGAGGCCTTGCACGAGAGTTTTTACCGACCATACCCCTTATAGTTTTGTGTCGTTTGATAGCACTACCATATAAGGTAACGAACATAACCATTGCGAAGATGGAGAGAGGAAAGTGGTTTGTTGGTCCGGAGTGGCTCTTGGAAAAAAGAGAGTGGCCTCACCAGCCAAAGCTGAAGTGCACCGAAGAGTCAGAAAAGGAGTGCAAGCCCACCCAAGAAGCAGTTCTTCGCACACAAGAGCACAAGTTGGATGACTGGGATGCGTTGCTGGAAAGGCGTACGTACTGGCGGACAATGAGAGTAACAGCATGGGTGTTAACGTTCATCAGCAACTGCAGAGCAAGGAGGAAAAAAAATAAACAAAACGTCAGGTCCTTTAGTAACCCAAGAAATCACCACTGCAAGTAACTGCTGGGTGAAGCGAGTACAGAAAGCAGACGAAATGTGTCTACGGTCCCCGGGATGGAATCTAGACAAGGATGAACATACAGGTGTTCTTAAGTGTGAAGGCAGAATTAAAGGATACAGGCCAATTTACCTTCCGGGAGGACCACTTGCAGAGAAGCTTATCCTTCACATCCACAATCAGGTCATGCATCTTGGTATTACGAATACGATGGCGAGCGTGAGGGAGAACCGGTGGATACCGAAGTTGAGAGCGAAAGTCAAGAAGGTGATTAAGAAGTACAACGTCTGCAAGGAGTTCTCCACAAAACCATATGGAGTACCGTCAACTAGCGCTTTGCCAGAATATAGAACGGAGGGGAGCAGACCGGGGTAGACTTTGCCGGACCGTTCATCTACAAGGTCGGCAAGAAAGAAGAAGGAAAGTGCTATGTTATTATTTGACCTGTGCCAGCTCCAGAGCAATCCATTTACAAGTTGCAAGGACCCAAACTGGAGAAGAATTCAAGAGCAAGCTTAATGCTTTTATCTCGCGTTGAACAAGACCTCGCATCATCATCTCTTATAATGCCAAGGTGTTTAAGGCCACAGCAGATTGGATCAAGACAGGCAGGAAAAGCGAGAAGCTGCAGAATTATCTACCACGTGAGAACATCCGTTGGCAGTTTAACCTTTCAAAGTCACCCTGGTGGGAAGGAATCTATGAGAGACTGATCAAGGAGATTAAGAACACCATGTACAAGACCTTAGGGTGGTCACATCTTTCCTATGAAGCATTTGAATCAGTCATCATGGACATTGAAAGAAATCTTGATAATCGTCCCTTGACATACTTTGAAACAGAGGGAGAAGAAGAGACACTGCTTACGCCGAACATGATTCTGTGGGGACAAGATGTGTATGCAGTAGAAGACACTGAAGGCTCAGACGCGGAAAAGCTAACAAGGATGACCAAACGATTGGAAGAGGCTAAGGCTAATGCATGGACACGCTGGAAAAGGGAGTATGTCCATAGCTTAATGAAGAGTCACAGACTTAAGGTATTAAGGAGCCACGCCTCAAGTGGGTGAAATCGTGCTCATCATTGGAGACGAAAAGAACCGTGGGAATGGAAAAGGGGTAAAGTGGTGCGTCTTATCAAAGGCAAAGATGGCGTCGTCAGAGGAGTGACATTGTTACACAGGAGATATACTATGGAGCGACCACTTCAGCTAGTTTGCCCCTTGGAGATCAGAGAAGTAGAAAATGTTGACCAACCACAAGAGGGGAGGAAAGATGAAGCTGATCCAGGAGCCCAGAGACCAAGACGAACTGCAGCTCGTAGGGCTGCTTAGAGAATTGCAGAGCAATTGCTAGCAGAAGAGAATTAAGACTGAACTGTGTTTAAATAAACTGGACTGTCATTAAGCAAATCGAACTAGTTCTAGTTAAAGTTAACTGTAAAAATTGCGAGCTACAATTTTTAGGGGAGTTGTATACGAGAGTTTTTACCGACCATACCCCTCATAGTTTTGTGACGTTTGATAACACTACCATATAAGGTAGCGAACATGTGCGAGCATGTTAGATCCGGACGGGACAAGCAAGTAGCGAGTATTTTCCTGTGAGAGTTTCAGCAAGATTTGTAAGATATCTAGGGAGTTATTTCGTCGAGAATTAAAAAGGAAACCAAGATACTGTGATTTCTATCTGCCGTTTGTTGTTCGGCGCAGCTTAGAGGTCATTGTTCCTGCCTCTGACGCAGGTAACCTGGGTTCGATACCATTAGTGACATATATTGCACGCGTTTTTTCTTTGTTTTCGTTTTTTTTTGTTTCTCTTTTTGTTCTTCTTTTAGAAATTTTTTTCACAAGTGTTATAATTATTGTTCTCAATGGTTGAGCTGTAAAGCAATTTTGTGATTTTAGAGAGATATATTTTGATAGCGTTCGAAAGAAATAGACTCCAACACAAGCTAAGCACTATGCGTCCGATGTAAGAAAGACAGACTTCTCTCTATTCTTTTGTTTAGCGCTAAATTAGGGATACAATACTGTTTTTTGCAAGCCCGAGTTTAGGCTGATTGTAGCCTCTTGTTTCGAATAAATTCCACGCAAAGTTTACTATTAATGTCAGTGATGCTCAAATGATCAGTCAATATATTTTAACTTCATTGACAGAAACTTGTTGCAATTGAAAGATACAGGCGTGCGTTTCTCAAAACTCCAGAAACCATTTCAAGCCCGAAAAGTATTTTTCAAGTTGGTTTTATATCCGCGCTTGGTATTGGCTTTTTGAACAAACTAGCCCAATGTATTCCCAGTTTTCTTGCGTGCTTTCTTAAATGATCATTGCAAAAATTAGAAACAGAGTTTCTGGTAGTGAACCTAATGTACGTAAAATACTTTTTCGGACCTGAAACGTTTTCGGGAGTTTTGAGAAACGCGCCTTGGTTCAAAGAAATCAAATGATTCCTTCGAGTTTGACAGTGATAAACAAACGATTCAGGAATTCTGACTTCTAGTCCTTCTAATCACACTCAAATGAACATATGCAACAACGAGGCGAAGATACGAAAAAGAAAATAAAGAATCGGAGATGAAAAACTCGAACTTCTGACCAGCGATGATGAGTTGAGAAATATCTATTGAGAAATATCAAGACTAACTAAGCTTCCCTTGGAGCCAAATGTATGTATTGGGAGTGATCCGATCAAAAGAGTCAGAGATACAAAAATACTTGGAGTGTATATTGATGAATCTCTTACGTGGAGCAAGCATATTGAAGAAATAACTAAAAAGATTACAACAGGAATTAGTGCTCTAAAGCGGCTTCGAGATTTTGGAAGTTGAAATGTATTTGTTTCAGTTTATAATGCTCTAATTATGCCTCACTTTTATTATTGTTGTGAGGTTTGGGATTCATTAGGAAGTGTACTAGCCCAAAGGCTTGAGAAACTCCATAGCAGATGCGCTAGGGTGATCATGCGTTACAAAAACGAGGCTGGACAGTCTGAATTAGCCCTGCACCATCTTGAATGGAGTTGACTAAGCGAACGCAGATTTCGTATTAAGGCTAGGCAAATGTTTAAGGTTCTCCATGACTTGGCACCAGCGAGGCTTTCAAATATCTTTAGGAACTTGTGCTCAGCCGACAGTTATCATCTAAGGAACGCCGATAATAAGTTGGCCCATCCATTGCCAAAGACTGAATTTTTAAAGAAGAGTTTCAGCTACAGTAGTGCTAGGGTCTGGAATTCCTTACCGAATGAAATACGTAATTGTGAAACTTTGGCTACGTTTGATAAGCTTATTTCAACCTATAGACACAATATCATATAGTAATATTTTTCCTAGGGTTATATTTAATTAAATGAATAGCTTTAATCATGGTTGTTACTATATTTAGTATATTTTAGTTATTATACTTAGGGTTATATTAAATGCACGAATAGTTTTAATTACGGTTGTTAGTATATTTTAGGATATTTTAAATTTTTATACTTAGCTCACGCCCCTACTGGAAACCAGCTATTGTTTTTTTACATTGTTAAATAGGCTAGCGTGATAAAATAAAGTTCTTATCTTATCTTATCTTTCCATTTTCCATTTCCATTTCCATTTATTTTGCCATTAACCACATAAAAATACAAAATTTGAAAATACGAAACACAAGAAATTTATAATAACTTAAACTTAAGACAATAGACTACAAATGTTTAAGGTGGTAATGACAAGAAAGCCTGTATAGAAGCCGGGGGCTTATGAACTATAGGCTTCCTGACAATATAGGACACATCATACGAATTACGGGGACAGCATGAAATATGAAATGTATTATTTTAAAAACAAAAGAAAGAAGAAGTAAGTAGCTCAACAATGAGTATATTTGCCTAAGAAAGAAGGAATTTTTTAAGTCTTTTCCGAAACAAACGGATGCTTTCACTGTTTTGAATTTCATGACTTAACGAGTTGAAAAACTTAGGTCCTTGAAACCGAATTGAAAAGTTTCGAATATTAGTTCGGCAGGGAGGTATGTAAAAAGGTTGCAATTTCTAGTATAATGCGAATGTAACTGGCTTGCGAGAGTAAACATATCACGAAAATAATTAGGAAGTAAACCTCTTTTGAATAGATACATGAATTTACCTATCTGGTAAAAATAAATGTCAGAGAATTTCAAAATCTCCTTTTCTTTGAAAAGAACATCAGTGTGGGAATCGAAAGGAACTTTAGATATTATTCTTATTATCTTCTTTTGCAGAAGAATAACGCGATTTAAATTACTCTGATTTGTCGATCCCCAAACTGAAACACAATATATTAAGTAAGGGTAAACTAGACTATAGTACAAACAGTGTAAGGAAGTTTTGGGAAGGCAAAAACTTGACTTATGAATAATGCCTATAGATTTTGATATTTTTCTAGAGACACTAAGAGTGTGAGGCTTCCATGACAAATGCTCATCAAGGATAACACCTAAAAATACTGTTTCTTTCACACAATCAATCTTATTGTTGTCAATTTGAATAGATAGATCAAGTGTTTGCCTCCTTTGGCGTGGTCTAAAAACCATAAAATTCGATTTTTTAAAGTTAATTGACAGCTTATTAGCTCGACACCACTGTGTTAATTTACACATTTCAGAATTTAGGGTTTCAGAAATTAAATTAAAATCTTTGTGAGAAAAAAATATGTTAGTGTCATCAGCAAAAAGAATAAAGTCCACCACCTTTGACACATTACACAGATCATTTATATAGAGCAGAAAGAGGAGGGGGCCTAGTATAGAGCCCTGAGGTACCCCACACTTTATTTGGCAAGAATCCGAACAAATACCATTAAATTCCACATATTGTTGTCTATCGCTTAGATAGCTTTCAAACCATCTAAGTGCAGTGCCTCGAACACCATAATGCTCTAGTTTTGAAATTAATATTTGATGATCAGCGGTGTCAAAGGCTTTAGACAAGTCTATAAAAATACCAACTGTATATTCCTTATTTTCAATAGCGGAAGAGATTTTGTCATACAAACAAGCTAGAGCATAAGCAGTGGAGTGATGTTTGCGAAAACCATACTGATTATCAGAGAGAATTTTATAGACATTGAGAAACCTTAAAAGACGATGGTACATGACTCTCTCTAGAATTTTAGAGAATGCAGGTAAAACAGACACGGGTCTGTAATTTGTAAATATATCCTGTTCACCAGATTTAAATAAAGGAATAACTCGAGCAATTTTAGATTGATTTGGCACAATACCAGAGGTGATGGATAAGTTAATCAAGCTAGTAACAGGGGAGATTATTATATCAATAGTATCTTTAATTAAGATCATAGAAATATTGTCATGACCTACAGCATTACCTGAACGACAAGTACGACATATTTCAATAATTTCCTCCTCATTTGCAACTTCAAGAAATATTGAATTGACTAGTCTGGGGGGTAAAAAAGAACTATGCGACTTTAATGATGCAGGAATTTTGCTAGCTAAATTAGGGCCAATGTTATTAAAATATTTACAAAAAAGATTAGCTATTTCCTTTGGATCGGAAATTTCACGAGAATCTGCCCTAAGTACGGATGGTAGACCACGCTTACCTTTATTTCTATTAAGAATTTCATTGAGAACTTTCCAAATGGCTTAACATTTGATTTTAGTTTCTCAATTTGTTTTTCATAATATAAACGGTTAGCAACTCGAAGAGAATGGGTGAGTTTGTTTTTGTAAGACTTGTATGCATTTTCATTAGAAGAGTTAGGGTTATTAAGAAAACACTTATACAACATATTTTTCTTCTTAACGGAATTAGCAAGACCTTTAGTAAACCAAGGCTTACGAGAATTGAACCGCTTCACTTTCTTTTTTTTGAGTGGAAAACACCGATCATAAATTGAAACAAACTTTTCAATAAAGATTTTATAAGCGCAAGATGGATCATCTAAACCAGGTATTTCAGCCCAGTTTATCCTACCTAAGTCATCTTTAAATGCACTTAGATTATGCGCATTTTTTTCACGAAAGATTACGTATTTTTCCTTGTCACTGGTGCTATTATTATTCAAAACAAGTGATAAAATCGTTAAATGGTCAGATATGTCATTGAGAAAAAGACCACTCATTGAAGGACAAAGTGGATCGTTCGTGAAAATGTTATCTATCAGTGAAGCTTTGTTCGCCGTAATTCTAGTGGGACGTGTAATGAGTGGGAAAAGCATCCTAGAGTACAACAAATCCAAGAAGTCACTTGTGGCTTGATGGCAATGGTGATTAATTAGATTTAAATTCCAGTCACCCATTAAAAATACAAGCGTATTTTCTTTGGTAATTTTTCCCAGTACTAGGTCCAAATCAGACAGAAATTCATTTAACAGTGAGTCGGGTGGTCGATAAATAATGCCGACAATTACATTCTTTTCTTTTGTCCTATTAATTTCAACAAACAAAGATTCAGCACTTCCGTCAACAGGGAACGCTAGATCAGGACGTTGTTTGTAATTCAAATGCTCACCAATGTAAAGGCCAACACCTCCACCAACGCGAGTGACTCTGGGTTTATGCAAAAAATTGTAACCCGCGATGTCGCAAAAATGATAACATTCATCAAGCCAAGTCTCAGAAATCCCAACAATAGGAAGTTTCAATCGAAGTTGGCCTAGAAAATTTGAAAGCTTATCAAATCTATTAGATATACTACGAATGTTCATATGGAGGACAGAAAGGCCTGATTCAAGGCTACTGCAGTTTAAGTTTAGGCGACTTTGCTCTTCGGGCTAACATGTTGTTAAAACTATCTTCGGTATAGTACTCACAGCTACTGTGTTCTAAATAAAAATTTATGTCTGGATCATTGTCTTTACAAAGACTAAAATTTTTATAGGACTCACATAGCAAAGGATTAAACTTTAACTGAGCTAATCTATCAGAATCAAAATTAATAGTACTGCAATTCATGAATTCAAACAGAGTTAGCCGAAATTGATCATCGTCTAAATTATAAAATGGTAAGGATGATAAACTATTCACTTGCAGGTTTATCTGTGATCCAATCAGAGCATTTCAACAACTAACCTTTCTCTCTAAACAGCCTAGGACATTTTGTGGTTTATGAATTATATGTCTGTCCGTGTTCTTCACCTCAACTGATGTGTTTTAGTCGTAAAATCCTGGGAAATTTAACTTTTTAGCAGTATAATGCAACCGAGTCTTAAGAGCCAGTCCCGTTGGCGACCAAAAAAGTTTTCCTTTATTTTTTACGATAAAAAGGGTTTGGTACACATGTTTAAAAAATGCTATAATTATTTTCCAATTCTCTATTTTTGCGCCGCCACAGGACCAAATTGAATTTTGGCTCCCCTGCCCGAACTGATAGTGATCGAAAGTGTAAATTTCACAGATTTTGTCAAGCGCGCTCTGACTGCAAAAATCTAGCTCACTGAATTCTATTATGCTACAAGTTACAAGATGTATTCAGTTAGTTCACAGACAAAATGTAGAAACTTACAAGAAAATCTTACGCATTCCAGCGTGATTAAAAGACACCCTTCTCTTGAGCCTTAATTTGCATATCGAAAACTAACCGAATGAAAGGAAAGAAATCTCAAAAGTTTGGTCTAAATCGTGATAAAAAAACCACATCAGAGCAAATTCTATACTCCAGTAAACTGGTATATTGCTTCAAACCGGCGGGTATCACCTTAGCTTCCACACACCACGAGCTCAAAATTGACGAAAATCCATGTGTTTACATAATTATCGTTGGTGTCAAAGTCATTTGCATAATTCTAAAAATCGACGAAAAGATATTTTTTTCCCGTTCAGATTCTTTTACTGGCCTTCTAAACAATGAGCCTTAACTTCCTTTAATGATTGTATGCAATAGAAATCTTGTGTTGTGGTAAAAAGCTGCATAAAGGTAATCAGTCTTTATGGCTTGCGAGACCCACAAAGTAAACATTGGCGGTTGTAAGTAGTCTATTGAATAATTTCGCTAATTCACGTTGTGAACCACGAGATGGAAAATATCAAATTCTAAAGTTAAAGTTTTGCAATTTGGTAATTGTAGATATGATATGCATCTTGAGGGGACACACAAACATAAAATACATTATGCTAATAATTTTGAAACAACCACATGCAAACATACACTCACGGCCTGCCCACGGAGAAAATGCTCTGAATGCTTCCAGCAAACACAAGCGACCCTATTCAATGGCACTACTTTCTGCAATTTTCTTTTCACCATTGATGGTTTTCATGCGGCTTCGGTATTCAAAGTTTCCAAGCTACAAACTCAACATCGCGGACCGTTATATTAAACTAACAAGAATAACTTCGCCTGCTGTCTTGCGTTACATTGAACGTGACTATGCTAATTGGTTTGTTTGTTGTGTCATGGGATGGGAGGGGAGGGAATAAAATGTGGGAGGGGACGGAACAAATAAATAAGAAAAAATTCTGTTTTTGCAATAAGTATCTAATCGGTGAATAGCAAAAAAAAAACAAGGAATTCCTTCAATATTATTTCAGTCCATCACACTGTTTCCAATAATAGACCTTTTCAGCTTGTAGAATTTGTTTTCCCAATGAAGACCATGTGATCTTCCCAAGGGGGTTTGCCTTTTGTCTTTTCGTAAATAATTATGCGTACACATGCACATGAATAAGGCGAAATTTCAAAGAAACAGTTCTCTAGGGTAACATCACGTGGTCTACATTGAGAAAACAAAATCTACAAGCTTAAAAGGTCTATTATAGTGAACACTAACATGACGCGACTATACAATTCTGTCAGTGGTAGGAGTGGCCTGAAGTGACCGGCAACTACAGACGTATGGGCTTTCATTTTATCGGCAAAATTAGCATTTTTCGGGTTTACCTCGGTGTAACCCTGGTGAAAAACCTGACAGGATCTTGAAGGATCTTTGAAGATCTGCACTAGGATCTGGCGTGGATCTTATGAAAGATCCGCGAGGATCTTAATAAAGATCTTCAGGGATCTTGCATAATCTTCAAAAGATCCTCAAGGTCCCTGCAGGGATCCTCAAGGTCCCTGCAAGGATCCTCAAGGTTCCTGCAAGGATCCTCAAGGTCCCTGCAGGGATCCTCAAGGTCCCTGCAAAGATCCTCAAGGTCACTGCAGGGATCCTCAAGGTCCCTGCAGGGATCCTCAAGGTCCCTGCAAGGATCCTCAAGGCCCCCTTTAAAGACCCTGCATAATTTTGTAGAGATAATCAAGGAACCAGTTGTTTGAGTAGCATACAATGTAATAAGATTTGTATACTCCTTAAAGGTTTCTAATAATAGTCATTGTACAATATATATTAAACATTGAAGACCTTTTAAACAGGTTTTCTTTTGAGATAACTCTTCTCTGCTGAAGAACAAATATAAAGCTTGTATTTAGCAACTGCAACTTATTTGTTTCAGATATAATCTTACTGATTCTCTGCTAAAAAGCATTGGCTGAAGAGACCGCCTTAAATGATACAAGTAACATAATTCAAATTTAAAAGTACACATTAAATGTTTCTATATATAATGCTTGTATTAGCAACTGTAACTTTTTGCCTGTGTGATATTGTGTACTGGTATTCTGTATCAAACTTTATAGGCATTAATGATGTTGTATGAATACGTTACTTTTGCTCATGACTGGTGGTTAGGACAAGACATTTTGTTACAATTCTATTTATAACACAGTCAGATAGTCATAACTAAAACTGGAAAACAACAGAGATTCAATGCAAGGTATTTACCTAGTAAGTTAATTGGTCATACATTAAAAGCTCTGGAACCAGAAACTTGGATTTCAGCTTCCAGGAATTAAGTATTTTTTTTACTGATCTTGAAATGTTTAAACTACAACTGATTGTGCTGTAAAAGGATGTCACAGATTATCCTTTCTTTTAAATCATTAGCCCTTTTGGTTCACTGACTGCCTAATATCTGGCAAATGTAACCATTTGCAACCACTTATAATTACGGTTGGAGACAAGACTTTCTGTGACATTTCTAATATACTGATAGAGTCACACATACAGTGTGTAGCTAAAACTGGAACAAATAATGGACCTGGTTTTTGCCAATAAAGTCTCCATATGATTCCAGAAATAAGATTTCAACATCCAGGAATTTAGTATTTAGTAATTTTGAAATTTTTAAACCACAACTAATTGCACTATGAAAGGATGCCACAGATTATCTTCCCTTCAATGCTCTCTATTGCAGTTCTTAATCCTCTGTTCTTAAATTAATATTGTATTTTGGGACCTGAATCATCCATAATGCACTGCGTGCACATAGTGAGGTCTCCCATTTTTGATGCTACTCTTATAAGTCAAGTATATTTTTTAATATATTATAGAAAATATCGCAACAAATCAATTTTTAAAAAATTACAAGATTAGACAGAAAGGCCAACTACGAAACAGCTTTTTGACTTATTTTTCTGACTGTTCTCTTTTTTTTTTTTTCAGCGAAAACTACTTTTATTCATTTCCTTTGAATGATATATACTGCCGTTCCCTGCTACCAGAGGCCTCTTTTCCATGTATTAAGCGTGCGGGAAGAAAGAGACCTCTGCCATGGGTCGAAACGGTCTTTGATTAAGCCGCTGTCCGAGTTCGTGGACGAGAAGATTTAAAACGCATGCTCCATGTATTGTTTGTCATTTGATCACGTGCTAAAAGCATCACGTGATTCTTCAGTCACTAAGAAACTGCGGCACATGTTCAACACAGACCGTTTGGACCCATGGCAGAGGTCTCATTTACCCAGCATGCTCAATACAAGGAAAAGAGGCCTCTGCTAGTAGGGAAATACTGCCGGTAACTCTTTTTAAATACCTTTAATTAAAGCAAATGTCTCTGTAAAGTATATGAGAAGAACTTGGCGTGCATGAAAACAAGGAGTATAAAAGCAAGGGCCGATACAACGTAGAATGGTTTTAAGTTTTGTGTACTATATTTCGGCTGGCCAAACCAGCCTTCTTCAGGTACAATGAGAATTTACATTGGAAGGGGTGTTTATGTAGTTATATACCGGAAACACGTAAAACTAAAATGATTGACAGTGTAAAATAAAATACTAGAAAAAAGGTTTAAGAAAAGATAAACCTATAAGAAAAAATTAAGTAATATGTTTCTTCGCGGATGTTAAGACCTTCAGGATCAATTGTTCTGCCTTTTGAAATTAAAAAAGCTTCCCTGGCCTTACGGATTGAGTCTCTGTTAGAAAATATTTTCTCAATGGGGATTAATTGCATGTCATTAGCAGTGTGGTTAGGAGAGGAGAGGAAATGTTCCGCGACTGTGGTAGGTTTAGATTTGGTGTTAGGGTTATCTATGGTACGGCGGTGTTCATTAAATCGGTCTTTTAAACGTCGTTTAGTCTCTCCTATGTATTGTAGATTACAGCGGTTGCATTGAATCATGTAAATGAGGTTTTTAGTGTCACAGATCAGGTTAGATTTAATATGGCGCGTTTCACCTGTAGAAGAGAAAGTATAGCTTGTGAGTCCATCTGAAATGTAGGGACAAGTAGCGCAATTTTTACCGCAACGGAAACAACCGGAAGGGAGTTGTAGGTGTGAATTAGTAGAATTAGAAGAAAGTTTAGCTGTGACTAGTAAATCACGGAGATTAGGGCAACGTCTGAAGGCAACAACAGGCAAATGCTGAAAAATGTTTTTGCAGCGGTTAGAAGATAGCAGTAAATTGTAATGTTTTTTGATGATGCTAGAGATGTGAGGAAGTGATGGATTGAAGGTCGTTATAAAAGGTATACGTTTCGGTTTGTTGACGTCTTTGGTTTGTAAAGTGAGTCTGCGGGGGATGTCGGCGGCACGTTGTATTTGTTTAGTGATGAAATTGCGGCTGTAATTGCGTTTGAGAAGATATGTAGTAAGTTGAGCAGCGCGAGTATTAAACGTTTCGTCGGTAGAACAAATACGTCGTAAACGGAGTGCTAGACTGAAAGGAATGGCTTTTTTAGTATGCATTGGATGGCAAGAAGAATAGAGTAAGTGTTGGTGCTTGTCTGTAGGTTTAGTATAGAGGTCGGTACAGATATGACCGTCGTTGGTTAATGAGACATTAACGTCAAGGAAAGGTACGCTAGTAAAAGAGTGTGAACTGGTGAATTTTATGGTAGGGTGAACGTTGTTAAGATAATCGATGAAAATTTTTAAATTATCCAGACCACTCCCATCCGCCGCCGGCCAAATTAAAAAGACCACTCCCATCCGCCGGCGCTGTATCATTAACCACAATCTTGTCCATAATCGCCTTAACTCACAGGTCGATACTAATACTGATAACATACCACCTAATCTTGCTGATAACGTCTCCAACTCAGCTCATTCTCCCACTGTCACCCGCACACGTACACGCTCTCGTCGCAAAACTAAACCTGTTAACCCTCAACTAGATAATTCTTCTGTCATTAATCTCTCCAGCTGTTCTCTATCTACTGACGAGAAATCTGTTCTTTCACGTGGACTCACATTTTGCCCCACACCACGACACATAAACTGGTCGGAAATTTCAGCTGACATTTATGACTTTTCACGACGTATGCGACTAACCGAGTATTTTTTCGACGATAACACTAACACACCCAACTCCAACGAAGACCACAATCCCTTCCATAACAAAAGTACTTGGAACCCCCCCCCCCCCCCAACGACAGAGAACAAGCTCTTAACACTTTTTTAGACGCTGTTAAACTGGACATAACCACCTCTAAACCTAAACCCATTCGTGACAACCTCACAGAAACAGAACGCCAAGCCATACACCAACTCAAACAACGACAAGACATAATTATAAAACCCGCTGACAAAGGTTCTGGTACTGTTGTTATGGACAAAACTTGGTACATCGACGAATGCAACAGACAACTTAATGACACCAAATTCTACCAACACTTAAACGAAGACATCACTGCCGACATACAAAAACGGGTCACTGTTTATGTTAACAGAATGCATCATGACAAACTTATCGACGACAAAACCAAACAATACCTTATACAGACTGACGTAAAACCAGGACGTTATTACATTCTTCCTAAAATACATAAACCCGGCAATCCAGGACGCCCTATTGTTTCATCTAACAGCCATCCTACTGAACGTATATCCCAGTTCGTTGACTACTACCTTCAACCTTTAGTTCATAAACTACCATCCTTTGTTAAAGATACTAACGATTTCCTTAACAAATTACTTACCATCGGTAATTTACCCGCTAACTCACTATTAGTTACACTTGATGTTTCATCATTATATACTAATATTCCACATAATGAAGGTATTAATGCCTGTGATCACTTTATACGTACTTCCCCTCACAATATCATTCCCACCGGCACACTTTGTGACCTCATTCCCATGATTCTCACCATGAACAACTTTTCTTTTAATGATAACCACTACCTTCAAGTCCACGGCACAGCCATGGGCACTAAAATGGCCCCTTCTTTTGCTAACCTTTTTCTTGGGTATTTCGAGGCCAACGCCTTGGAAAATGCCCCTTTTCAACCCCACACGTGGCTGCGATATATCGATGATATTTTTATGATCTGGACTGAAGGTCTGGATAATTTAAAAATTTTCATCGATTATCTTAACAACGTTCACCCTACCATAAAATTCACCAGTTCACACTCTTTTACTAGCGTACCTTTCCTTGACGTTAATGTCTCATTAACCAACGACGGTCATATCTGTACCGACCTCTATACTAAACCTACAGACAAGCACCAACACTTACTCTATTCTTCTTGCCATCCAATGCATACTAAAAAAGCCATTCCTTTCAGTCTAGCACTCCGTTTACGACGTATTTGTTCTACCGACGAAACGTTTAATACTCGCGCTGCTCAACTTACTACATATCTTCTCAAACGCAATTACAGCCGCAATTTCATCACTAAACAAATACAACGTGCCGCCGACATCCCCCGCAGACTCACTTTACAAACCAAAGACGTCAACAAACCGAAACGTATACCTTTTATAACGACCTTCAATCCATCACTTCCTCACATCTCTAGCATCATCAAAAAACATTACAATTTACTGCTATCTTCTAACCGCTGCAAAAACATTTTTCAGCATTTGCCTGTTGTTGCCTTCAGACGTTGCCCTAATCTCCGTGATTTACTAGTCACAGCTAAACTTTCTTCTAATTCTACTAATTCACACCTACAACTCCCTTCCGGTTGTTTCCGTTGCGGTAAAAATTGCGCTACTTGTCCCTACATTTCAGATGGACTCACAAGCTATACTTTCTCTTCTACAGGTGAAACGCGCCATATTAAATCTAACCTGATCTGTGACACTAAAAACCTCATTTACATGATTCAATGCAACCGCTGTAATTTACAATACATAGGAGAGACTAAACGACGTTTAAAAGACCGATTTAATGAACACCGCCGTACCATAGATAACCCTAACACCAAATCTAAACCTACCACAGTCGCGGAACATTTCCTCTCCTCTCCTAACCACACTGCTAATGACATGCAATTAATCCCCATTGAGAAAATATTTTCTAACAGAGACTCAATCCGTAAGGCCAGGGAAGCTTTTTTAATTTCAAAAGGCAGAACAATTGATCCTGAAGGTCTTAACATCCGCGAAGAAACATATTACTTAATTTTTTCTTATAGGTTTATCTTTTCTTAAACCTTTTTTCTAGTATTTTATTTTACACTGTCAATCATTTTAGTTTTACGTGTTTCCGGTATATAACTACATAAACACCCATTCCAATGTAAATTCTCATTGTACCTGAAGAAGGCTGGTTTGGCCAGCCGAAATATAGTACACAAAACTTAAAACCATTCTACGTTGTATCGGCCCTTGCTTTTATACTCTCTGTTGATTTTATTACGCCGATCAGATCACCAGTTTGATCCAACGTATACCAGCAGGATTATTGTCCACGGTTGCTTGCTTGAACATTTGACATGAAAACAAGAGCTAGTTTGATTCCCTTCAAATAATTTTAAAACAGTCTAAATGTATCAAGCAAACTTAAGCAAAGCAAAACAATGAAGCCTTTTTAACTTCCGTATAAGAATTCCAAGTTAAGAGAGCTTTGATTTGGAATTCATTCAGAATTTCATAAGTATACTACTAAGTTCAATTTAAAAAGTAAAGGAATTCCAAGGCCACCTTATGAAGTTGTGACATTTCAAACAACAAGGGAATTTTCAAGGTCTGAATTTGCTTAATGGCAGGAGATGAACCTTGCAAATATAGCTTAAGAAAACTTGAATAATAAAGCAGACTTAGTTTTATTTAGTATGGGTATGTCTGAAAATACCTTAAGCTAGGAAAAACATCTGGGAAAATTTACTTAATGCATAGGACCATCCTATGTCAAGAAGGCTTTTTAGCTTGAAATCTTCAAGTTATAATTATTTTGAACTTCACATTCATTTTAAACTGGCTACTACAAGAAGTTATGATTTAAAAGATTAAGCAAAGCAGTGTGCTACCACATTTAGAATTAAAAGTAACACGAAACTTAGCTTATTGAGAAGCATTTAATAATTACTCTGACTGTGAAGTTGAAGTCCTGAGTTTCCACAACAGCTGAGTTGAACATCTACATCAAAAGAAAACATTGTGTGCTTTAAATCAGTCTTCTTGGTGAGTTCACTGTATTATTAAGTCAACAGTTCTACTCTTAGTACTCTATGAAGTCATCTTCAACTTCATGATCATTTAGTTGCAAATTAAGATCATGCCCACTCAAACAGGACACGCAATGAGTGAGTCTGAATCACCATGGAAGGCATCTAAGAGTGCCAGTACGACTCAAATTGTCTGCCATTTCGCTTAAAAATTTCGAATCATGTCACGAAGAGGCCTAGCAAAAAGAACAGTCTCACAGCCTCAAATGTAGCTTGAAGAAAATCACATGGTTGACCTATAAGCTTGAACTTAAATACACGTACTGCAGAACCGAATTTCTAAGCCGATCTTTCACCAAAATTCATATCATTTGGGTTAAAATAAGGCTTACCTGTTTCAAATGGGTAGTGATCTTAGTCTTCTTGTCTTGAACAACCATTGTTTAAGCTTAAAAGAAACATAACTCCAGTAGAAAACACCCGAAACGAACTCTTATCGTGAAAATCTCACCAATTTCTCACCAACGGTTTTTCTTTGAGCCTGCACTGCACTAGTGTAGCTGCTGACCAAAGCGGCTCATTTATTACCAGTCTCCTCTGAAATTCAAGATGGCTCCTTCAAAAGGTGACCAGCAATCATTTGAAGCTCAGTATTTGATAATTTTGCATTAGTAGTGACTTGCAACAAAATTTAAAGTTGTATCTCATCAAAAGCATTGCTTTAAAATTTGAAAACAAGCTGCTGCATGCACGCATAAATTAATCAAACAAGATAAACTGTTTTCTTTCTTATTCACTTAAATCAATACAACATTATGTTAGATGCTAATAAAGAACTTGTGTTTTGGTGGAAAACCATATCTTTCAATTCAATCAGAAGCCATTTAGCTGAATCTTATACAGCTGTGAACTGTAAAATTGCATTTTAACATTTATTAATTGCCCAAAACAGAACTGAACATTAGCCTTACAGAAATAATACCAAAGCAAATCTTTATACAGTGGTCAAATATCGGGGCCCGCGCAGCAAGTTTGCAACTGGTAGGGGTGAGGGGGGGGGGCTCACTTGGAACGCGTTAGCGTGAGTCAACTGGGGGGATCCGGGGGCATGCTCCACCTGAAAAGTCCTCTGAAATGGCTGGAAATGCATTAAAAATTAAAAAATACTTTCGGCAACAAAACAGTGGTGTTTTAAAATAAGAATAATCAGTTTTCGATAAAACGTTAAATAGAAAAGTAACTTCGAGTTTTAAGTATTACTTACGTTTTACTGTTGAAAAGTGAGGGGGGTTAGCCCCCCAGTCCCTCCCCTGTGCGGTGCCTGAATATGTAACTAAATCCTGAGTTCTAAGAATTCCTTGTTTAAACATCATTCGTTAGAGGTCCTCATGAAATGAAATACACGACAATCTTGAGACTGGTCCCTCAGGGAAGATCGTGACAGTGTAATTATCTTTTCAAGATCCTGCAAGTCCTCACCGTAAAATCTATTAACGATCCTATCAGAGATCTTGCAAATTGCATTGATTGCAAGGATCATTTAACAATCCTCATTAGAAGATCTTTTCAAGATTCCTTTGAAGATTCTTTTAAGATACTTAACCGGGGAGTCCTCTTAAAATCCTCTAGAATATTTCGGGATCCTGGCAAAGATCTTTGCAATTTGATTGAAAAGATCCTTCCAAGATCCTGTAAGGGTCCTAATAGAATCTTTAAAGATCTTAAAGGATCCTAATAAAGATCTTTTCAAGGTCCCATTGAAGATCCTTTTAAGATCCTTGAGGGATCCTTATAAAATCGTTGAGGATCTTGAAGGATCCTGTCAAGGATCTTAGCAAATTGATTGGAATGATCTTTTCACAATCTTGCAAGGATCCTCATCAAATCCTTAAGGATCCTACTAAAGATCTTTTCAAGATCCTGTTTCAGATCCTTTTAAGATCCTTGTAGGATCCTTACCAAATCCTTAAGGATCCTACTAAAGATCTTTTCAAGATCCTGCTTAAGATCCTTCTAAGATCCTTGAAGGATCCTTATTAAATCCTTAAGGATCCTACTAAAGATCTTTTCAAGATCCTGCTTAAGATCCTTCTAAGATCCTTGAAGGATCCTTATTAAATCCTTAAGGATCCTACTAAAGATCTTTTCAAGATCCTGCTTAAGATCCTCAAGGGATCCTTATTAAATCCTTAAGGATCCTACTAAAGATCTTTTCAAGATCCTGCTCAATAAGATCCTTCTAAGATCCTTAAAGGATCCTTATCAAATCCTTAAGGACCCTACTAAAGATGTTTTCAAGATCCTGCTTAAGATCCTCGTAAGATCCTTCAAGGATCCTAGTAAAAATACTTGAGGATCTTGAAGGATCCTCACGAAGATCTTTGAACTGAACTTCACCAGGATCTTTGCGAGATCCTCACAAGATCCTCACCAAGTCCATGAGGATCTTTGTTACTAGTTTTAGAAATTAAAGATCTTTAAAGATCTTTTGAAGATCCTTAGAAGATCCTTAAAGGATCCTCATCTCTAAAGATCTTTGGCAGGTCTTTGAAGATCTTTGAAGATCCTTAAAGATCCTGTGAGGTTTTTCTTTGTTTTATCGCTATTATTTTCCTAGGCAGTATTGTTTGGGCTTCTTTGTTTTCTTTGTTTTACGTCACTCGTGAGAGTCACAGTTTCTTACACCGAGGATGAGCCCATTTTTCGCTTTTTTTTTAGATACTGTATTGATTATACAGTAATTTGTGGACACGAGGTTTTTTTAGTAGTACCTAACCTTTGTCTTTTGCAACTCAGTGGATAATATAGAATTAAGTGCACATTTTAAGCCATTGGCGCCCAGCCGTTTTTTTCGTTTTCGGAGTGGTTTTCCACCTATAAACGATCCATAGCATTTCGTGGCTCTTTATTTCAAACTACCGTGAAAAAGGGGTGCTGTCCTAAGGCACTGCAGGCTCAAGGTTTCTGAAAACGTCATTCTGACATAGCTATTTTTCATACGTGGAGCTACAAGAGCAGCCCAAGTTCGGTTTGCTTGCGATTTTTGCTGAGTTTATTTTTTTTACAGCCATTTTTCATCTTTAGTAGCTGCCTGATAAGCATCGTTAAGCGTGACGGTAGCTAAGAGTCCACTTTCTCAAAGAATCGAGCAAGATGATGCACTTTGTTGTCGAATTTGGCTTGTTACTCTACGAACTGGGAATCTGGCCGGTCGGACACTTAGTACCTTTGGGGCTCGACTATTGATGAATTTCTCGACCTACCGCCACATATTTTAGAATTCGTGAGCACTGAAGATGACCACAAGGAGTAATTTTTGGCGATAGGTCTGAATGGCTGTATGTGAAAATACTGGGGGAAGGAACGGGTGCTGAGAAAAATTCTCGTTATTTCCCAGCATCCAATGCGGTCGAGATGTTGAAAATGGCGGGAAGGCCGAATGCACTGGAACAAAAGGCTGTATCTACGCTCAGGAGAAGAATATGAACCAATAATGTCATTTCTAAGCCAGAACAAGGACTGAATTTTTTATGATGGTTGAAGTTTCGTTTTTTGACGATGACTTCTTTGAAAAACATAAAGGCAAAAGGGGGCATTTTCGTCGCTTCTCTTTGACGTTAAAAATGGTCAGTTTTGTTCTTGTCCAAACTCAAAAGGCCATATTTGGTAAAACTCGCTACGTTTCTTGCGTTTATTAGATATCCAAATTTAGAGGACATTCCATTTCGTGGTCACAACTGACAGTTTAGGCAATATTCGTGCGATAAAGAAAGTTGCAATGTTTTGAAGCATGGGAGTCTTGTGCGGCTGGTTTTGGCCGGCACAGGTGCCAATGGGTTAAAGGTACAATTTGTTTTGGACTTTTCTGCTTATTTCTATTCCTTACTCCTATTCTGTCATAGAATAGGTGAATTAAAGATGAAAGTGATCTGCACACAGCTCGTCGCAGAATAGTCTTGATGGAGCAACTGAACCTGTCTTCGGCAGGCCGCGCATAGGCTCTTACCGATAGTGTTAGCACTTTTTGGCATTATTTCGCTTCGCGAGAACTTTTTTTTTACATTTTATCTCAAAAAGCACTACTAGCATTACTTTGGATTCTCGACTGATTATTTGTATAATTTTGTGTTAAAAAGCACAATTACACTTTATATATGTCGTCCAAAGCCGCATTTTACCCTCATTTTAGTCAAAGGAGTCGAGGAGGCCTGGAGAGTAGGTTTGATAGGTCAGCGGTTGACTTCTAGAACCCAGTCCATCACAATCGTTCCAAGATGGCTTCATCCACGTTGTCATCGAGGAACAATGGAAGTCAGCCAGCCACGGCAGAGATAGCTCGAGACTCGAGAGCGTACTCTACCATCAATCAGTGGAAAAAATAAGACTAGGGGAACTGTAACGCAAAAGACATAAGCATACATGATCGGATTCAGCAATATCCAGGAGAAGAACTATCAATCAAAGACGGGAAGTTGTTTTTGTCGAAAACTGTAACTGAAAATCTGAAAAATGTAATCTTCTATGTTTAAAAAACTCGGAAAAAAGTGAGCATTTTTATGTAACACGCGACCCTTTTTAAAAAAATTAGCATTATTTTAGCACTTTTTTTGGCAAAAAAACAAGCACTGCTTTAAGCATTTAATGCTTTTTTTACGAGCACTATCGGTAAGAACCTAGCCGCGCAAAGCTTGCATGGAAGGCGCTAGAAAAGAAAATGGAACTGAGGAAGCGGACACGCGCGTTAACTCCCTCCCGTCCCGTCGCACTCCGTGCTCTTTCCTCTCGCTTTTCCTCTCCCTTTCTCTCTAGGTATGCAGCTAGGGGAGAATGTCGGATTGCTAAACCTTATTTCTGTCATTTTCGAGCGAATCTGCGTTTTCAGTCTGCAGCGAACAAGGAAAAGGATCTGCCAGCTGCACTTGTTATGCTCCTCTCGGGCTTAGACAACTTCTTGTTTTTAAACAAAATGCCATCAAAACAGGTAAATTTCCCGTCCTTCATAGCCTGCAGGGCAGGCGTAGAAAGTGGAAGGGAAAAGGGAGAGGGGAGTAGCCCTCTCCCTGTCCCTACCTCCCTAACCCCTTTCTACGAGCTTCTACGCCCGCTACGCAGGCTAAGTCCTTGAGTATCTTTTTGAAAATTTCCAGTTGAGAATTGAACGCTCCGTTCTAATTAACATCGCGGTCTCCGCAATCAGTGCCAGGAAACTGCAGGAAACCTCCTACCCTATTCCTCCATTATTTTCGTTTCCTTAATAGGAACTCGTTCCCAATTTCGGCTTAAAATGTAAGTATTTCGCGCTCCAATTTTCAGCTAGCTTCCCACGTAGTCGGGAGAGCCGGCTAATTTCAGCACCTTCTTCGCTTGTCATCATTTCTCCATACAACATAACCCTTTTCCAACCGCTTTTCAAAATCTCCTCTCAAGTTCTGTTTAAAAATTCCAGATTACGGATATTAAACTCTTTACCTTTAATGCAGATCTAGTAGGAAGTTTTATTTGACTGGATCTTTTTATTTTTGACCTGTACATGTCAACATGTGTCATAGCCTTTGCACAGTTTTGCCGGTCAGGCCAATCCTACCCCACATCCAGTTTGTGCTCGATCACGAGCCCTGGTTCGATATATTATTGGAGACAGTGTGATGGACTAAAGCAATATTGAAGGAATTCCTTTTTTTTATATCCACCGATTAGATACTTGTCTATACATGTATTGAAAAACAGAAATTTTTCTTATTTATTTGTTCCGTCCCCTCCCACATTTTGTTCCCTCCCATCCCATCCCATGACACAACAAACAAACCAATTAGCATAGTCACGTTCAATGTAACGCAAGACAGCAGGCGAAGTTATTCTTATTGGTTTACTATAACGGTCCGCGATGTTGAGTTTGTAGCTTGGAAACTTTGAAGACCGTAGCAGCATGAAAACCATCAATAATGGAAAGAAAATTGCAGAAAGTAGTGCATTGAATAGGGTCGCTTGTGTTTGCTGGAAGCATTCAGAGCATTTTCTCCATGGTCAGACCGTGAGTGTATGTTTGCATGTGGTTGTTTCAAAATTATTAGCATAATGTATTTTATGTTTGTGTGTCCCCTCAAGATGCATATAATATTTGCAAAACTTTAACTTTAGAATTTGATATTTTCCATCTCGTGGTTCACAACGTGAATTAACGAAATTTATTAAATAGACTACTTACAACCGCCAATGTTTCCTTTGGGGGTCTCGCAAGACATAAAGACTGATCACGTTTATCCAACGTTTTACCACAACACAAGATTTTTATTGCATAGAATCATTAAAGGAATTTAAGACCCATTGTTTAGAAGGCCAGTAAAAGAATCTGAACGGTAAAAAAATATCTTTTCGCCCATTTTTATAATTATGCAAATGACACCAACGATAATTATGTAAACACATGGATTTTCGTCAATTTTGAGCTCGTGGTATGTGGAAGCTAAGGTGATATCCAGTGTTAAAAAAGGGGGTTTAGATAGGCCTGCGCGACTCCCACTCGCGTGTTTTTAGCCTTGAAGCTAAATTTTTGCTCTAACGAGTATGTCTTTCAGGGAACGCCCTCTCTTGTATGATATAAGTGGCGGTTCCTTTAATATTTCTCTGAGCGTCAATTCTTTCTCAATAAAATGTTATTTCCTCACGAGGATTTCTTTTTAAGTTTGGCACTGATGGGTGATATTGCGTTACACACGGCAAGATTCATTAGTTTTCTTTCTCTTTTAAACCTAACTTCTGAGAGGTGTCTTTGGATAAAGGCTTTAGGGTAACCTCAATCAACAAGGTGTGTTTTGAAATGTTCTATTTTCTCTTCAAATATTGTTTTAAAAGAGTTTGTCCTCAGAAGTCTTAAGGCCTCTCCTTTCACAAATCCCCTCCTAACACCGGGTGGGACAGGATGAGAAATGTGTATATTGAAATGTCTCAGTAGGCTTAAAATGGTTTCGCACATCAGGAACTGATGTTGTTTCTAATCTTGCGCCTTTGTATATGATGGAGTCCAAGAAAGTTATTTCAGCTTCTGAAACTTCAGCCATGAATTTAATTGTAGGGTGGTGTTTGTTTGCTTTCTCAATGAACTGTGTTATATCTCCTCTGTTTGTGTTCCAGAGGGAGAAAATGTCGTCTAGCGTTTCCAAACGAGCGGTTTAGTCACGCTTTGGCTTATAATTTCTGTTTCGACTTTTTCCATGAAGATATTGGCGAAGGCAACAACCATTTTCGTCCCCATAGCAGTTCCATGTGTTTGGAGATAATCTCGTCCATTAAAATGGAACAAATTTTCTTGTAAAATAAGCCTTAGCGCTTCTTGAAGCTGTTAAGTAGGAATAGGAGGTTTGTTTTCATGGAATGCATCATATGCTGCGCATGTTGTTCGGATTCCTTCCTCCTGTGGTATATTTGTATATAAGCTGGTTACGTCCATTGAAACAAGGATAGTCCCCTTTGAGACTTTCGTTCTCTCTATGAAGTTGATAAAATCAGTGGTGTCTTTCAGATATGACTTCTGCCGTTTTGCTATCGGCTGAAGAAGTCTGTCAACAAATGTTGATAGTTTCTCTGTAGGGCCATCGCACCCTGATATTATTGATCTGCCGACTGGTATCGGTTTGTGAATTTTTGTCAGGGTGTAGAAAACCGGAATTCGAGGCGGGTTTGGTGTTTCACAAAACCATTTTTGAGTTGTTTCGTCTATGTGGTTTTTGTGGTAGAGTTCATTAACTAGTTGTCGGACTTTGCGGCTTGTCTCATCTACTGTTGGTTTTTCAAGTGACCTGTAGTGTTCAGTGTTATCTAGTTGAGTTTGACCTCTTTGATTTTGTCTTGTGTGTTGGACACAACAGTGGTCGTCCCTTTATATGCTTTTTTAAGGTTGATTTCGTTGTCTTGCTTTAACGCCTTAAGTGCCCTTTGTTCGGCTGGTGGCAGATTATTTTTTGCTTTTTGTGAGTTTGGTTTCCACAAGTTTTACCTTAACCTCTTCTAGATAGCTCTCTAGGGCGATTGATGGTTGTATTGGTTGTTTCCATGCGGATTTAACGTGGCGTGGATGTGGTTCTTTTTCCTTCCCGTGAGAAATGTATTGTAATCTCATTCTTCTTGCGAAGCGTTCAAAGTCACGCAAGAGATGCCGTTGTATTTGCTCCTCGTTAGTCACGGGTGTGGGAATAAATTTAAGCCTTTTTGCCAGAAGGTTAATCTGGCCATTGGTGAGATCTTTATTAGAGAGGTTTTTTATGTGGGTTTTGTTTTTTTTCAAGCCTCGCGCTTATATTTCTTTTGTTTTTGATTTGTTTGCGGTCTTTCCGCTTTCTGTTCGACAGTTGTTTGGTTAAAGGTTTCCGTTTGGCCCTGTCATTATCTAATGACTCAGTGAACAGGCAATTGTACTGTTTAAATTGTTTATTATCCTTGCCTTTTACAGTTGACATTAGATCGCTGAACTCGGCTATTTTCTTTTCTAGGTTTTCTGCCATCTTGTGTGTATTGTTGAGCGATACAGTGTTTTCTCTAGGCGCCTAGTGTTTTCCTTTCTAGTTTTTGAAAATGTAGTTACATCAGTGTTTGCGGTTTCGTTAGAAACTTTCGATCGTTTTCCGCGTTTGATTTCCGATCTCAACCGATCGGTTTCACGATAATGAAAACGAGTTAGGTCTTTAGGAACTCTTGCTCGGGACTTTTGCGGATGCTTTTAATGTCAATTTTGAATTCAGTGCCCTGGAACACAAACCGAGGAGATATAACACAGTTCATTGAGAAAGCAAACAAACACCACCCTACAATTAAATTCATGGCTGAAGTTTCAGAAACTGAAAAAACGTTCTTGGACGCCATCACATACAAAGGCGCAAGATTCGAAACAACATCAGTTCCTGATGTGCGAACCCATTTTAAGCCTACTGAGACATTTCAATATACACATTTCTCATCCTGTCACCCACCCGGTGTTAGGAGGGGATTTGTGAAAGGAGAGGCTTTAAGACTTCTGAGGAAAAACTCTTCTAAAACAATATTTGAAGAGAAAATAGAACATTTCAAAACACACGTTGTTGATTGAGGTTACCCTAAAGCTTTTAACAAAAGAAACCTCTCAGAAGTTAAGTTTAAAAGAGAAAGAAAACAAACGAATCTTGCCGTGTGTAACGCAATATCACCCATCAGTGCCAGACTTGAAAGAAATCCTCATGAGCAAATAACATTTTATTGAGAAAGAATCGACGCTCAGAAAAATATTAAAGGAACCGCCACTTATATCATACAAGAGAGGGCGTTCCCTGAAAGACATACTCTTTAGAGCAAAAATATAGCTTCAAGCCTAAAAACACGCGAGTGGGAGTCGCGCAGGCCTATCTAACCCCCCTTTTTTAACACTGATGCAGCTAGGGGAGAAAGTCGGATTGCTAAACCTTATTTCTGTCATTTTCGAGCGAATCTGCGTTTTCAGTCTTCAGCGAACAAGGAAAAGGATCTGCCAGCGGCACTTGTTATGCTCCTCTCGGGTTTAGACAACTTCTTTTTTTTTAAACAAAATGTCATCAAAACAGGTAAATTTCCCGTCCTTCATAGCCTGCGTGACAGGGGTAGAAAGTGGATGGTAAGGAAGGGAAAAGGGATAGGGGAGTAGCCCTCTCCCTGTCCCTCCCTTCCTAACCCCGTTCTACGAGCTAAGTCCTCGAGTATCACTTTGAAAATTTCCAGTTGAGAATTGAACGCTCCGTTCTAATTCTAATTAACATCGCGGTCTCCGCAATCAGTGCCAGGAAACTGCAGGAAACCTCCTACCCTATTCCTCCATTTTTTTCGTTTCCTTAATAGGAACTCGTTCCCAATTTCGGCTTAAAATGTAAGTATTTCGCGCTCCAATGTTCAGCTAGCTTCCCACGCAGCAGCAGCACCTTCCTGGCTTGTCATCGTTTCTCCATACAACATAACCCTTTTCCAACCGCTTTTCAAATCTCCTTTCAAGTTCTGTTTAACTATTGCAGATTACTGATATTAAACTCTTTACCTTTAAAGCAGATCTAGTAGGAAGTTTTATTTGACTGGATCTTTTTATTTTTGACCTGTACATGTCAACATGTGTCATAGCCTTTGCACAGTTTTGCCGGTCAGGCCAATCCTACCCCACATCCAGTTTGTGCTCGATCACGAGCCCTGGTTCGATATATTATTGGAGACAGTGTGATGGACTAAAACAATATTGAAGGAATTCCTTTTTTTGATATCCACCGATTAGATACTTGTCTATACATGTATTGAAAAACAGAAATTTTTCTTATTTATTTGTTCCGTCCCCTCCCACATTTTGTTCCCTCCCCTCCCATTCCATGACACAACAAACAAACCAATTAGCATAGTCACATTAAAGGAATTTAAGACCCATTGTTTAGAAGGCCAGTAAAAGAATCTGAACAGTAAAAAAAAAAATATCTTTTCGCCCATTTTTAGAATTATGCAAATGACTTTGACACCAACGATAATTATGTAAACACATGGATTTTCGTCAATTTTGAGCTCGTGGTGTGTGGACGCTAAGGTGATACCCGCCGGTGTGAAGCGATATACCAGTTTATTGGAGTATAGTATTTGCTCTGATGTGTTTTTTTTTTATATCACGATTCAGACCAAACTTTTGAGATTTCTTTCCTTTCATTCGGTTAGTTTTCGATATGCAAATTAAGGCTCAAGAGAAGGGTGTCTTTTAATCACGCTGGAATGCGTAAGATTTTCTTGTAAGTTTCTACATTTTGTCTGTGAACTAACTGAATACACCTTGTAACTTGTAGCGAAATAGAATTAAGTGAGCTAGATTTTTGCAGTCAGGGCGCGCTTGACAAAATCTGTGAAATTTACACTTTCGATCACTATCAGTTCGGGCAGGGGAGCCAAAATTCAATTTGGTCCTGTGGCGGCGCAAAAATAGAGAATTGGAAAATAATTATAGCATTTTTTAAACATGTGTACCAAACCCTTTTTATGGTCAAAAAATAAAGGAAAACATTTTTTGGTCGCCAAGTCGAGAGGACCGCTTTTAGCGGGACTGCCTCTTAAGACTCCTATATAATCACACTTTCCCATTGTTTACACACGCCATGTGACGTTCAAGTCGAGTTGTGCATGCGTTAATGACCTCACGGCCTTCCTGGGAACTAGCTTTTTCAAATTCTTCATGGCGGGCTGAAGTGTTCAAGAGAAGTTCTGTGGAATCTGAGCGATCTTGGAATGGATTAATTGCGAAAACAAGAGGTTCCCTGAAGAAACACACGGTTTATATGAATACTCAGAGGCAAGAGGAAATCTTTTTGTGTGGTTTTATCAATTTAAAGTGGTCCAAGTGAAAGAAAAACTACTGCAACAGTCAAATTCAAAAATGAACAAAAATCACTTCACTCTGTCACGTCATCAAACTTTCGTCTTTGGAAATAAAACGGTGTGTAGAGGAACATTTCAGGGAGTTGCCATTTAAAACAGGATAAGCTAACAAACAGTGTTTGTTTCTTCTTTGCTAGTGGAAGCAGTGGATGAATTATTTGCTCAAAGCGCGACGAACATTTAGTGAGTGTTGTGTCTTATGTGAGTTGAACAAAAAGGTTACAGTGCAAATATAATAATACCCTAATATCTGCAAAACCAGTTTATTTCTTTTCCCTAGAGTATTTTAAACGACCGTCCTCGGGTCGTTTTATTTTTTATACGCACCCTCCTAAGGATAGCGAGTTTTTGCAAGGGGAGGGGGGTGGGGGGGTCGGATTTTTTCTTCAAAGAAGCCAATGAAATTTGGACCCTTAGGACATTTTTTCAAAGGTGCCGACAAAAAATCATCCCTCCAGATTCGATTCCTGCACTCGGCATCATAAGTGGGCTGAGTTTGTTGGTTCTCTACTCTTCTCCGAGAGGTTTTTCTCCGGGTACTCTGGGTCTCCCCTCTCGCCAAAAACCAACATTGAATTTAATTTGATTTTATTTGGTGTTGAGTTGATTTAGTCTCCCAGGAGATAAACTAGAAAGGGATAACCTCACTTTCCCATTGATTTGTAAATAAACAATCCTAAGTAAACTTATCTATTTTCTACCATTTGCCTGAAAGGGAAACAAACAAAGGCACCCTGCCAACGTTTTATGAAGACTCGGTTAAGTAGATCGAACAAATTTCAATCTGAAAAAATCAAGCATTCAGTAGTTAACAGTTTGGGACGGAAACTTGAGGTTAAATGTAGGCGTCAAATGCTTCTCCAGCAGGTGTTTACACACAGGGCAAAATTATGTGCATGCTTTGACTGTTGGAAACTCTTTGCTCTCAGAATATTAGCATTTACCTGATTGACACAAAAGAGGAAAGGGAAAGCCGGTAAGTTGATGGTTGCAGTAAATGGTGTGCATCAAACACCCAAATGAAAATTTCCATGGGGCGTGCTTGTTCCATTTACACAAACATTCCTAACGGTTGGGTTTACAGAGCAATCCAAACCAAAAGGCCTGGAACTGGAAGAAATGAGCAAATGGAATGCACATTTCCATTTGGAAATTCCGTTTGGGAATTTTGGACTACCTTTCAAGAAATTTCGTTTTTCCCAGAATTTTCCGTTTGGGAAGACCAAAATAGGCTTTCCATTTACATTCCAACCAAACTTTTCTGATTTTTCTGGTAAATGATAAACTACTAATATCTTCCTAATTACTGAGATAAGGATAAAAAATTGTGAAGAAATTGCTTGAGGCCCCCTCTCCCCCGTCTGTCGTCGTCTTTCCCACGCACTGCAACATCTTTCATTATCGTAATAACCTTTGCTGCTCACCACAATCTGAACACATGGAACAGGCTTCCCCCTTAGACACTGTTTACACGGACGCGGTTTCATTTGTAGCCGCATCAGTTTTCATGCAGTTAAACGTTTCGTTTACACGGTGCCAGTTGAGTTCGTTGTCAGAACCGGGTGAGAACCGGTTTCATTGGTCGTGTAAACGGCGAAACTACATCTATTTAAAAATGGTTACTTAGTTTGGTGCAAAATTGGCTGGTTCGTGAATAAATATGATGAACCTCGCACAGAGTGCAGTGCTTTTTTGCACAATCACAATTTAAGTTCGCTTTTTCATCTTCATATATTCTACTCTCTACAAACCGAGAGGCATATTGTAATAACAGGCAGAGATGTCTTGAAATTTTGCCTTTTTTTGTCAATACGCTCCAGAGAGATGAAGATAAAACCAAAGCAACGATTCTGGATTCGGCCCGGGAGAACTTGTGTTTAATGGGACAACTTTTTGGACGGTGTTATGCTTCCAGAAGAATGCCTGAGAACAAGATCGCCATGACGTAAACGGTTGGATGGGTTCTGTGTAAACACTTCTAAACTGTGTTGTTTTTTGATGCGGTTTCGAGCTCATGAAACCGTGTCTATTAGAAACCGCATCAGTGTAAACAATGCCTTAGTTAAAAATCCACCATATACTGACTTAAGCTGTTTAAGGCCAGCTTAGGAGGCCAGTAAAAGCTTTCTTAACAAGTAGTATCAGCTAGCCAAGTAAAGGCAGGGCCGGCCAAGTAAAGGCAAGTCCGGCTTAGGGCAGCAGAATTCTCGATAGACCCAAGTTTGACTGGCCTGGGCCAACCAAGGTCTAACTGGGCCAGGCTGGGCCAAGCATTGTTTCATCCAGTTACTGCCCCAGGGTGGCCAGGGAAGACCAGGGCCAGACCTGGCCAGCCAGGACATATTTTTTTGCATGGGAAGATGGGAATCTCATCAAATTGAAGCCCGGGCATTCTTTTGATTTTTTATTTCCAACCTGTTTACAAAACCATAGCATACTTGTATCATTTTGGTTGTTTAGACACAAGGTTTAACCAGTGAATTGAATTAGGATCAAAGGGTCAAATGAATGGGAGGAATGTGATGTAAAAATCTTGAAAAACCATAAACAACCCTTTCAAAGTCACATCCATCTGGGAAACGTGTCTTACCAGGGTTCTTCTGGAAATTCATTGACTACAACTCAAACAATAAATAGGCCAGTTGTTTTGAATTAGTTATAATTTTATTAATTTATAATTTTATTAAATATCTTGATTTTTTTATTTCAACACTTCATCTTTGTAATAAATGTCATATTTAATGTCCAAGGCTTTAACTTTGTAGAGTTCATTTGAAAACATTTAAAATGGAGGGGAGTTATGTTGATGTGGTTCAATTCTATTCTTGGTTTGATTTTTTTCCCTTTGTTATGTCTACTGCACGTGCAGGTAGACACTTTGCTATTAATACCAAAAGCTGTTAGCGTTAACCTCGGCAAATAATAGTAGCCAATCAAACCTGAAGATTAATTCGGCTCCTCTCTGCGTTTTGCAATCCAATCGAAAGCTGTTTCTCTATAAGTAAGTCCAGACCAAATGAGGGACATGTGGATAACGGTGGATCAACTGCAGAAAACTCTGGCTTTAATCAGTTGGTGTGTTTTTCGCTTCTCAAGACTTCTCAGAAATCGACAAGCTGTCATTTAAATTCCAACACAGATTTTTCGGTTTTAACCCTGCGTTAAGTGTCCTCTCTTCTTAGTGTTTCCACTGTTTTGATCATTTAATTCTGATCATTTAAATTTCAACACAGATTTTCTGGTTTTAACCCCACGTTAAGCCTCCCCTCTTCTTAGTGTTTCCACTGTTTTGATCATTTAATTCTGATCATTTAAATTTCAACACAGATTTTCTGGTTTTAACCCCACGTTAAGCCTCCCCTCTTCTTAGTG
Organism: Pachyseris speciosa; assembly: GCA_016490735.1. Taxonomy (NCBI): domain Eukaryota; kingdom Metazoa; phylum Cnidaria; class Anthozoa; order Scleractinia; family Pachyseridae; genus Pachyseris; species Pachyseris speciosa. The sequence continues at coordinate 387,035 of JAEMWC010000553.1, read as the reverse complement.
TTTCCACCGTTTTGATCAACACAAACAATGGCATGCGTAAATTTGTGTGTCAGTTATTCTGTTACGCTACAGAATTCTAAACGTTTTCGTATTTTCAATACCGATTTCACCTCTAGCAAAAATTTGCCAGACATGATTCGTAATCTTTGTATTTGCTCTGATGAAAAGAAAACTATTGGGCTAACTGCGGAAGAATGGCATTTTGCATGTCTCTGAATGTGAATGTTAAGCTTACATAAAACATTCGCTGAATGAATGCAGTGAAAATTTTCCGCACATGAGATTGTTCGATTTTCCTTTCTGGAGACAGATTAATAGTCTGTATCTTATCGAAAAGTCACTTTTTTGACCAGTTTTTGCATTTTCCGTTGAATCCTTACAAGAATCCTAATAAGTCCAATAGTTGGTGGTATGGAAAGAGCAAACGTGGTCGAGAAGATTTAAAGCTGAACTATTTGTGTGATCATGCAACGAAGTGTTTTATAAGGGCTGGAATCCGATATTATCGTAGCACAGACTACTCACGATTCTGGGAGCATTACGTTTCATCATGAAAACTTCGATCTTCAATCTTCAAAATCATGGTCTCGACCTTCGTTGACAACATATAGTTCGCAAATATAGTTCGAGTGCCTTTATTGATCTAAAACCACTCATCTTTCCTGACGCGTCATTCTGTAGCGCGAATGTCACATCACTCCACCACTCCCCTCGCAAGTCCTTCACTGTACTCCTGCGAACAATCCCCAAGAGAGCTTGCTCGCAGGCTACATTCGCTGTCAGCCGTTATGGATTTTACAAACACGTCAGTTGGTATAGATTCGGCAAAATTCCTGTTGATTAGGTTTTACATCTTTGCCATTGGCTGCAGTATTGATTTTCAGGGCCTTGCTCAGTTGAGGCAGACACACGCATTGTTTGTGCTGGTGTGAGATTTTCCCAGTGGATTGGACAATTCAGTAGTGGGACCCTTTACTTTTCGACGACTTTTCAGGGCTCGAAAATTTGTCTGAAGTCTTACTAGCCATGGGCTAGCTGGTATTGCAACTTTACTAGCCCAGAGCCTGAGAGCTCTAGCCAACTGCACATTCATTATGTGGGCCACCCTAATATGCTAAAGTACACATAAAAAATGTTTTAAGCTTACAAATATCAATAATTTATTTAATACAGTTATGAATTACAATTAGTGCCCGATGAATTCTCCTCTTGAATTGTCTTTTGAAACAATACAACAGTATACTACAAAAATCAACTTTCAATCACCCCTTTTGACTCACCATTTTTCATCCACGGCCATTAAATATTTTTGTTTTCCATTGTGGAAGAAACAAACGTTTTTGCTGCTTATGATACTTCTTGGTTTTAGTCTGAATTTCATCAGCTGGCCCAATGGCACTCTGTTTACACTGATCTTCAGTACCACCATCTCCTTTCTTTCCGTGTTTGGTAAAGGCAAAGCTTCACTGAAAGAAACAAAGCAAAATGCATTAACAACAGCGAACTTCGTGCATGTTCAAGTCGGCTAAATGCTTCCCAGATTTCTGCCGTTTACATAGAACGCCTGGGAATATATTATTTTTAAATCACATACTCACCGTCTTTTAAACATGCTTTGTGACATAGGCTGTAATAGCTAGTCCTGAGCTTGACTTTACATGTAATTAATTGCATGAGAAATATATTTCTAAACATTTCAATGGAGATACTGCTTTTTCCAATTCTCCAGAGAACTGGGCTTTTGTAGTGCTCGCCCACTGAGCTAGCAAAGAACTTTTTTCACTAGCCAAACAAAAACTTTTGCTAGCCCCGGGAGTCGGGCTAGCGGATATTTCGAGCCCTGCCTTTAATCAACCTAACTAGCTGTTGTATGATTGTTCCGTTTTTCAAAGACGGAAGACGATAATGATATTATCTGACAGTTCAGTAACAAGTGAACAGCAACAACAACAATAGTAATTACATGTATGTATATGTTCTGATTACTAATTTTTAAGAGCCATGAGTAATACTGGTAATTTGATATTTTGCACATTTCTACCTTTTGCTTTAATTAAATCCAATCATTTTTTCGGAATACAGTATCTTAAAATTCATTGAAAGTTGATATTTTAGATTTATGTGGTTCCTAAGAGGATGATCTTTTGCAGCTCATTGATGTTAATTAATGGCCCCAGGGAACTTTCCCAAATTGTGGTCCATTCAATTTCTAATATGTTACAGCACACCAACAATAATATTGTTGATACAATCTCTGTCCTCATTCCCCACATTCTCGTGACTTCAGTCTCAAGGTCATTTTTATATTAGTTTTGAAAGCTTTTCGTTGACCTTTGATGTGTCTCTGTCGGATGGTACCGACCATACTTGAACTGGACCGAACTAAGCCATATTAATCTTCTCTGTGTACTTCTGTGTAATAATCTTATTTATTTATCTTCTTGACCCGCTCATCTAGTTCCTTCAGAAGCTCCAAGTGGCTCAACACCAGTCGCAAGTAATTCTACCAGTACTGTCATGACTTGGGACCAGCCACCAGTAGAATCTCGCAATGGAATTGTCAAAGGATTTACACTGTTCTTTAAACGGAACGGTTCTAATGACATGCCAAAAATCTTGCAGGTTGAAAAAAATTTAATAACTGTTACTGGGCTGAGTGCGTCTACAGAGTATGAATTTCAAGTCCTTGCATTTACATCTATTGGTGATGGAGCAAACAGTTCTGTGGTGGTTGCTAAGACAAAAGAAGATGGTAAGAAACATTGCTAGTTACTTTGAAAATATGGCTGAGGACTGCAATCGACCCAAAGCGTTTTCACCAGTTGCTTAAGCAGTCTAATCTGAGTGAATATGTATGAATGATTGGGTACCGTGGATAGTGTTAACAAATTGTCCTCTCAGTTTTAAACGTCTTCCTTTAAGTGAAAAGATCTTTGCAAAGACATTTTGCCTTGAGTCGACTCAGGTTACCATGTATCATGTTTACTAGGGTTACCATTGTTGAGTAGGTGTTTAAGCCGAGACAAGGGTAGAGTGAACTTACCGAACTTCAAGTCAATAGGCCTCTTTCATTTTGTATGTATGCAAATTAGGCTTACTAACCTCACCTATTTAATTTTGCAAATGCTAATGAGGCTGTTATTATAGGCTAATTACCATAGAAATAAAAGAATAATTTGTCTAGCGCCATTATAAAAAAGGGTCTATATTTATAATTACACCTTTTGCCATTCATTTAAAGAAAATATTGATTCATTTGTGTCAAAATTTGTTTCATTTATGGTCAATATACTCTCATTAACACCAATATGACCTTTATTTCCACTAAAGGAACGTTCAAGAATATTTGCATATGTATTAACATTCATAATCATCAAAAGATAAACAATACCTTCGTTTGACATTCATTGACTGTAAATGTATTTTCATTTTTGTCTAAAGAAAATTCGTTGTCATGAAATGACAATCAATTGCATTATTCAACAATCTTTTTTCGGCAAAAGACTTTCAATAACACAATTTACATGAGAACTTACAATCAATTGCATCATTATACAACCATTTCCATGAAGTTAACAATCTTTAGCGTGGGGAGACAAACATTGCAGCCATAATAACATTTTGAAGAAGCATGATCAAATTCGCTGAACATTTTATGCCTCTTATTCCCTCACTAGTGAGACATCGTGGCAAATATGTTTGCATGAAATGATATCATTGTCAGCATTTATCTGCCGTAATGGTACCAATATTTCGCTGTAGGGCTTGCAGCAATAGCTGAGTGTGACAATTACCCAGAGCAATTCCCTGGCGTCTTGCTTCTTCTATGTTATTCATCTGCTCCTGTATCTCAGGATAGCTGATGTCTACTTTGATTGCCGCTTTCAAGGAACTTATTGCTTGTTCTACAATGTTCAAGAATGGACTGTAGGGTGGTAACTTAGGTTAAAGAATATCAACCTAGGTCAACAAAATCAACCTAGGTCAAATAAAAAATAACCTGAAATCAAATCTAACCTGTAACATATACATCCCACTAATAACTGCAGAGTAGCAAACCAAACCATTGGTGGGTGAAATGGCCATTGTGACAGTAACATTTTGTTACGAGTTCGAATGTGGTTAGAGGAATGTAGTTTGAAGTCCAGCAGAACGCAGAGATGTCGGAACAGCAACAAGGAGATTTATTCCGTAAAAACGTAGTAATTACTGCTTAAGACACTTATGAAGGTAGATTGTGGACAAAATGTTCGATTCGATTCGTCGTTTCGTTATGGCGTTTCATCGTTTCCGCACACCGATTCTTCTAGTCGATTCTTCATCATGTTGATATTTTCAAGACAGGCCCCGTCCTTTTGTGGAACCACTCTTGCGTGTATAATTTGTTCATGTCCACATGAACAAGACGCAAAATAACACTTTGAAAACAATATTTGAAACCTTCACTTACGAAGGATGAATTGACACAATAACGTAACACCGTTGCGTTTTATTATCATAAGCCTCAGTAGCCGTTTTGGGTGAAATATGCAGTAAAGAGAGCCATCTAAGAAACACAAACTGACCTTCACATCGAGTAGGATCGAAATTACTTGCACCTCATTGGCTATTTCAACATGATAAAAAACCAATAGGAATAATGCATTTCCGATCCTCAACCGGTAAGGTCAGGTATAAAAGCGGTCGCAAAACAACATTTTACGGGAACGGAATTGAGATAACTCCTCTACCTTTCCCTCAAACAATTTGCAACACCACATTCAAACAACAGCTGAAGAGACTCGCGAAGAGTCGAAACCGCCGGTACTGTTGTAGCCTCTTATAACAGTTGCAGCATGTCTCACGTTCACGACTCATTGGCGCAATACCTTGAACCAAGTTCTGGTGAAAACATTGAAAGCAACCTTTCACCACCACCTACGCCAGAGTTTCGTTACGACACGAGCAACGACAATTTTAATGACCACAATATGCTCTACATTCCGTTCGACGGAAAAAAATGATACGGAGAACAGCCCTCCACCATCACAACCAAGACCACGGTACAATGGGATTCCAAAACGAATCCATCCAAGACATTAAAACTCACCTCAAGCCGACTGAAACCTTTCAATATACACACTTGATTTAATGCCACCCCCAGGCGTGAAAAATTCTTTCATTACAGGCGAAGCAATAAGATGCTTAGAACTAACTCTTCGAAAACAACATTTGAAGAGAGCCTTGTGAAATTCAAACAACGCCTGAGAGCGCGCGGCCTTCCAAAAAATATAATAGAAAGGTGTCTGTCAGGGGTCAACTTTGCCTCTAGATCATCGGCTCTAAAACAAAAGAAAAAACACGTACCACCCAGGAGTAAAAAACCTGAAACAGATATTGATGGAACACTGGAGATTTATACAAAATCAGCCACTGCTTAGACCGATCTATCCTAAAACTCCGTGAATATCATACAAAAGAGGTAAAACTCTTAAAAACACACTCGTCAGAGCAAAAATAGACTTTTTAGGCTCTAACGTGAGGCAACCGCAAAAACCACACTGAAGGAGTCCGCGCAGGCCTGTCATTTATTTGCCATCATTTTGTATGTATGCAAATTAGGCTTACTAACCTCACCTATTTAATTTTGCAAATGCTAATGAGGCTGTTATTATAGGCTAATTACCATAGAAATAAAAGAATAATTTGTCTAGCGCCATTATAAAAAAGGGTCTATATTTATAATTACACCTTTTGCCATTCATTTAAAGAAAATATTGATTCATTTGTGTCAAAATTTGTTTCATTTATGGTCAATATACTCTCATTAACACCAATATGACCTTTATTTCCACTAAAGGAACGTTCAAGAATATTTGCATATGTATTAACATTCATAATCATCAAAAGATAAACAATACCTTCGTTTGACATTCATTGACTGTAAATGTATTTTCATTTTTGTCTAAAGAAAATTCGTTGTCATGAAATGACAATCAATTGCATTATTCAACAATCTTTTTTCGGCAAAAGACTTTCAATAACACAATTTACATGAGAACTTACAATCAATTGCATCATTATACAACCATTTCCATGAAGTTAACAATCTTTAGCGTGGGGAGACAAACATTGCAGCCATAATAACATTTTGAAGAAGCATGATCAAATTCGCTGAACATTTTATGCCTCTTATTCCCTCACTAGTGAGACATCGTGGCAAATATGTTTGCATGAAATGATATCATTGTCAGCATTTATCTGCCGTAATGGTACCAATATTTCGCTGTAGGGCTTGCAGCAATAGCTGAGTGTGACAATTACCCAGAGCAATTCCCTGGCGTCTTGCTTCTTCTATGTTATTCATCTGCTCCTGTATCTCAGGATAGCTGATGTCTACTTTGATTGCCGCTTTCAAGGAACTTATTGCTTGTTCTACAATGTTCAAGAATGGACTGTAGGGTGGTAACTTAGGTTAAAGAATATCAACCTAGGTCAACAAAATCAACCTAGGTCAAATAAAAAATAACCTGAAATCAAATCTAACCTGTAACATATAAATCCCACTAATAACTGCAGAGTAGCAAACCAAACCATTGGTGGGTGAAATGGCCATTGTGACAGTAACATTTTGTTACGAGTTCGAATGTGGTTAGAGGAATGGAGTTTGAAGTCCAGCAGAACGCAGAGATGTCGGAACAGCAACAAGGAGATTTATTCCGTAAAAACGTAGTAATTACTGCTTAAGACACTTATGAAGGTAGATTGTGGACAAAATGTTCGATTCGATTCGTCGTTTCGTTATGGCGTTTCATCGTTTCCGCACACCGATTCTTCTAGTCGAGTCGTTGTTTTCCGAGTTCGACTCGTCGTACTGCCAGTTCGACTCATCGCATTGCCAGTTCGACTCGTCGGCTGGCCTTTTCGACTCGTCGTTTTCCGAGTTCGACTCATCACTGAGCACATCGGCTCGTCGTCGTTTCGTCATGTCGTTTGATCGTTTCGTCATGTCGTTTCATCGTTTCGTTATGGCGTTTCATCGTTTCGACTCGTCCACTCAGAGACGCTATAATTCGACTGATAATACATGAAGGCTTACTTGATTCCATGCAGTGATACATGACGTATTTATCCAGAATAATAATTTGTTTGCTCTCTGCCAACTGAAATGGATTCTTTGAAGAGCTACCTACGCCATAGCATCGAATTTGTCTTGAATCGAGTAAATGATCGTTTTCATGAAAGTGAAAATGGAATTGGATATCTTGTAACACACCTTGACAGAGTTTTGTATATTCTAGCACGTGTATCTTCGTTGTTTAACATCCCCCCACAGCTGGAGTGTTTGTTGCAAAGAGCTCGTCAAATGTTTTTTGTTCTTGGTGGTTATGACAACTCCTTACAAAGGCAGTTGTTCAAGTGTACAGGATGCAGGAGTCGTCCCAGTATAGATATTCCTAAAGAATTTCTGGAACAATACCTTGAGAACAATTTTACTCCTGAACAAATTGCTCGACTTTTCTGTGTGTCTACCAAGACAATCCGACGACGCATCATTGAATATCAACTCCACTTTGAAAAACACAGTTCTCTAACCGACGCAGAATTGGATGATGTTATGTTAGTATGAATTATTTCATTGTCGTATTTGGGATTCCAATGCTTGCTTTATATTGATGTGTATACTGGTCAATATATATTGGTTTTGCAAAATTTATACATGAGGCTGAATGCTGTTTCCAAGAGCTTACAAAGTGGCATGATTTAAGTAACGGAAACAACATTACCAAATTTTTCAAAATGTAAGAAGGCTTATAGATTATCAAATTAGTAATAATAACATCTTGACCAGGTGTTATTTTTTATCCAATGTTTTATCATGTATGTTTTAGTATAAATATTACAGATTAATATTTTTTAAATTATATTTCATAGAAAAACAGCATATTGACTATATAACAACAGCTGGATTCCCCGGCTACTTTTTGCACATCTCCACCTAACTCAAAAATTAGTGACAGCCCTGCATGTATTGATAATGTATTTTTAGTCAATGCCACAGGTGTATAACTTAAATGAATAAAATATTGGTGTACCAATACTCAGAGTCAAACCTATGACCTCTGGCTTTTTAGTCCATAGAAACATTCTGCATATGTTCAATGAAATATTGTTATGTTACATGTATGTTTCACAGTGTGAATACTATATCCAGGTCCACTACTTAGGGCAAAGTAAACCATTCCTATAACAGAAAGAAATATGTTGAACCACTAGGAATCCTTGGGTAAATGCCAAATGGCCACTTTGCAGGGGCGGGCTGCTTTACAGGCTTTGGCTAGATATTAGCACTAGTTGTGGAAGAAAAAATCACTGAATATCAAGTGCATAAAAAGGACAATACACTTGCTGAGGATTTTCCATGGAAGTGAATGAGGAATGATCCAGGTACATTGTAACACAGTGACAGTGCTCTACAGCAAATTGTGTTGTCAACACTATGAGAGATTGAGGATCATTTTTGAAAGGGGAAGGGCCAGTTCCTGTGGTGGCAAGGAGACAATTAAAAAAATTTAATGTGATGTCTCAATAAAGACAGTTCCAGTATTTTCAGCTTCTCATGGGAGAGGGAGCAGTGCAACCCCCAAAATCCCCTTCCTTGCATCCAGCACTGAAATATGTTTTTAATGCCTTGCTTATCTATTTGGTCAAAAGCTCTTTGCAACAAACACTCCAGCTGTGGGGGGATGTTAAACAACGAAGATGCACGTGCTAGAATATACAAAACTCTGTCAAGGTGTGTTACAAGATATCCAATTCCATTTTCACTTTCATGAAAACGATCATTTACTCGATTCAAGACAAATTCGATGCTATGGCGTAGGTAGCTCTTCAAAGAATCCATTTCAGTTGGCAGAGAGCAAACAAATTATTATTCTGGATAAATACGTCATGTATCACTGCATGGAATCAAGTAAGCCTTCATGTATTATCAGTCGAATTATAGCGTCTCTGAGTGGACGAGTCGAAACGATGAAACGCCATAACGAAACGATGAAACGACATGACGAAACGACGAAACGGCAAAACGACAAACGACGACGAGCCGATGTGCTCAGTGATGAGTCGAACTCGGAAAACGACGAGTCGAAAAGGCCAGCCGACGAGTCGAACTGGCAATGCGATGAGTCGAACTCGCAGTACGACGAGTCGAACTCGGAAATCAACGACTCGACTAGAAGAATCGGTGTGCGGAAACGATGAAACGCCATAACGAAACGACGAATCGAACATTTTGTCCACAATCTACCTTCATAGACACTTTTACACTCTCACAGCTCTTCCAGGCTTGAGAGTTAAAACACGACCTCTGTCAAACAACTCACAGCTCTTCCCGGCTTGAGAGTTAAGACGCGACCTCTGTCACGTTTAAATAAACACGGCCTCTGCCAAATATAAACGCGACCTCCGTCACACTTGACTAAACACGGCCTCACCGCTTGCAAATACTACTCGATCAATCAATCAATCTAAATCTCTAGCTCGGTGGCTAATATACCTCTTACATAAAATTCTAGGATCTTCTTAAATAGGCTAAAATTAGTAGGATTACAACATTGACGAAAACTGCTGATTCATGCTGACGTGTAAAGATATGCCTAATTAATATTCGAGAATATTTTAGACACGGAAGAATGTTCCAGTCAGTCACGCAACGCCTAAAAGCAATTTTTATACATAACACAACCCCCTTTCAAGAAAAATCTGTTAAATTTCTCATAACAATAAAAATTGCTAACCGAGGAGTTGTCCAGTGTATGAGAACTCATACTCCAATCCGACTCAGGTAATCCGCACCAACATTCTCTGAGCCCTTAATGGCTTCAACTCGGAAGTTATAACTTTGTAAAGATGTGGCCCAACTCATAACACGTCCATTTGTAAACTTTGCACTGTTCATGTACTTTAACGGTTCATGATCTGTCTGTAGAACGAAGGAGACTCCATACAAGTACAGATGAAATCTTTTGATTCCCCAGACTACTGCCAAGCATTCCTTCTCAATTGTAGAGTAGTTCTTCTCTGCACTTGACAATTTTTTGCTTGCATAAGAAACGGGGAACAGCTTTTTCGCCATGTTTCTGCATCAGAACTGCACCAATTCCATCGTTCGACGCATCTGTGCGTAAGAAATAGGTCTTCTCTGAGTCTGGGAGACGAAGAATTGGTTCACTTGTTAAATGAGACTTAATGGTCTGAAAGGCTCTCTCTTGGGCGTCACCCCACTCAACTTTAGTCGGTTGACCTTTACGCATCAGATCTGATAGAGGTGCGGCAATAGCAGCAAAATTGGGGATGAAATCTATGTAGTATCCCGCTAAACCCATAAACGAACGGACTTGCTTCTTGGTACTTGGTCTTGGCGCGTTCTTAATCTTCTCGACGTTGTCCTCGTATAGACCAAGCAGTCCACATTATCCAGATCTTCTATCAGTTTCTTCATAGCCCGCTTTAGGGTTGCTGGTGAATTGATCATTCCAAAAGGCATCTGTAGGAACTCGTACGATCCATCAGGTGTCACAAATGCCGTCTTCGGTATATCCTCTTTAGGGATTGTAATCTGCTAGTACCCTTTACTGAGATCAATCTTTATAAAGAACTTATCACCACTTAGCTTCTGAAACAGGTGTTCAGCGGTTGGCATAGGTTCAGGATCAATCACAGTCAACTTGTTCAATTTTCTATAGTCGACACAGACCCGATTGGTGTTGTCTTTCTTCTTCACCACCACAACAGGAGATGCATAGGGCGAACTGGACTCTCTAGTAACTCCCATCATGGTCATATCAGCAATGTCCTTCTTCAGTGACTCTCTCAGGCTGTAAGGTACTGGATGTGGTCTTGAGCGAACTGACTCATCTGAAGTAAGTTTGATGTGATGCTGAGTGAGGTCTGTGGTACCAGGTACTTCAGTAAACAAACTTGAAAACTGCTCAGCTAGGTCCATGAACTCGAAGCGCTGATCGTCTGAAAGGTTTAATCCAGTTGTACCATCCCGAACAGACTCCTTAGCAGCATATCCTCCTATCTCTAAGAAATCGGTGTTATCTTCTTCTGCTTCTTTTTCTTCAATTTCGCATTTGGCATCCTCCTTCATAAGAGTATTTCCTTCTCTCACAGCCACTGCTCCTTCTGACGTAACCTCTTCTCTTTCAAAATATTTCTTGAGTAAGTTCGCGTCGTAAACTTTCTCTTTTCCTTTCACTCTAACTTTGTAGTCGTTATGGCCAACTACTGAGCTCACCTTAAAATGACCCTTCCACTGCATGAGCAACTTGTTATGATCAGTTGGTCGTAAAACAAGGCCTTTTTCTCCTGGCTGAAATTTTCTGACTCTGGTCTTGCGATCATAGTAGTACTTTCCCTTCTCTTGAGCCTTCTGCAACTGACTATGAGCAAGTTTAAGGGTTTCCTCAAGCTTTTCACGCAACTCAAAAACGTACTGGTAGCTGTTCTTCACTTCCGGTTCCTCTACTTCTTTTGTCCAAAGTTCCTTGAGAATAGTCATTGGACCACTAACAGATCTTCCATACAACAGCTCAAACGGCGAAAAAACCAGTGGACTCTTGGGGAACCTCGCGATAAGCAAACAACAGGGGGTTGATGTAGCGATGCCACTGTCTTGGTTGTTTGCTACACAGTCTCTTCAACATAGGTTTCATAGTTCCGTTGAACTTCTCCGTTAAACCATTACACATGGGGTGGTAGGGGGTCGTTGTAATCTGCTTGATGCTAAGCAGTCGTGTCACTTCCCTCGTGCAATCGGAGACGAACTGTGTGCCAAGATCACCTAGTATTTCTTCAGGTACTTCCAAACGACTAAAGATGTTTACTAATGCCTCCGCAACAGTTTCCGTATTGATATTCTTCAAAGGTACAGCTTCTGGGTAGCGAGTAGCAAAATCAACTACTGTTAAAATGTACGTGTGTCCTTCACATGGAGGACTGATGGGTCCAACCAGGTCAATGGCTACTCTTTTAAATGGCTTATCAATTAAAGGCATCTTCTGAACAGATCCCTTGTTCACGGTTTTCTGGCAAACATCACAGGACTTGCAAAAGCGTGTTACATCACCTTGAATTCCAGCCCAATAGAAAGTGCTCTGAATCTTGTCAGTCGTCTTCTTGATACCCAAATGACCTCCCAACCATGGCCAACCGTGGGCCAGTTCCATTATTCGGAGTCTCAATTGCACAGGAACCATAACTTGCTTCACAGGCGTACCACCATTCATGGAGGGATGTTTATAGATGCGGTACAATATTCCACACCTTGCTTCAAAAGAAATCTCCGCCTGATCCTTCACTAGTACATCATTTCGGTCCCAATCTCTTCGCAAACTCTCATCTTCACACTGCATCTGTTTAAGCTTCTCTTTATCTACGATAGGGCTCTCTCGGCTACTCGGTACTTTTAAAGGATTTACTCCACCTTCTTTATTGGCTTGGCTCCTCGTAGTTACAGCGCATACGTCCTGCCAAGTTGAGTCTGGGTCTTCAGCAGGTCTTGCTCCAGGAACATTACCGATTATTAGATCATAAATGGCATCAGGGAGACATTGTGCTTCCACTTGACCCCTGAGGTAAGGTGTGTCAACAGAAATTCTTGCAATGGGTACCTTTCTTGCTGTTTTGTGGATTAGCAACATGACGTTCAAATCACCAGTAAACTGATTCTCGGTCAGGATCCTTCTTGACTACTATTCCACTGTAGCCAGGATCTCTCAGGACATCGATAGTCCTATTTCTAATTCTACCCTTCACAACAGGCATTTTGCCTCTAACTCCGGTCAAAGGTTCAACAAAGGCACTGCTCAACAGCGGAATCTTCTTACCACAGGCCAGCAGCAGCTGATCATCTTTAATACAGGACTTGACCTTTTTTTCTGTAGGTGTAAGTTCAGGTGGCTTAACTAAACAACCGGCACTCACTTGATTGCGTTGCACAGGAACACCATCCTTGTTCTGACCTTCAGGCTTTCGTCTAGCTGATCGACAATATCTGGATTCATGCCCTTGCTTACTGCACACATAACACTTCTTGATCTGAGACAGGCAGCTGACAGCCTTGTGTCCACGAGCGTTACATTTGAAGCACACCACTGTTGCTGAATCATCCCGTTGATTCTTTATGTCATCCTTCGGAGTAGGTACTAAAGGCTTTTTACTTGCTGGGCTAAACAAATGCTTTCCGTGGGCTTCCAAGTACTAGTCAGTGATCTTTGCAATCTCAGCTAGAGTTTCAGGTGCCCTCTCTCGGAGGTTTATGGACAAATCTTTAGGACAAGAATCAATAAATTGTTCTTTCAAAATTAAGTCCTTTAGGCCCTCGGAGTTTTGCTCAGTCTTTGAAAGCTCTAGCCACCGTAGCAGGTATCTGTCCAGTCGCACAATAAACTGATCAGGACTTATCATCAACTTCCGGTTTAGATGCTCTGAATTTACGACGGTAGCCGTCTTCTGTGAGATCATATCTCTTCATTAACGCAATCTTGACTCTGTCATAATCGCTAGCTGCTTCCTCTGATAAACATGAATACACTTCGAGTGCTCGCCCAGACAATAGAGCACTGAGCTTCGATGCCCAGCCAGTCTTATGCCACTTGGCTGTAGCTGCAAATCATGCTCTCTCCTCACTGCTTCTACGCCCTCCTTTTGTCTCAACAGCTCTGCTTCCTGTTGTAATTTCCTAAATTGTCTTTCCTGGCGTCTTGCCTCTCTTTCTTCATCTTGACGTCTACGTCTTTCTTCTCTATCTTCTTCCTGTCGTCTACGTCTCTCCTCTTTCTCTTCCTCCTCACGCTTACGTTTTTCTTCTTTCTTCTCCTCCTCGCGCTTACGTTTTTCTTCCTTCTCTTCCTCTTTAAGCTTCTCGTCTTTTTTTAAAACTTTGTTGCTCTTGCACAAATTCAAGCAGCTCTTTACCTTCGGGGCCAAACTCTTTACCGGGGCCCCACCACCCTTTTAGGTTGGCATAGATGATCCCCCCACTCGGGTGTGGGGTGAATGGTTTGGGGTTCGGGATGAAGCTGGAGTGAGTGATGTGGAGTAACGTCACCCCTATTAGAGGAGAGGCCGCTTCGGGGTAAGCCAGAGGATGGAACATATTGATGAGTTGGAAGAACTGGTGTGGACCATGTGGGAGGAGGGGTTTCCCCCGAGCAGGCACTTTTAATTCTTGAAAACCTTATTTTATCAAATGTTGGAGGCGACCAAGAAGAAATGGAGCCTTTGGATCCTGTTTGGGAAGACAAACCAACCACAACTGGATGAGGTTGTGCTTCGGTTGACAGCCGCCGCAGCTTAAACAAAACTTCTCCCTCCAACAATCCACCCGCTTCTCATTTTTTTTTTGTCCTCTAGTTCGGTCTATTAGAGAAAAGGTCGCCCATAGTATATGGAGACCGATCTGTTGCGATACAATGTCAGGCAGGTCCTGATCAAAGAGATCAACAAGTAGTTGGCGCAAAGGAAAAATGTGGATTACGCCTTCAGAGTCATGGTTAGCCACGTACGCGAAATGTTGAGGCAGGATATGTCTCCTTGGAAACTTATTAAGAAAACGGGGGACAACGATTTCATTGACGAATGTGCCCTTTGCTGTTCAATGGCTGAATTTTATCACTCCAAAGATGAAAAATTGTTCATGGACAAGTGGTTGACCGATGAGGGGTTTTATGATACAGTCAATTAAAGATCTTCGCCACATATGTAAATGAATCTCTTGGAAAGAGTCAACCAACTCCCGCCCGAGTTGAAGGTAAAAATACTTCACAACACCATAAAAACCCAAATTCAGGACAAAAAAAGCAGGTTGGGGGGAAGTACACAAAGAGCTTTTCATGTTTTTTGATGACGCACCTTTTTGCGAAATTGAAAACTGCTATACCCTTATCACAAGCTGTGGAAAATGCAACACATGCCGGCGGAATGGCTGTTGTTGGGCTTGTTGGCTGAAAAACAGGCACCACAAGCTGTGTTAGGGGTACGAAATGGAGGATATTAAACAAAAATGGGTAGTGGATTATGTATACCATGGTTGCCGCATTTCTCCTCGCACTGTATTGGTGAGTGGTGCCCCTTGCAAGTAAACTTCAAGAATGGCCCCGAACCGTTAAGGAAGAGGTCCCAGAGGAAGTCCGGCGAGTCGTAAATGAACTTTCGGAAAAAGGGATTAGAAACCTGGGTTTGAGACTCCCAGACCGAGCTTTTCTTTCACGTTAATTGCGTTTCGGGCCAACGCGTGGCCCCATTGTCTCTTCTTCCGAGGAATCGCGTCAAGGGCTTTGACCATTTTTCGGTTAGCAACATGCTTGCATTATTTTTCCTTCTTCCCGTACTTTTTCGCGCAAAAATCACAACTGCTGTAATCAACATCATGCTGCATTGCCACAGCATCGGCGGAGCCGGTGGGCGTCTTAAAGACTTCAAGTATTTCGCCCGTCTCGAGATCAAAGCTTAACTGCTTTCCGAGGGGGTTGTAAGGACCGGTATAGTTGTGGCCGGGGCGGGTCCAACCTTTTTCTGGTGCCGGCAGTTTCCCAATTAATTCGTGGATGTCCACCCCCGTTCCACGGAGACCCCTTCCATCGAGGTCAGGTCTGTCGGTTTTGTAACGGATGTTGGGGCGCACCTTTGTGAAAAGCTGGTGAAGCAGCTCACTACCAACCTTTTCCAATACCGGGGTGGCCTTGTGGAGCCCGTAGTTGATAGCCTTTATCTGGAGCCGCGGGCTGTGAAGCGCCTCGGAAGCATAATAACGGCCAGCCTCCTCCCCCTTCTTTGCGAGGAAGGGAACCCCATGCTGCAGAGTAAAGTCGAGCGCGGTGTCCGCAAGGTCTGACAAAATACCAGAGGCCTCTGCGCGAGAGGGCCCCGTCAGTTTACCTGCTTCCCTTTCGGAGGAAGCGCGTTTTTTTTAACCCACAAACCGCACACTTGGCTTTTCCCATTTTTCGGTCGTTTTTGGTCATGACGACTTTTTCAGATCCAGGCACGTTTGGGATTCTTTGCCTGTCTCGCACGCAATACCAATCAGCCATTTGTTACGGTATATTAAGAAAATAATTTTTCACCACCCGCTCGTTGTGATGGACATCGTCAGAAAACATTTTGAGAATGTCTTTGTTACTTGTGCCTTTGTTGCGTTCATTCAGGAAAGGCAGGCAGTAATACTCGCACCTCACACTCCCTACCCACTGTATTTGTTTGAAGTTGCGAAGAAAGGTTTCGTGGCCTAACTTTAACATTTCCAGGTCCCACTCATCTGGGGGAGGCAGTCCGAAGGAGTCAAAATAATCCATTTCCTGCCCTTTTGCAGGCCAACAGCAAACCCAAAGTGCGCCCAAACTTCCGAAATCGTCTAGGTTGATGATGCAGGGTGAATGGTGTAGAGGCTTGGCTTCGTTGAGGGAGAAGATGCCCTTGAGGGGGATGCCAAGATATTCACACCAATTCAGCAGGTCAACATTGGAAAGCGGCACATCCTTCAATTTCATCTTTTTTTTCCCCGACCCATAATTGGATATTCCCAGTCTTCCCACCGTCCGAAGACAGGGGGCGGGTGCATTGCATTCCACTCCTCGCAGGTGGGGCTGGAAGACGCGGCGCGGATCGCCTAGACCGCGGGTGTGTTTGCATCCCCCCTCCAAACCAAGAGAAGCAGCCAAGATTCCATACCTCTCTCCACAAGACTCTTTTTAATGGCCCGCTTTTAGTCGGGTGACAGCATCTGCACAAGTCTGTACAACTCCACTTCTTTGGGTCCAATATTTCCCCCAAAAATCTTTTTTAAAAGTTTCTCCGCGCCAAAGCTGAGACCGGCCATTCTCAAAGCCTTGCCCACAGAGGGGGGCGAGAGCCCGACCAAGATTGAGCGCTGTGGAAAAGAGGTTTACACCAACTACCTTATTCGTTTTTTTCGTTTTGCTGATCGTAACATCTGCGCCGCGGTTGTCGTCGAGCGCCTTCGTCAGGTGATTTATTTGCCTGACGGTCAACAAAAGATCGTCGCCCCTTCCTAATTGTTCTGGCTTGACGCGCAAAGTCACAGCCGTTTTCTCTCTCACCGCCTTCTTGAGGCTGTTCTTTTGACCCTCTGTCAGAGCGATCTTAAATGGGTGATACGCTGTTGGCATTAAATATCAAAGAAGAAAAAATTCCTGCCCCGCGGCAGGACACCATATTGTTTAGGGAACGAATCAAGAAGCAGCAACTAACTCGTTGCCAATCTTTTTTATGACGACCTCTTCCTCATTCAGAACCGCGGCGAACAGGCGGTAATCTCGTGTGGCGGCTTTGTCCAAGTGGTAGTGCGAAATCAGCTTCTTTTCATCCCTGGTCATGCTTTCCTTTGTTGGTCGGAGATCGAAATAGACGATGGGGTAAAGAGTTGAGTAGTTGGTCACATTCAGTTGGGTCTCTGTGTTGACGTCGTTTCTCCTATAGCTGAGGTCAGTCAGATCGCGCCGTATCCGGATTTGGTCTTCCTCGTTGTACTCCATCTCGGGATAAAAGGTCGGGCAGTACTGAAGGCGGCAAGTCGCGAGTTTCGCCCCACCATCGAGAGCGAAGGTGTGAAAGAAATAGGGGTTGGCTGTGGCTACTTCCAAGCTCGCCGTCCTTTGAATGAAAACAAACACATGCTTTGCGTTTTTGACACCCGGTATTATCACCCATTGCCCTCCAATATCTTGACGATCGGTGCCAGGCACCAGACTTTCCTTATGTAGCGCCATTGGGTGGGTTTCAGAAGTTGTCGTTCACGATCTTCTGCCCTTCAGGCGCAAACATCAACTTCGGGACCCACAGCACAAACAGTTTGACGACAGTCCGGTGGCCGGCGGCGACGGCGGCCCCGAAAAGCATCTCAGCGTCGTTCTGCAGCTGTATTTCAAACTGCACCTGCATCGGGGGGAGGAGTTTGTCAGCCAACTCCTCAAAGAGCTAATAGTTGTTGAGAGGGATTATTGTTTTGACCATCTTTTGTGGGTCTCCTTGCGAAAGAAGCGCGCGTGCCCTGATTCCGAGATTGGTTGCGGCGCCGCCTATCACAGTCGTGCTGCCGTTATCGAGATACCAAAACTCATCTTTCGCCACACTTCGCGCATAGTCGTCGGAAAACTTCAGCAGGTCTTTAATAAAAACGACTTTGTGCACGTCGTTTGCCTCGTACAGGAGTTTTCCCGCGGATTTCACCTTCAAGTCCTTGATAAGAGAGAAGGAGCCGTTGACCGGTGCCGACTCCGTGTCGGCCGCCACCAAAGCTCCGTCGGCCTTCGCCTGAAGCTCGTACTCCACCCGGAAATAAGCATTGTACCAGTCAAGAATGACGTCTCGGTCTTTCACATCAATGACCAACCCACCTTTGTTTTGTGTTAGCCCGTTCCCAGGCAACGTGAGCGGGGTGTTCAGTTGGAATTGGAGGAAGTCGACCTTCTCGAGCAAGCTTCGCAGGAGTCTGCTCGGCAGGTTCACAATTGGTTTGCCAAAATTTGGCTGAGTTTCACCATTGAGTCCGAGGAACTCTCCTGCTCCTTCCCCAAGGGGAACCATTTTTTCGCCACCTGAACTGATTGTTTCCGTATTCATTTGCAACGTTGAACCAGGAGTAGCTCATGGTGATGACACTGTTTAGTGCCGCTTCGTAGGGGGAGATCGATGGCTGGGTTGAAATAGATTGTGAAGTCGTGCGACTTCTGGTTGGCGCCGTTTCGTTGCAGCTTCGCGAGGCTCGAATCGAGCAGCACGTGATAGTTCATTTCACCGTATATAATCGCTGGAACGTTTGTGAGTCTGGAATTCGTTGATTACACCAAGCTGGAGGAGCTTTTCGATCAAAGTAGAAACCTCTTTGCGGAGCTTCGTTGAAGAGTTGCCGGCCCGCATCGAACCGAGGCCCATATACAGTCGGTTCATCATTTTGTCGGCGGTTTTGCCAAAGCCGCTGCCCTCCGTTGTTTCCCAGTTTTCTTTCCATTCGGGCCACGAGGCGTAATCATCGTCGTCGTAGTCCTCAATCTCCATCGTGAGCCGGCGCGACAAAAAGGCCTGTTCCCAATCCGTGGTGGGCCGGGCTCTTGTTTCTTTCGGCGGGGTTTGTTTCAAACCCTTTTTCCCCTCTTGCAGCTGTTGTGGTGAAAACACCTGCCTTGGGGGAGGAGCCTCTTGCGGCTGCTGTGGCTGCTGCGGTGAAACCCCCTGCCGCCTTTGTTCTCTTGCTTTCTCAATGGCTTTCCTTTTCTGTTTAAGTTGCTCGTAAGTCCAGCCGAACAAGGGGGAAATCCTTTTTGCTATTCTTTGTCCCTCAGTGTTTCCTTTTTTCTCCATTTTTGTAATGCTGGAACTAACCGTTCGCAGTCTGTTTGATTCAGCATGGAGGTCAACGAACTCAGGTAGCTCTGGCTGCCCCCATGTCGGTCGTGAAGGCTCTTCTTCCACTGTTGGAGGTTGGGGAGGAAACCCTTCCTCTAAAAGGATATAAATATTTTACTCATGTTTGATGCCGCCGAGTCATCGGAATCAAATCCCTTTGTAATGAACCAAAGTATAAGACTTAAGGTTAAATGAAAACTTTTTTCCGCACAAGTTTATTACTGCTTTAAAATCTTATGTTCCCAAACACACAAATGCTTCACTTGTCCTTCTTTTCTTTAGCTAAACTATCCAAGTATTCGTCCAAGTGCCCACTTCCACTTGCCCACACCTCACTGTGAAAGTATGCTCGTTGTTGCTATGGAGAGATCGTAAAACAAAGCATACAATAGCCTATTCAGTTCTGCCGCGTCGTTTCATTACAACGAGTCTAACGCGGCATAAGTCATCCGCAAAAACCGAGACAAAACCGAGATTTTCGAGTTGGTTAGACGGGGTTTTGCCTAGGTGAAACCGAAGCACGAAGCCGCGAATCCACCGAGGCAAAGTCGCGGCATTGGGGCGATAGTTTAGAGCGGTACTGTAACACTGTAGAGGAGCCATTTATTCAAGAGGAGCGTTTCATCCTGTGCTTGCCTATATTCTTTTTCAGCAATACCGTGTTGATAACGTACCCCTTTGCGAGTGTTTATGCTTGAGACTGAACAGCTGGTGAAGGGTTGGAAACATTCAAACAGGATTGACTGAAACGTCTGTTAACTAGGTTTCGCACATGCATTGACTCCAATTCAATCAACAAAATAGGCCTATTATTTCAACATTATAATTATGTTATGACTTTCCACTTTTTGCCACGTTTGATATCACGAAATGCCCTGGGTCTCTATACGTTTTAGTGGGCGTGAGATTGGCAGGTTAACTCATTCTTTTCCGGCTTGTAATTTAACGGTTGGGGAAGACCGGTGGTTTGAAAACCTGCACCTTTCTCAAATCCTGGACTATGTTTGACATGTGCCATTATTATTGCCAACAGTTGCTTAAACTTTAAACCCCTTAAATGGACCTAAAGACCCGATTCGCCTTTAATATAACCATTTATTTTGTTGCAAAGCCAAAATGCTCTAGCTAGAGAGGACAACACCAAACAATATGCAACTTTGTCTTGAAGTTTTGAAGACAAAACACTTTTATTAATCAGTTAATGTCACTGTTCCTCGGAGTCATAAACACTGTACTAGTGATATTAAAAGCATGACGCTCTCTTATAAAAAAGAATATATATATATATATATATATATATATATATATATATAATATACATCTTAACAAGTCAGTTTTAAATAACCGGAAACACTACTTTTATTGCTCAGCATACAGCGAACCGGAAAAAAAATCAATAGCAACGTGATAATTCTCGATTCGCAACACTAAACCGAGAGGACAGTTTTTGAAGAGAACACAGATAACCCGCAAATATCACTATTACAACGGTAACATTTCAAGTGACAAAATCTTTAAAGGACGCTAAGCAGTTCCTTTAACGAGGGACGTTGTTCAGGATCATCGTTTAAAGTCTATTTGGCCATCTTAATTGATCGAGCATTTGCTTTGGGTAACAAATCCAGTACAGCAAGGGCGATTCTTCCAAATGAAAATATGTCTGATTTATAGCTTTGCATCCCAGTTCCACACACGATTTCGGGCGCAATATGAGGGTAGCGCTTCTGGTACTCCTCTCTTTTGGAAATTGTTACAGCCATCGCAGGCTTTGCATCCGACGCAAAGCGTGCTTTGCCAAAATCTATAATTACTGGGTTTACTGACCCGTTCTCTCGTTCCTCGAGCACGACGTTGTTCGCTTTTAAATCGTTGGGAAGGATACCGCACGAATGTATGTGCACGAGCGCTTCGATGACTTTCGTTAATACACGTAGCCATCCAGGTTTTTCCAGATAATTTTTTTTCTCGTGGCACTGGACAAGGTCAGGCTTCTATGTTTTCGGCCATGAAACTTTGTAATAAGCCGAAGTGGCTCGCTCTTCGTGATCACACCAAATAGCAAAGGCACGCCGCTGTGATCTCCGAAGTAGCTGATCATTCTCGCCTCCTGGCGTACTTCTTTTCGAGGTCGTTAGTGACCCACTTTTTCACAGACTTGAACTCTTTTACAGCCAAGAGCAGATCTCGGTAATAAGCGACATAGCAGTTTCCAAATGTTCCTGATCCAAGAAACTATTCTGTCCGCACCACTAACGAGGAATAGATCTCTTTAACGTGGTGTTGGACGTCGACTGGTCTTCCCGGCTGGTTAGTAGGTTCGCCACGTTTCCGCTCCGCTACTTCTCGTACAGACGTAACTACTCGATTTTCTTTTTTGCCAATAGTTGCTGAGTTGCCGGCGATGGCTGCCGCTGTTTTCATGTTTTTTTTCTTGAAAGTTCTGCTCCACTACTTCTCGCACAGACGTAACTACTTGATCTCTTTTTTTGCCAATAGTTGCCAAGTTGCCGGCGATGGCTGCCGCTGCTTTCATGGCTTTTTCTTGAGCCTTCTTTTGTCTCCACCTTTTCCTTGCTTCTTTCCGAATTCTCTTCAACTTTTCTGGATCTTTGATCGTTTTCCGTTTGTTTTGATTTTGATTTTGATTTAAGGATAAAAGCAGTAAGTGGAAGAGCAAACTTATTTGCAAGATTAAAAAAAGTACATAGCCATCGTTAAAGTGGCAAGCACGTGTAATGGATTTTACATGTATATGATTGGTGGAGCACAAAGAACTCAGGAAGTAGCTAGCCCCGTGACAATATAACAACACAAAGGAGTAAAAATATTTGCCGGAAAACCATCCCCTATTTCACACATTATTCAGGTATTCACCAATTGCATATCGTTAAAAGAGCTTTGTTCCATCAGAGCATGCGTATTTATAAATAAGTTCTTCATGAAAAGCTATTGCAAGGCTTTTACGTCGCGGAGATTCTCACCATTCTTGCAAGCATGCCTGTTTCTTTAGCTGTTTTTAAAACGCGCTGCGATTTATGTCCGTCCGAATTTAATACCACTACTGCGTTACTTCGACACAGAGAAGCAAAACATCATATTGATGCGCATTCGGTGACATTTCTTCCGTTTTACAATGGTCAGGAGGTCATACGGCTTCCTTCAAGAATTAGAAGAGGGCGAAGGTCTTCAAGCTACAAACAGTGGATAAAAGGCATTGTGGACAGTATTAATTCCTGCCTACATCCAAAAGCCGCCGGTAAGTATGCTTGCAGTTACTTCCCCCCTATTTTTTCAGTCTTTACAACAGTATCGAAAAATTTATGTGGGGCAGTGGAGGGCTAGATTCTAGAATACCCAGCCACGATTGCGTGACATCAATGTTCTACTCTCGCAGTCCCGCAGTCGATAAATATTTGCGTCAGGAAACAAAACAGTGCGAGTATAATGTCACGGAAAACAAAACCAACAAAGAGTGCGCGCTAGCATAAAAATGTATACATGTATATTCTTCGCGAGACTGCGGGAGCACTAGTTCTATACTCATTTAATATACATTTTTTTTATACTTTTATGATAAATGTCATGACTGCGGGACTATAAAGGGGGCAGGAGATTAATGTCACGCAATCGTGGCCGGGTATTCTCAAATTGTTCAATGGAGTGACTCTAGTGTGTTTAGTATCATTATCTTACTTCCCTTGACTTAGAAACTCCCAAACTAGCAAAAAGGATCGAAGCGGTAAATTGTTTTGTTCTCAAGAACCAATGATCCTACCCGACAAAATGATGAATATAGCGTTGTAAAATATCTTTATTTGTTTTAAGGGAAATGGAGTCGCGTTGAAAGGTACTATGTACCGGAAGAGTACGTCCAACTTTTGTTGGCCGACATGCCAAATGCATTTATAAACAGGGGCAGAGAAAAGAGGCACCTACGTCCCCCCGTTTGGAGGGAAAAGTCCAATGTCTTCCACTACAGAGACCACGACCTAAATGATATTGTAACTGCCCTCGGTCAACAAAGTGCTGTTCCTTTAACGCTTAAGAAGACTTACGTGGGAAACAAGGAGGTAGAGGAAAAAAATGAACCGCAAAATGCTAGAGAGGCACTTGAGGCAGCCAAAGACAGAGCAAGACATGGGACGGCCAACGTTTATCCCACCATGAAAATTCAAATGGTTGTCGGGCCTGGGGAGGGAAGAGCTACCAGAGAGTTTGAGGCCAGAACTGTTTTCGAGCACTAATCACGGAAAATTGACACTCAGATTTTATATTTCAAAAGTGCAAATTTGATTGAAAATACCGATCCAGAAAGTAACAGTCTCCTTCTACCGGATTCCACATAATTTGATGAAGATTAAGGGAACATTTGTTTGTCAAAAATAAAACTGAAAGTATATACCAAAAGCTCTCATACCTCACATGTGCTCTTGCTAACAACAGACAACTTTGCATTGCTTTGCGACCTGAAAGAGTTGCCACGTTATTAAAATGACTGAAATGAACACAAAATGGTAAATTATAAAAATAAAGAGTGCTAACAGGTTCTGACACACAACAACAGCCTAAACAAGACTAACTACCCAGGGGAGACAACCCTGGGTAAAAAAAAATTTAAGAAATGAGTGAACAATAAAATAAAATAAAATAAGATAAATAAAATAAAATAAAAGTAATGTTCTTCAGATAACAACAGCCCAAACCGGACTGACTACGAGAGAGAACTGGGTCAAAAAAAAAAAATCTTATAAAATGAAATAAAATAAAAGTCCTGTTCTTCAGATAACAACAGCCTAAACAGGACTGACTACCCAAGAGTGACAGAACTTGGTCAAAAAACAAATTAATAAATAAAACATAAATGAATAATAATAATAAGAGAGACAGAACTGGGTCGAAAAAAAAATCTAATAAAATAAAATGAAAGTTCTGTTCTTCAGATAACAGCAGCCCAAACAGGACTGACTACCCAAGAGAGACAGAACTGGGTCAAAAAAAAAATCTAATACAATAAAATGAAAGTTCTGTTCTTCAGATAACAACAGCCCAAACAGGACTGACTACCCAAGAGAGACAGAACTGGGTCAAAAAAAAAGTACTAATCTAATAAAATAAAATAAGAGCTCTGTTCTTCAGATAACAACAGCCCAAACAGGACTGACCACCCAAGAGAGACAGAACTTGGTCAAAAACAAATTAATAAATAAAACATAAATGAATAATAAATGAATGAGACAGAACTGGGTTAAAAGAAATAACAAAAGTAATGATGATATGAAACAAATTATAACTAAGTTCTGCCCTTAGATAACATCAGCCCAAGTAGAACAACTGCTCAAGAGAAACAGGACTGGGTAACATATTACAATATTGTTATAAACAAACAGAACATTTTGTGAAAGGGAAAGCAGAAAAAACTAACATACCTCCTTCTGTGTGGGTCTATTACGCCCAGTATGCCAGGCCCCAATTTTGTCATCACTTATAAAAAAGCCTTGGTATCCTCATATCAGCTTAATGGTTTGAAGTGATTGTTGGATGTAATAAATAAGGCCACTTCAGAAAAGGGCATATAGAACTCCATTAAAATGTGTTTGAAATTTACCCAAATGCATTTAAGAAAGGAAGAAAGGATGGTCCGTTTTAGTCTGGCCTCTACCTTTCAATATTGATTTAGTATATGAATAGAGACTGAATCTTCCACTGGAATTGCTTCAAACAGGTCATTGAGGCACACAAGCCACGTCACCACGACAAGGTATGGACCATGAGGTGGAAAAACAGTGGGGGGATAAAGAAAAAAAACAACAGGTCTTTGTCTTCAGATAACAACAGCCCAAACAGGACTGACTACCCAAGAGAGACAGAATTAGGTCAAAATGTAAATGAATAAATTAAACAAATGAACAATATTAAAATAATAATAGTAAAGTAAAAGTTCTGTTCTTCAGATAACAACTGCCCAAACAGGACTGACTACCCAACAGAGACGGAACTGAGTCAAAAATAAATTAATAAATAAAACATAAATGAATAATAATAATAAAATAAAATAAAAGTTTTGTTCTTCAGATAACAACAGCCCAAACAGGACTGACTACCCAACAGAGACAGAACTGGGTCAAAAACAAATTAATAAATAAAACATAAATGAATAATAATAAAATGAAATAAAAGTTCTGTTCTTCAGATAACAACAGCCCAAAACATGACTGACTACCCAAGAGAGGCAGAACTAGCTTTTTTTTTTAGCTTTGAGCTGTCTTCCTATAACCACAGTCTAAATGGGACTGGCTAGCCAAGACAGGAAGAATAGTGTAGGACACTTTGCTTCTATGGAGTGCTCCAGTCAAGGATCTGCAACATTTAAGTTTTCCTGTGTTGATCCATATCAGAAAATCTCCACTGGAAATTGTTGATGCACAAAGACCCATTCTGTATCATATCCCTTGCAGCCATGATCACACCAATCCCACAGCTTCCAACGCCAATCATTTTCGAGGTAACCGGTGCCTGAGATGGCATACCAAAGCGCTTAAACATTGGATAGTTTTTCCAAAACTTTGTTCGGAAAGATGGATGGTGTGGGTACATTTCAGAGAGTAACTCTAACGACCACTTGACTGATGGAAGGGATATGGTAGGAACTGCTGACTGTAGGCCATCATCAAAGTACATCTCTTTCTGGGCTAAATCAACAAAGATTAAGCCCCAATGGTTAGGCATGTAAACTGGCACTAGAACTTGCTGCAAATCATCGATGTTTGAGAGGTACTTTGTTGCTTCTTTTAATTGCAGCTGCTGGAAATTCTTGTCGTTGCAGCTCATCCAATCATAAAACTCTGTGGGAAAATACACAGTGTCATCCTTACCATTTTCTCTGGCGTCATCCAAAAACTTACTGATGCATATATCAATAACAAAGCTATCGATATACCGTTCCTCAACAAGATCAGAAAATGATGTAGAGTCTAGTCCCTTCTTACCATACTTTAGTATGGGGTGGTTTGTTGGATGATGCCAAAGGGCATTTTTTAGTCGCACAAGATCTTCAGATGAGCATTTCATTTTTGACAGCCAGTTAGCTTCTGCAGACATTTTGCGAGTAGTGTCAGCTAGTGTGTAGAAGCGTTTTAGGATACAGAGGGCACTCTCAGAAAACCGACCCTTGCCTACAATTTCAATACCAGTAGGATTCATGCCAGCCTTTTTAGCATCACGCAGAACTTTCTGAGCCTTCTGGATGTCATTTTCACAGGGGCGCTCTGTTAATGAGAAGGGATCTGCATTCGAGGTATTACCATAAACTGGTCTGAGTGTCCAGGGAGATCTTGATGCCAGTGGTGGAAGTAAACTGTGTAGGGCAGCTTCTTCACCTGTTGTGCTGACTTTGGCCATTGCAACTTGCAAGGCAGTTTGCTGTGGCAGGATGGTCTCACCTTGATCCTCAATGACAACGGTAGACTTTAGTCGCGGATATGATTGAGAAGTGACAGACTCCAAGTAACATTTAGCTGGTTCAGATTCTGGACTGAGAATTGGGACTGGCTCATTCAGCATGGCAGAATTTGAATCCAAGTTGGTAGCCATTGGATGACACTTACCAGACAGATCTTGTGGTGGGGCTGGCTCATTCAGCATGTCAGTATCTGAATCCAAGTTGGTAGCCATTGGATGACACTTACCAGAAAGATCTTGTGGTGGGGCTGGCTCATTCAGCATGTCAGTATCTGAATCCAAGTTGGTAGCTATTGGGTGACACTTCCCGGAAAGATGTTGTGGTGGCTGTGGACTGATGTGGACATCATACTGACTTTCCCAATGATCATGGCAGTATTCTAAAATACTAGATGTCACTGTGTCCTCGACCCTGGTGCCATGGTCTTTATCATAGCAGTATGTAAGGAAGTCACTTCCAAACATTTGCTCAAATAAATTACTGATTACTTGAACCCAAGTTTTCATAGCTCCTGTCCAAGATCTCATTTCATGACCAGCACTTTTCCAGCCACATCCACGGTAGGTAAATGTTTTCTTTCCTAAGAATGAAAAAAAGAAAAGAAAAGATAGTGACTGAGGGAGCGAAAACCATACCTGTTTCAAATTAACTCTACATCCTAGCAAATGCAAATGTTACACAATTATGTCATAAACGTTGCATTCAAGATACATGTAATTAAATTCAGTGTTTATTTACTTGATTTCCTTTTAACTCCATGTGTAAAATGCACCCAAGGAGTTAACCTATTGCTTTAGTATTACAAATAATATCCATGATACATAATCGGTTTTTAATACATGTACTTACTGGCCATAATGCAATTTTCAGCTTGTTGGAATGAATACCTCAAAGGCAGCAGCATGTTTGCGTACCAGTGTGTGAGAATTTGATTCACTATAGGAAGAGAAAATGTTTCCAAACTCAATTCATTTGACATTACAATTTATTTTCCTTTCATTTAAACTTGGTTCCATATCATTACGGCCTCAACAGACACACTCTAAGTACTATTCAGAAATAAAAGTGACTCAAACTAGTGTGACTGGACTTTAATAAGTAAAATAACTGTAATTACTACTGATAACAGTAATGATAATGATGACAAGGATGATGAGAACAATACAGTATCTTGTAACTCACATGACTGGCCAGGTCCAGATGAATCATGATTTGTTGCTTTAGAATACAACTGCCTGTGTAGCTTATGAGAAGCCTCAAATCCTTGGCAGAATATTTATAGAAGGACCTAAAGTGCCGTAGGAGCATCGCACTGTGATCTATGACAAGGTGCCCATAATCACCAGTGCCAAGATGTAGTCCAAATAGCTTTTTCAACAAAAAGCCCCACTCCCTGCACTAGAGAGTATAGCAAAAGAAAACAAGAATGTAATACGAAATAACATTATCATTGATGGGTAACCCTCTCTTCCTGTAACATTTTTAACTGTATGCACAATAATTTTGACACTACAAGCATGTAGTTTTTGACAATAACATACAGCTTTAACATTCACGTATAGAAAGGCCATGGTTGAAATTCTTCTCTAACTTAGTTCATAAAGGTGTTAACCTGCCATTTTCAGTCAATTCAAACAAACTCCAGAAAAGTTTAAGAGTGTGTGTATATGGTCCAAGGGCTATGGCCATAACAGCTTCATAGGAGAATGATAATTGCTTTCAATAGAAAAAAAAACAATACCTTCACATCATAGATGTCGATCAGTTGCTCTTCATGGTCTTCGAAGACTCTGTCACGCATTGTGTGGGCAATTTCCCTCCAATCACAGCAAACCTGACAACAGTTGAATATAAGTTTAAAAAGTTACAGCAGTTAAACTTTTTGTTTCTTCACAAATAAAACTGCTAATCTTTCAGTTGACAATGTGGATTATTGAACAACACTGATTTTCCAGTCAGGCATTTTGATAACTGAATGACTCAATCAAGTGTATGCAACCTACTTGCATGTTAAAGTTAGCTATCAGTTTACCTTGAGAAAAAATTCAATTTGAAGTTGGGCTGCATAATTTGCAAAGGGGTCAGTGTGGTCTTCCGGTTTTTTTTCTTCCCTCTTTTCCTTTTCTTGGGTTGGGGTTCCTGATTGCCACACTGTTCTTCTAGCTCCAGGAATCTTTCTTCTACTTCTTTTAGTCTATTAACCTAGTTCTCCTTCAGGTTCTCCTAGAACACTTTAAGTTCTTACAACCGAAAACATAGAAAGAATCCAACAGTCTGTCAGTGAAAACATTTAATGGGAATAAAACGGACCAACTTGTTGTAGTCTGGAGCACCCCTAGGTTTCCTGGATTAAGTTTGTTTCCAGCCATTCATAGCTTGGGGTTGAGAGACAGATGACTTGATGTGGGTAAAGTTTCTTGCTAGAGGGAGCTACATCAAGATTACAAAGTATGAAATTTACTTTAAATAATAATAATAATATCCTGATCTAGGTCACAAATGTATTTAGCACTATTAAATGTACTAACCGGGGACACTGTAAATAAATAAACAAATATTTGAAATAAA
The DNA here is from genome assembly GCA_016490735.1 of Pachyseris speciosa. Classification (NCBI taxonomy): domain Eukaryota; kingdom Metazoa; phylum Cnidaria; class Anthozoa; order Scleractinia; family Pachyseridae; genus Pachyseris; species Pachyseris speciosa. The sequence goes on along the minus strand of JAEMWC010000553.1, from coordinate 357,595 downwards.
ACAGAAACTATTAAGAATCCCAACTGGTAAGGAAACCTTTAAATAATAGTTTGCCGGGTAAACAAACATCAAATAGGTAGGAGTAATCCAAAACATAGGTGGTCGAGCATGAGGAAAATTAAATGAGATTACAAATTTAATGAAACCACAAACTCGAAAATTTAGGTAAAGAAGCCTTGACTGAACTATGGCCCTATTAAGAACAATTTCAGATCTTGGGGAAGTCATGAATATTGAATAGGTTGATGAGTAAATAAAAAATTATTAAGTGAATAATTTATAAAAATAGTAAGCTAATGAGCTTCTTTGAGATATCCCTTCACCTTTTGTGTCATCAAGTTCAACTGTTTCTTGCCGTGTACCATAGTCTCTAACAAAGATTTCCCTGTTGAGTATCTCATCTGCAAACCACAAATAAGGACATTGTTAATTACATTGTTTCTCTTATAAAGCAGAATTATTTATTCCCTTAGAAGACACCTCAAACTGAATTCATGTCTATTAAAATGATATAAAGCATTAAATCCTGCTCAGTAATATAAGATATTTCAAATCTTGCTATAAGTTAACCCACCGATATCGTCTGTTCAAAAAAGGTGACATAGTTCAGCAGAACGTCTCTTGCAGCTCCAGTAGATTCCTCATAGTAATGGGTAACTTTCTCAAGGGGGAGTGACCTCGCTACAATTTCTTCAAAGTTCTTAAGAACTTCTCTCTCCATTGAACCTGATAAAGAATACATATTGACTTTAAATACCGGCCATCAAACTTTTATCAATGTCATTAAAAGGCACAGGTACATACACTACTCATGACCTTCACATAGCAAATGGAGTGAAAATTGAAAACATTGTCTCCTAACACTTTGCATGCAATTACGTTCACAAAGTTATAGTTCACTCAGAGAATGGACACATTTGTTCGGCATATTTCTGATAACAGTATATTGGTGATTAACTATAGACCAAAGGACTAATGACAGTACCTGAAAAAGATGCAACATGTATATTTTGTCTCTCTATTCCTGTTTGTTGTCTTTTCCGTTCTTTAACTGTTACTCTTGGAAAACCTCTACAGTTTTCAGGTCCATAATCAGACAAGGCATCATTCAATTTGTCTAAGGTTCCAACTCGATAGGCAAATAAACCCAATGACCCTAGAAGCTGCTCACAATTTTGCATCTCACAATGTAGAGAACAAAGATTTATGCTGCTCAAATCTTCCTCCAGAAGAAAATTGAGATCATCTCGAAGGCCTGAACCCCTAAAAAAGAGCGAAAAGACAGACTGAGTGGCTTACATTGAACTTGGAAATTTCCATTATTTTATATTTACCAGTCAGTTGTGCTCACAACACCCTCACCTTCCGATGTTAGCTTTTGATCTTAAACAATCCAGGCATGTCTCATCTGCAGCAGCTCCATGGCAAGTGCAAGCCTAAAATAAAGTTATGGAAAAGATAAATATTGACCTCATTTAGAATGCTGGAAGAAACATAAATTTTTCCACAAAGAGCTGAAGAGCTACTGGATAATGATATCTCTTTTCTTTGTCTTAACATTGTTGATCAGGATTTATAAATTCGAACAAGTACAATGTATATATTTACTGAAGATAACAGTACTAAATTATAATTGACATGATTGAGACAGATAGTCAATGTACCCTATAATAAAATGCAGCTTTCAGTGAAAGCAAGTGTTAATTAAAGCAGTTACAATCAAACTAAATACATGAAACCTTACCCTTATTGCATCACAAAATGCACAGCAGTATTTCTACTCCCCTGGATGGGATGCTAGTCCATCGCAGGGTTACCCCCAGCATTAAATTCGCCAGTACACATTTATACACCTGGGTGGAGAGAGGCACTATGAGAGTAAAGTGTCTTGCCCAAGAACACAACACCATGTCTTTGGCCAAGGCTCTAACCAAGACCCCTCGCTCCAGAGTTGAGCACACTTGCCATGGGGCCACTGCTTTAACTTAATTGTACTCCCATTAGAATTTACAAATAATAATTTCCCATTAACTAAATAAAAGCATTTCAAAATTCACTCCCTTTCTTATCAGTCTGACTTAAATCACTATTTACCTGTGAAAGAGATGTTGTACTTTTTCCCATCTACAACAATGCCATGTTTTTTATGACATTCTTCTGGCAATTAAGATTTCTAATCAATTGCTTTAGGTTTGCCCTAATATAAGAACAGGGACAAAAATAAAACATGTTTAAACTCATCTTAATTGAAAGAATGAAATCAACAGAAAAAATGTATTCATCACAAAATTCAACTAAAGCTGCTCATGAGAGAAAGGGAACACTTTTTTTATCTAGAGTCTCTACTACATCTTAAATAAGCGATTGGGAAATACATGTATAAATGTTTCTTTTCTTTACAGCAACATTCAATGCCTACTTTCTTATCCAAAAACAAAAAATGCCTTGTGGATTTTAAAAAACTTTAAAATTGTTCATGATTGCACAATCAGTAGTCACTAACCTATTCTCTTTACAATTCCCTATGGCAATAGGGTAGACCGACAAGGCACTCTCAGAACTTTTATTGGCAAAGTCAATGGGTGCCAGACCTACAGCCACTTGATTTTTACCTTGAATACAAAATACCAAAAATAAAGTTTTATTACAAAATTTTCATAAAATATTATTATTAACCCATAGAATGACACAATCCTGTCAAAAGTACTGCAACAGATACTGTTAGGCAGACAAATAGAACACCTGGTATTAAAATATGTTGTTGATACACTCACCACCAAGAGGACAGCCATCAAGTTCAACATTGAATTCCAGGTCCTCAGTGTCACAACAATGAAGGCGCTGTTCTCGTATGGCCCAGACAAGAACAGATGGCAGGTCTACATCACACGCTTCAAAGTCAGCGTCATTGACTACCAATTTTCAGTGTTTTCTGCACAGCAGAAAATACTAACTTCTTTTCAGCCTTGATTTTATTTTTTGAAAGAAGTAAAGGTGTATCACCAGATCGCTAGGGATAAATAGAAGAAAACTATTAATGGAAGCATAAATTTAACTCCTATATAAACTCATCTCTTACAGATGTATCAAGTCACCTTGGTCATGCCACCCTCTCAGCCAATCAGATGCAAAAATAAAACTAATTGTGATTCGGCAAATGTGATTTGGTCACTTGCGTTTTCTTGCTTCTGGCTAGTTCCTTGTGATATTACGATATTTGATTTGTTGTGTTTGGCCATTGTGATTACTTTACTTTTGGCTTTAAGGTCAGTCTGAGTAAAATTGAAATGCTCAATTGTGAAATACTAGACACATTTTTTTATTTGAAAGTAACCTTGATCAAGGTAATGATGGCAATTTAATTTGTTTTGAAAATACATAACCATTATATTGAGCAAATCACAATAAATGAAAAGCAGCAGCATTTAAACAAAACTAAGAACAATAAATAGAAAAAGAGAACGAAAGCTTTTGATGTCAATCATCATTTACCCAAAAGTGGACTTACCCCAGTCTTTCCAAGTTAGGTCAAATTGAGCAGCGTCTGCCATGTTGAATCAGGCAGCTTTGTGTGGAGCTTGAAATACAGCAGCACCCAATCCGGAACTCTCATGCTCTGGAAAACACGAGCGTGTGTTTCTGAGGACAAAAGCTCAGACAAGCCTTTCTTCGACCCCTTTGAGTCCATCACAATATTTATGACCTCCGAGATGTGGTTTCTCACGTTTTCTTTCTGCGCATCATCGCCATAAATAAAACTGTTTCCTAGAACGCAAGCAATTGATTCTTTATATTTTTCAGAGATGTCACTGATTGAATCTAGCACTTCCTTGCAATTGGCTACTACTTGTCGTTTTCTGGACGTCGATCCGAGGTCTGGGCTGCATTTTGTCTCCTCGATCGAACTGCAGCACGATGATGGTGAACGAGAGTTGACAGGAGTCGAACAGAATTTTGGGTCTGAAGAAGAAAAATCACTTAAGCTCGTTTCAAGATCAACAACTTGATCCTGAAGGTTCTTTAGTTTGAGTTCAAGAAATTCAATTGACCGTGATTTTTCGGCCAGTTCTGCATACAGTTCCTCGGTGGCTTGAATAACCGGGAACGTTTTCCCGCCAAAAGCGAAGTCCATGGCGTTGCGGTGCTCCATGTCCAACGCGATGGAGTTTAGGAGATTTACAATGGCGTGAATACAGCTGGATTCAGAACGCCACTAGCTGAACGACCGCTTTGACGTAGTAGTCCGGCAATTAACCTAAAGGTGGAAGCGACATATACTGTACTTGGCGTTCTTCGGAAGTGGCTGGAATACGCTGATTTGGTGGGTTGAAGTTCCCGCGGAGCCATACTCTGAAGTTCGTCTGGAAATGAGTTAAAAACTTCATTCCTGGCGAAATCCTTCGGGTTACCTCGACAAACTTCTTTGGTGAGGACATACCAATGTTTTCGAGGGTCAAGCGACGAACTTGTAACCCTCAAAAGCCTGGAAACCTTAAACGCGGCGGAGGACGAAGGTTCGTCTCCCTCTATATCGATGCTTCAAGTGAGTTACAAATCAACAACATGATGCTTTTGAAATTTGAAAGTCCCGCCAAGGTAGAATATTACCCAGTTAGTAAAAGATTACCTTTGACACACATTAGAGTACACAAATCCGTACGTTTCCCCTGATTATTCGATTCCCTGCAGATTCCCTTTATACATGCGAAAACAATAGCTGGAACACAAGCGAGGTACTGGAACCTAATCGTTTGCGTTACACGCAAGTTGTGTGACCGACGTCAGCGAGTTCTACTTACGCTTCACGCACGCTGTATAGTTTAAAAAGAAAACAAACGAAGAAACGAAGCCTATCTCCATGTCGTTCAGACTTAGTTTCCTGACGTCCCACTTCTGATATTCCTTTCACTATTTTTAGCTCCCTCTGCCGTAGACTAAATTCGGCGAACCCAAATACACCAAGCGTACAATATAAAATTCTCAGCAATCAGGGAAGTGCAAATAAAAAGTCGGTCCGATTTCAAGTATTTACTTGTTCATATTTACCAGAGAAAATTACCGTAGTCTTCTCGTGTTTAAGACTCGCGCGTGGATTGTGGCGTCTGGTTTATTTTGTTGTATGACAGGATCAAAAAAAGATAATTAAATTCACGGCCGTGTGATAAATGAGATCTCTCGCCTTACCGTGACAAGCCGCGGCTTCATTTTACGCGTCCTGCTGAGAATTTTTTTTCTTGGGCAAAGCTCCTCATGTCTCATTGTCTGTAATTTCCGCGTTTGCGACCAAAAGGATTTCTTCGGAGATTCTTACATAACGACGACATGGAAGTCCACCAATTTCCATTTCAGATAGTTTTTATAAGTGTCAAGCCATCCAGTCCTGCTGACAAAATAATGCACCAATTGCGTTATTTTCAAATCAAAACTCGTCTCTCGTGAATTGCCGTGACTCGCAAGAAACACTTTGGGCGGTTCATTCGCCGTGAAATTGCTTCTCACCTCTGTTTCCTTTCAGAGGATTGCATCTACCCACCAACGCAACTAGAGGGCATGCAGGGGGCGTCTGAGGTAGCAAATGGCTCGAAAAACACACTTATAAATCAAATACTTACCGAAAAAGAGTTCAACTGTTGGCTTAGAAACGACCAACAGCTGGCGTGACAAGCATGACAGATAAGAGAGAGTCTCCGGTCTTGTGGACCAGCAAAATCTCCGTGGTAACCTCTTATATACATTTAGAAGAGTGGGATTGACTTCGTCACCAACCCTCAAGAGGTACATAATGGCGGACAAGAATGAGTTAATAAAAAAGATAGCTCAATGGCCAATCGAGGGCTAATGAATAATATTGTCAGTATTAGTTGAAAGAATCATTCATCTGTGCAAAACAAAGCAACAGGTGAAAATTTTATCAAGAATGGCCACTGGAAAAAGGAACATTTCAGTACCTAGCTATACACTGAAAGTTGATATCAGTTGAGGAGGATGTCTTTGACCAATGTCACCTGAACTAAAGTAGTCCTACAGAAACCTTTATTGCAGTCCGAAATAGTGCATGACTAAGTTTGTGTGGAACCTTCCACAGCGGCAATAAAAAATTTCATTTCATAGACACTTTAATAAAATCTTTCAGAAAACTTGAAAAAGAGACTCTATTGCCTTTATTAGCAAATACAAAAACAATACACAGAAAGTTGAAATGAATAAAAATAATTTTCTTGATAACCAACAACTACGAAATGTTTGGCACTAAGTATCAGGAAATAGTCTTTTGGATGCAATCAATCGTCTCCCTGATCTTGAGAAAACCAAACAATAAAACTTAAGTCAGTCCTTGACAAAGAATAACCTAATTTAAATTCTCTTGAGCCTACAGCGCATCTTTTGCCCTCAGAAGGATCAACAAGTGATTCACAGTCGAAGCTTTGGTGAAATATTAGTAGAAATTTTAAAGTACAATTAGACCAATTGAATTGTCATTTAGAAGTTGTCCGTCTTTGGTCTGCTTTGAAATTCTTACTAATAATTCACCATAGCTTGGACTGTGAATCACTTGTTGATCCTTCTGAGGGCAAAAGATGTGCCGTTGGCTCAAGAGAATTTAACTTGTCTATAAATTGTATTTTCCTCTTTTGTTCGCCTGTGAATCACTCGTTGATCCAGCGTCATCTGATTGAAAGAAAAAATGACAGTCCGGAAGTCCCACGTAATAGACCCATTCACTAGTTGAATCAGCTGTGTTGCCAGCATGGTTGTCCTGGTAGTGAAGTGGTGATCACACCCGACTAGTTTCCGGGGAACGTGGGTTCAAATCCCGCTAAGGGCAAAAGAATTTTTCTTTCAATTAAATTGTTATTTAAAAGTTGTCCATCTTTGGTTTGCTGTGAAATTTCTACTAATATTTCACCAAAGCTTGGACTGTGAATCACTTGTTGATCCTTCTGAGGGCAAAAGATGCGCTGTTGGCTAAAGAGAATTTACCTTGTCTATAATTGATATAAAAGGCAATAAAGTCTCTTTTTCAAGGTCTCTGAAGGGCCGTGTTAAAAGGGCAATTATGTAGTTATTACAAGGAATAGTAGAGTTCAGTGGTACAGTTTGCCTTGTAATTTCACCGTAGAATTTCTCGAAGCAAATGCGAATCCATCAAATTGATTGTGTGATTGTCTGCTGACAATCTATGCGAGTTAATTAAAATCCTTTAAAGCGTCATTATTTTTGTTAATGTTAAATGGAATTTAATATGATCGTAGTATACAGAATAGAGATTCTGGCGCGGGCAGGTTGTGCGGATCTGCGGATTTGCATGGTGGATGACATATGGAAAGGGTAAGATGTAAATTATGAGCTCATAATAAAACACAAGTGTTGTGTTGCTCATTATATCCAAGCTTCAACAGCCTGGTGACATGCGATAAACCAAGTATTTTGCAATAAACTCTACATGATAGAAAGGAATAGATTTCTTGTACTCGAATAGTCTTATGATTTATGTGCCAATGTTAATTGAAGGGCTCAGTGGAAGAAGGGCGTAAGTGACGATTTTGGCCATTTTTATTTGATGTCGTCCAAATGAGCTGAATTTTTGCATGTGGCCTTGATACAATAAAAAAAACATTGCCCTATAATTTTTTCGCTTTTTTGCGCTCAGTATTTCAGAAAACATGGGCCAAACAACGCATTCAACACGTCACGTAGCACAGTTTTCCTGCTTGGATTACTGAAACTGGACATGAAATGGTTAATAGGGACTTATTGTTTGATATTGTGAAGTAGACTAAGTTTGCCGGTTAAAACATCGATTCACTGATACGAAACTTACGCGGTTGAGGTCAGCTCGATCAGTACTGCGTTCCATTTAATTCGTGCGTCATGCCTGAGTGTTTGCCTGCTCGCCTGGTGGTTGAAAGACATTATTAAGTCTGGATACTTGCAAGCCACTACCTTTCCTGAAAGAATCCAAAGAAGTTTTTTCTGTGCTTTCCAAATCACGAAATCCCTCTGTTTTGGAGTACAGATCACAGAGCCAGGCGATAAAAAGCCAGAAAGCAACTCTCGTCTAAGACGTGGCACATCGTTGCTACAATCCTCAACAAAATTCTTGGCACACTTAGCCATTTCTCCAAACGTTTCACACGTAATTTCGGATTTAGCCCCCCTTCCCCCACTTCAATGTTAGTTACCTTGTCCAAGTTCCCTTTGTTCGCTTCCAACATTGTCTGGGGGTAGGGGCTTCTCTGTTCTAGAGATGTCATTACGCATTGGTCCCAAAATAGGTCGTTAATGCAGTTACATGTTATCTGATCAAGACGTGCAAAGGGTTTTTGTCGAACATTGTCTTTGCGTGATTATTGTATGTTCAGTGGGAAAATTCTTTAAAGGGCTTCATGTTTTCTCTTTCTTTGTGATGTAATTGCCTTTGGCAGCACAAATAAATGTGTTAGGTTCTTCAACGTTTCTGTTATATGATTTGGGTATTTTCAGAGGTTGTAAGTGCATATCATTTTTGGGAGTATGTCGAAGCGCATTGATGCTACAATGTATCTTAGCTTCCAAAGGCAGTCGGTCGAAGTAATGAATGAGAAAGGCTTTTAAGATTCTTTGTCATTTTGTATTGTTTTTAACGGTGCTGTAAAACCGATGTTAAGAAACAGAAAGGGCGAATTTCGAACAAAGAGATGTAATTTACTTATAGCAATTACAACTAAACCGGAATTTTCCTTTCATTGTGAAACTTTTGACATTTCTCGCAGGTTCTCGTGTTTATTGATATTCAATTTAGAACTATTCCCCTGGTTTCACCAATTGAAATTCATCTACATGACATTTACAAACTTCCAAACATTTCAGCACGGTATATTATTGTACATTTACTGACTTTTGAACAGTACTCATCGATAACTGGGAGAGAGATTAATTAGTGAGTAATAACTATGCCAATTTTTTGCCGAGTACTGTTGAACCATTCCTTAAACCTTTGAAAATTTGCTTAAATACAGTTAAAAACATTAAAAATCACTACTTGGAACCTATATGTTCGGTTTCACGGCAACCCTTAATAATAGTACGGCAAAAAGTCAATTTAATCAGCCGAGTACTGTGGACGCGTAGTGTCTATGCGACAATGGGCCAAACCAAAGTTAAGTTCCGGTTAAGCGGAAATTGATGCGTTGTTCGAAATGAATTTTGCGAAACAGGAGCCACATGGAATTAAATTCTGTTGCTCACTCTGAGGCAACTGACGCCAGAAATAGAACTTTTGCCATCGGACATCTGTCATTTACGTGTTTGGACCGTCTATTGAAGTGCCCTTTACTAGTACAAGAGGCGCGTCCGAGGTAGCGAAGAATGGCCTATCTTTATTTAACTCGATGTCCTGTTTACAAAAAGTCTTTGGCGTCGGAAGATGCACAATGTCACCCTCCAGGGCCTGAAGGAAATTGGCACATAAAAACATGAAAGAGACGCTGAGCTTTCTAGATGAACTCCTTTGGTTGCATTGCTTCCCGCCTCTCCCTCCCCCCCCCCCCCATGTTACTTTGATATTTCCAAGCTCTCCCACCCAAGCAAATATCGCTATGCTCCCATTATTCTGGACATTAACCCAACTATGCAAAGTACCACAATCATTAAAACACCAACAGTTCCTTTTATTATAAGAGTATAGACTCATAAGTTCGTCTGTGAGGACTTTGCTGTAAAATACAATCCTCGACAAAATTCTTGGCACACTTAGCCATTTCTCCAAACTTTTCACACGTAATTTCGGATTTAGCCCCCCCCCCCACTTCAATGTTAGTTACCGTGTCCAAGTTCCCTTTGTTCGCTTCCAACATTTTCTGTTGGGGGGGGAGAGGGGATTCTCTGTTCTAGAGATGTCATAACGCATTGATCCCAAAATAGGTCGTTAATGCAGTTACGTGTTATCTGATCAAGACAGACCAAGGACTTTTGTCGAACATTGTAGTTTCGGCCCGTCTGTAAAAGGTTGCCGTGCTAAAAGCTCGGAAAACAGGTAGTGTTTTTGGACTTAAGGCTGAAAATCTCGGAGACCTTTAGCCTTGTGTCGACTCTGGTTACCATGTGTATCGTGTTTACTTAAGGCTTACCATTGCTGAGTAGAAGTTAAAGCCGAGACAAGAGGCGGGTAGAGTGAACTGGCCAAACTTCAAGTTAATAGGCCTCTTTCATTTTGTATGTATGTTAATTAGGCTTACTAACCTCACTTATCTAATAATTTTGCAAAATGCTAATAAGGCTGTTATCTAGGCTAATTACCATAGAAATAAAAGATTAATTTGTCTGGCGCCATTATAAAAAGGGTCTATATTTATAATTACCCCTTTTGCTTGTTCATTTAAAGAAAATATCGATTCATTTTTTGTTTCATTTATGGTCAATAAGCTCTCATTAACACCAATATGACCTATATTTGCATGAAAGAACACGTTCACGAATAACATTTGCATATGTGTTTTAACATTCAGTTCATCAAAAGATAAACTATAGTTGATTTTGAAGATTTACTGGCTCAGAAGAATTGGACAATAAAGATTAATTTGTTGATGTGAAGATGTCAAATTTCTTGAATTATTATCGACAATTGCAAGTAGGCCTCATTTGTAATGCTTTACATCGGAGACATTGTGACCTGATGGCAGAAGTTAAGTAACTTCACCAGCTTTGAATGAATTGTAGCTGAACTTCACAGCTAAATGGTGTTTGATCTGTTGTCTTTTGTATGTGTTCTGATTATTAATTGTTGACAGACACGGAGAATGAGAATTACTAATTAAATACTGTAAGTTTTTGGAACTTTTTTGGTGCCAAAAACTGATACCTAGCTTGCATAGTTTTGCCTGTGAGTATCTACATACTTAAACTAAGATCACCCTCTATACATATCTGTATTGACTTCATTGACTTTATTTATGTATACATAAAAAAAAAGCCTTTGTAGCCCGCAGTTTACAGAGCTATTCTAGGAAGGCTACTTAACTGACACTGACTTTTGGCATACTAAATTTTTATATGTCGTCTTCTTGATCCTTTCATACAGCTCCTTTAGAAGCTCCTCGGAAGCTTACAGCGACTGCAAAAACTTCTACCAGTATTGTTACATCTTGGGAGTTACCAGCTTTAGACTCTAGGGAAAGAAAGGTCAAAGGCTTTAAATTGTTCTACAAACAGAAGGGCTCAGCTGTCAACACAAGAACAACTTTGTTGCTTGAGAGTGCTGAAATTCTCACAAAAACTGTTTCTGGGCTGGAGAAATTTACAGAATATGAATTTGAAGTCCTTGCCTTCAGTTCTGTTGGGGATGGACCAATGACTTCTCCAGTCATTGCAAGAACAAAAGAAGATGGTGAGAATTTATAATTTGCTGGTTTCTTTTATTAAGCAGTCTACTCTAGGTGAATGTGGGAACCACTGACGTTTCCTTAAACTGACTTGAAACTAAATCAAATAAAAAATGATCCTTGCAGTTATGAACGCAATTTATGGAATTTCGAAAAGAAGCCTTAAAAAAATTCAGAATTTTTTTCAGGCTTCTTTTCGCAATTCCATAAATTGCGTTCATAACTGCGAGGATCATTCTTCATTTGATTTCATTTCCGCAGTTCATATATGATTCATTTCATATATCATTCATACTGACTTGAAATTATCACCATGCATGGTGAGGTGTATTGTGTATCAGTATGTTATGAGTTCATGGCATGAGGTCTCTCGGTTAATGTTAGTCGTGTTGTCAACACACTTCAGCCACAGAACCTGCTACATCATGGCGTTTATACCACTGTAAATAGCGTTTATTTAATTTTGATTCATCCTGGTCCCTTGGAAATTTCTTTTAGGTTACAATTATTTCAATGTAGACTAAATTCTGGTAGCTTTATTTAATGAAAATATGGTCAAAGAATAAACGTAAGTACCAAATATGGCACGTGCTCTCTTTTTAGTACCACCCTTACCGAAGCAAATAATATGGTCCATATATGGCCCAGGTATGGAAATCGTATTGGATGCTTTATAGAACATCTATGGTTTTCATGTTGATTTGGTATAGGCTACTGCCACCCACGTAAATCCCATGCAGACCACTGTGTGAGATTCTATTTTTTTTCTTGCTATGGGAATGCTTTAAGGTTCCATATATCCTCATAGGATATGATATGGTGATGCTATGGTTTTGGACCCATAGCAATTCTATGCAATCTCTCAACCCTTTCTGTGCGAATGCTACGTATTTCGTAAAGTTCCATATCACTCCCATAGCATGATATGGGAATGATGACTGTGTGTGTTGTCTGAGCCCCATATAATTCCCATTCTGTCCATCAGCAGATTTCAAATGGGAATGGTATGGACTGTGTTTTCAGAAGTTCCATACCATATCCATATCATCTTATCTGTGTACATGTGACTAAATTTGATATGACAATATATTAACACTCCTTATTCCACAGGCACACTATTCTTCAACTTAAGTGCATACATGTACATTGGTCAACTCCACATATTACATTTTAGCATTCTTCGCATACATCTTTAATGCTACAACAAAACTTTAACTCATACAATACATTTTATCTGTAATATCGACCAGAACAACAACAACAAAAACTTGTAAAAAACTGCTGTCCACATTTCAAAAAACTATGAATTATATGTTTTGGGAAAAATAAATTTACCATTTACAACTTGCAAAAGAAGCAAAATCACATCAGTTCTCAGCTTATGGACTAGTGGGAGAATTCTTTGTTGTTGATGATAAACCAGGATTGGCCCGTAGGGCTGTCATTGCACCAATGCCCATAGACCCCTTGCCAAATAACCTTGAGAATTTTTTGGAATTCCAAAAAATTTCCTAGGAATGGGAGGTGTAAATTTTCACGATAAATTCGGCTTGGGGATTCCTAGGAGAGTAGTGTGTTAGGGATGGAATTAAGCCCCGTTTGTGCGTTCCCTTTGCGTTCCAGGTGCGTTCCTCTATTAATATACATAAGGTCGAGTCCATGACGTCACCCATTGTTACAACCTAGGGAAAAAATGCGTTCCTCCATTTTAATTAAGTGCATAGTCAGTGTCTAGCTAGCTATGAAAAAATGCGTTCCTGCATACTAATTCGGTATAGGTTAATTATTCAGACGCAAATAATTACCTTCCGCGTCCTTTAGATAACAGTAGACATGCCCAAACTTACCCGCTCTATTCACACCCTGATTGGATCTTTGGATTTGTATTGAGTAGTAGGGAAAAGCGCTGTACAAATACCGTTTTTCGTGGAAGCCTCCATTCAACGAATTGAGACGCCCAGCCTTAACTTCCTCCTGGTTCGTGGAAGCCTCCATTCAACAAATTGAGGCCTTTAGCCTTAACTTCCTCCTGGTTGTCGGAAGTTAAAGCTGGAGGCATCAATTTGTTGAATGGAGGCTTCCACGAACCGGTCGTCGGAAGTTAAAGGTGGGGGTCTCAATTCGTTGAATGGAGGCTTCCACTCAAAACGGTATTTGATACAGCGCTTTTCCCTACTACTCAAGGGTGGTGGGATAGCCACGCGTGTGAGTATTCTTCCCAAAGAAAGCCAGCCGCGCACCCCTCACCCCATCAGCCTATTAGAGAAAGAGGGGTAGGGCGCAAAAGCGATGGCGGATTATGATGAGGCCGCTATTGTGGCATATCTCGACAACGTGTTTGGTGTACCAAACTTTCCCCGAAATAATAAGGGGGCCATGCCAGAGCGCGCGTCTATCATTAAAACAGAGGTGCCGACTCCTTGGCCTCGCGATCCGTGAATTCCGCGTTACGACGGGTGGGAAAGAGGGCAAAGGAGAGAGGCTTTGACAGTTTGGCAGGCGATCGCTGGACTTGCCATTGATCTGACAGGCAAATTTATTCAAGCAATAAGTGAAAACGCAACACGCGCGTTTCGCCTTGTTTATAACTATTCTTATAAACTTGAGCTGAAACCAGAAGAAAGTGGACGAGACGAAGGTGAAGAAGAAATTGAGCAATACAACATGGATCGCACTTCCCCACTGTTTCAAAGAATCAGCGACGCAAGGGCCTGGCTGAGGGAAAGGGAGGGGGAACGAGAAGGTGAACCACTTCTCTTCCCCAGCTCAAAATGGCGGTTTGCCGACTTCAAAACTGTTGATTGACGTGTGGTTTATGACAGGGAGCCTCTGTTGGTTGCAGGGAAACTTTACCAATGGCTGAGCAATCAAGCCCACAGTCGCCAATGGTGGCGTTGGAGAAATTCCATGACAACCTTTGTGTCTGGCGTTGCATTGCGGTTTCCAACGGGTCCCGCGTTGATCGTTGTGAAAGAGCGGCACAACAACATTTGATTTTATAAAATTGTGAAAGATTTGGAAGAAAGAACAGAAAGAATCAGAGAAAAGGTTCGCGAAAACTTCCTTCCCACTGACTGGAAATATCTTCCCAAAAAAGTACAAAAGAAATTGATACGCTGGTGCGACCAAGTGCCTGTGATTGGCTTCAACAGTGGGAAATACGACCTGAATATGGTGAAACACCATTTGGTTGGCCAGCTGTGTGAAGGCGAAGGGGAATGCCAAGTTGCCTAAAAAAGCTCACAAGATAATGTACATTACAACCAAAGGAAAGATATTTCTTGACATCATCAAATATCTCGGCCCTAGGACAAATTATGACTCATGGGTGAAAGCTTTTCAATGTGCAGGAGAGAAATCGTGGTGCCATATGAATGGTTCGATTCCCAGACAAGTTGGACTTCCCTGGTCTCCCCGATTACCCACATTGGTACTCAGAGTTGAGAGAAAAGTTCGTTCTGAAACTCAGTGAATGGAAAAAGTGCAAGAAGCTGTTTCACGAGAAAGGAATGAAAACTTTTGGTGAATGGCTGCGCTTCTACGACGATCTGGATGTTCAACCAGGCATCAAAGGAATCACCAAAATGAGAGAGTTCTATGCAGAGAAAAACATTGACATACTGAAAGATGCCAAGTCAATCCCCAGTGTCAGTATGCGTTATCTTCTCGATGGCGCCATCCGAGAACTTGCAAAAGAGAAAAGAGGTCCTGGGCTGTGGAACCCAAGCGAAAAAGCATACTCAATGTTGAAAGATGCAATGGTCGGTGGTCCCAGCATCGTGTTCACCCGTTACCACGCAGCTGGAGAAACTTTCATTCGCAGTCATCAAATAGAAAACCCGAAGAGATGCGCAGCCATCTTGGGCTACGACGCCAATGCTTTGTACCTTTCAATCATGGCAAAAGCAATGCCTTGTGGGAAAGGAGAAGTGAAAAACTATCCTTCCCCCTCACACCCCCGCTATGTGGGTGCGTTTGCGAAAAGTGTTCTGGCACAGAAATGGTTCGGGTTTTCAGAGGTCGACATGGAGGTCCCCAAAAAGTATTGGCGCGTATTCGAAGAAATGCCTCCTTTCTTTGTAAACAAGCAAATCCCCGAAGAGTCAGTACCAGAATACATGAAAGATTACATGAAAAGAACCAACCGCAACAGAGGCAATGGAAAAAGACTGGTTGGTGTTTTGAAAGCAGAGAAAAAATTGATGTGTGCCCCATTGCTGCGTTGGTGTCTGTGGCACAAAGCTGTCATCACCGTCGTGTATGGAACAATTGAGTACTCTGCCAGAAGACCATTCCTTTGGTTCGTTGGCCAAGTCACGGAAGCGAGAAAAGAAGGGGACAAAGACAAAGACAAAGCTTTGTTGGCAGACGTGTTCAAGCTGCTTGGCAACAGTGCATATGGCAAGATGATTGAAAACAAAGAGATCCAAACCAATGTGAGATACACAGGAGAAAGGGAAAAAGTTGACAGAGCGATGAGAAACCCATTTGTCAAGAACCGCGACATTGTTGGTAATGCGTACGAGATAGAAACCAGAAAACAAAAGACAAAGATTGACCGACCATTCCAGATTGGTATTTCAGTGTATCAACTGGCCAAGTTGCGGGTGTTGGAGTTCTATTACGACTTTCTGCTCGCATTCGTGGACCGGTGGGACTTGGGATGGTCAAGCCACACATGCGAGAGCGCTTCAAACGAGAAAAGCACCTTTGGTTGTCGTTGAGCAGTGAAACCAAACGAACACCTGGGCTTTTCAAGTTGCAGTGTGCGGGGGAGAAAGTGTTGCCCTGTCGTCAAAGTGCTACTTCGTCTCTGTTGCTGACAAGAAAGACGAAGAGCTGGCCAAACAAAAGACTGAGCCTTGGGGCGAAGAGTTGTTTCAGCTCGAATGTGCGGGCAAGCGAATGGTCCGCCTGCCAGGCAATCGTTTCGCCTTGGACACCACAGCAGACAAACTGAGCACGAAAGGTATGACCAAAGCGCAGAACCGACTGACATGGACAAGGTTCAAAGCTGCGTTGCACGGGGCAAACGACAAAGCAGAGAACAGAGGGTTCCGAACAAGGAATAGGCTGATGATGACGTATATGCAACACAAGAAGGGATTGAGCGCCTACTACGACAAGCGGTGGGTGCTGCCAGATGGAATCCACACCGAACCCATCGAATATCACATCTAGCCAGGCTTGGGAGGAGGAAGCCCGGTATTCGGCGGGACAACCATCAACTCTTCGCGCACAAAGCTTCGTGTTGGTCCATTGGAAAGCCAATACATTACCGGCTGATTCGGTTTGGTCATGGCCCTGCCAACCGTGAAAGTTTGCAGAGACCAGATTGGATCTGTGGCCCTTCGTACCCCACCTTCCAATTCACCAGGTTGAAACAGATAGCTCACTTCCGCGCCAAGGGGAAGCTTTTGTTCGCCATTCCAACGTGCCTGGAATACGTCGTTGCTGTCTGCGCAAAAACAGATCTTTCTCGGATCGCATTTGCGGGTTTCAACCCCTACAGCCACGTGCTTTGGTTGTTAAGAGCAGCCACAACCCCGGGAAGCCTTGCCACCCATGCAACAGACCGTTCTCCCTCTGGCAGCTGCATTTCGACAGCATACTGTTGTCTGAACAAACGCTCAGCAAGAATGCGGCTGAAGCGTTCCACAATCGCCTGGTCGCGGATCCCCCTGCAGCAGCTTTGGCCAATTCAAAGGTCCGCGTCTGTAAATTTTCTCGAAGGCCCGCGCCACCTCGTCTGAATTTCAGCTAGTATTTTAAATTTTTCCTTCCCTCCCTGTTGTGCGGCATGAAAAGCAGATCAGCTTGGTGCACTGCATTGGGTGTTGGCACGGCAAACGCGCCGCCGCGCGGGAATGCAGACCTGCCAAAGCGCCGGCTTTTGAAACCATTGCTTGGCCACAGGTTCTGAAACCTTTGCAGCTTGGGCCAACCGTTTCACCGCGGCAAACCCTTTCCAATAACTCTGCGGGCTATAGTGAATTTTTGCAAGACGTTTTCCATTTGAACATATACACATTGGGGGAAGATGGCGTGTTGTGGCGAGGGAATGATCGACGACGGTCTCGGTTTCGGGTACATGGTTTGCCGGCGCTGTGGAAAACCCGAAGTGCCCAACATTCCAACCGACGACCACGAAGAGGATATAACAATTGCGGACGTGAGAGAATGTTGTGGTGAAAGAATGACAAAGGACTTTGTCGCTTTCGAGCTTGTGTGCCGACACTGTTGGAAAGTCGAAGCGCTTGCCACACCAAACAAAGCCAGCCAGGAGGTGGGGTGGATACCCGACCCCGTTTCATACACCTAGCTCCGCAAAGTTCTCGAGAAACACGAAATATTCGACGCCGTCAACGACAGGCGAGGCCTCTCCGTCAACACCTGGCGAGACCACGACGTCCCTTCGCGGTGGAAGTTTTTGGGACGCCTCATCCACGATTTCAAAGAGTATGTTTTCCCCGAATCGGTCAACCACGTGTGCTTTCTGTTCAACTACTTCAACGCGGCCCCAGAAGGTGCTTGGTCGCGATGAAAAGAAATTATCGCAAAACTCTTTCCTGCCGCCAAAAAAATTCCCCAGCAACACGTCGCCGGGCGAAAGAAAGGTTCGACGGATGGTGGTGGGGTTTCGACACCATCTAGAACCCCGCGACGAAGTGTTTGGCGTACTTCGCCTGCAGTTTTCCAGGGATTTCCATGCAGTGGTCGGAAACGAAGTCGAGAAACTCCTTTGCATCGAAAGGTTCTCCGCGGAGATGGAACCGGATGGCGTCCAATATTTTTTTTGTACTCCACTCGAGCGAAGCTGGCCTTTTCAGCTTTTCTGTCATATTTTGTCAGCTTTTCTGTCATATTTTGACAATAGCGCCGAAAGAAGTCAGACGGGAAATAGCAGCAGGTTGCAGAGTGACTCCTCCCGCAACAGCTCCAGTAAAAACAGCTATTCCCGCAACCACGTTGCAAAGCAGGTATCTGCGCTGAAACGCCTGGAAAAGCTTTTCGTGACCCCAATGTTTCTTGTGGTAAGAGGCGAAGAGACGCCTCAACATCTCGACGGTTTCCTTCTGGAGGTTTGGTTCGATGTGGTTGAAGTCAAAGCTGTTGACTGGGGAAGGTTGTGACTTTCTGTTTGGCAACCACATTATACACAAGGGAAAAATTTGAAACCACACCTGTTGTGTCGCTTGGTATGACATTTTTACACCACAAATTCAAGAGAGGGTATGACATTCGTTAAACTTTGGCCCCTGATTCTGAAAATCAGTTGGTTTGTGGGTCGTATTGTAAGTACCCCACCAAACCTGATAAATCCACTTCCCGAGCCGTGGTCGATAGTGTCGCTGTAAAAACTCGTTCCTTATTTCGTAAAGCGGTCGTAGGAGTATCTTGTGAAAACGCCGTTTTTTTCCCAACAGTGACTCCAAAATGCAAAGTAGTGCCAATTAAATATCTGAATAACAGATAAAATGTACGCCATATTGACTGCACGACGAACTCTGTCTCCCTATCAGGAAACGCCTTCAAAAGTAAGTTACTTCCTACCTTACAAACTTCCCCACGTGTGAGGAAAGGTTATTCGCCCCTAATAGCACCAAGACTATACCCGAATAATGGAATATCATTTTTATAAACAGCCTTATTATTTAAATTCAAATTTCCACCCAACCTCGGCTCTTTGAGCAGGAAGCTATTCATGTTTACATGATTAAACATCGTTACTTCCCCATTGGTTCCATCAAACAATGAAGAGTTTCCATTTTTCACGTGGTGGCTGTTCAAATCAAGATATTCACCAAGTGACGCCCCATAAAGTGGCATTCTGTGCAGGTCCAAAGAGGTTTTCATCTCCATTCCCGCGGCCCCTGGGGAGGAGCCAAACAAATCCTTCCCGTCGTTGGTGACTTTGCTGTAATTTAAATCCAAATTCGCCACCCCCCAAATCCAAATTGGTTTGCAAAACCATCTTCCCACCATCCACCCCGTAGACATGATCGAATACACTCAATGGCACGTTTAAAACCGAGCCTTCCACGCCGTACACCACCATTCTGCCTGTTGGCGAAGTGTTTGTCGTTTCTCCATGCAAATCGAGGAAAATGTAGGTGGGGGGCGAACTTCGCCAACGGTGGAACCGCACCAAGGTTTGGACATAACCGGCAACCGAGCCGATTGCTGGGAAGGGTTTCGAAGCCTGTCCCCTGATGGACAAAGTGGTCGCGCTTTCGGACAAACTGACATTTCGCATCTCTGGAGGGAAGAATTCGAAAAGAAATGTGTAGTACCCAATTGGAAGTGAAAAGAGATCGAACCCAATGCGCGAGCGGTATTGGTTGCTGCCATCTGTGTCATTGATCAACGAGAAAAGGTATGCTTTTTTGTTGACTGGATGGGGGGGGGGGGGGATCCAGAAAAGGGGCTGATGTTGAGAATTGTGATTTCGTTTTCGCTCGAAGATTTATCAACATCATTCATCAGATACTGGAAGGGGTTTGCTTGTGGGCCGGAGGTGACAACGTGCGTCTCGTCGACATATTTTTTGTTTGCGGCGTCTGTTTCCACCGAAGGTTCGGACAAACCAATTATTTTGTTTCCCCCAAGTTTCAAGTCTGCTGCCATCGCGTTTGTTCCGTTCAACAACAAGGCCGCCGCTCTGATAGCCCGTCCAGGTCGATTCAAAACCCTGAAATTCACTGCAACATCCTCTTTTGCAACATCCCCCACATTTGTCACTTTTTTTGCCGGCCATTGACAAATCCCCATACATTGCAGTCCAACCATCTCTTCGGAGAAAATACTCGTCGACATATCGTTTGTTAACCGCGTCTTTCTTGTCAAAGGGGGGCGCAAGATTCGCAATTGCGTTGTCGTTCATGTTCAAGTTCTTTTGCGCAATCGCGTCGAATTTGGTTTGCAACCCTTCGTCCACGTATTTTTTGTTGACGGCGTTGTCAGCTGGTGTTCTGCAATCGGCGTCTTTAAGTTTTTCAATGGCGTACCCATTCATGTTCAAATCCCGGCACGCTGGGTTGGTTCCGTCGCAAATCAAACACAGTTCAATTCGCGAGTCAACATAGCTTTTGTTTGTGGCATCGAGGATGTCTTTTGGATAACCCATTCTGGTGATCCGATGTTCCCCCATGTCCAGGTTGCCCGTCATCAGGGCGCTTCCGTCGAGTCAGATTCTCAATCGGGTGCCCACCCACGTCAAGAGGGCCCGTCATTGGTGTGCTCCCGTCTCGCTGCAGAAAAGCCTGCGTCGACACCTCCGCTGCCGCCGCGTGTCCTCTGAAAGTCCCGCGCCGCATGGCGAACACGCCCATTATATGGTTTCGTCGAAATTTTTCTTCATCAGCTTTTGCGGTTTTTCACCTACCATGGCTGCAAATAAAAAGAGATGCAAATAAATGGCGTGTTCAAAATTCTAAACAACCATTGCTTTTAGTCCCAAAAAGTGTACCTTCAAGTCTTAATAACAACCATCAATTGATTCAAATGAACATTAAATTACATTATTTTATTCTACTGTTATTGACTTAACGTTTGTATCAAGACAACTTTGTCCCAAAAAATATCTGTAAACCATTTCTGTGACAAGTATAACAAATGCAAGCACCTTGGTTAGATCAATGGACATTGTCATGTGCTAAAACCAGTAACACCAGAACAGTCACCAGTTAGATTTAAACAAAACTTGTTGCAGATTTTGGCAGGCTTGATCGCTCATGGTGTCAAAGCAATAAAAGTTACCATTGGAAATGAAGCAAGTTATTATTATCATTATTATTGTGGGTGACAAGCAGAGCCCGCTATCCTAATCTACAGGCGGCTATTAAGCACGCACCTGTGTTCGTTTGGACTTCCACTAAGAATGAATGGAATGCACAGAACCTAATCTGTTCAAGTGACCTTCAATTGTTATCTCATCACGCGCCTTTCACTTTCTATCACGTGAAACTTATGCAAAGTTGTACGCCAACATCGCGCACGTAGCCCACTGCATGGTTTTATGCACGTGGAGGATCTTTAAGCTAAGAGTTTATCGCTAAAAGGGTCTTGGCTTATAGCCAGGATCAGCTTAAAGGCTAATAAATATGGTACATGTTTCCAAAATTTCAGTCCAAAAAGCAAAAATTATATTGTTTGTAATATGTGATTATGGGCTCATGAACACTTTTGCCACCTAGGAATTTTACATTTTCTGATGGCTAATATTTCATTACCAATAATTATTGCAAGAGAAGTTAAAGATATTGTGCATCAAATGGGAAGTCGGAAAAAAATCCGAGCCCCAGATGGGATTTGAACCCACGACTCTCCGTGATCTAGTCGGACTACAGTGTATCTAACTGCGTGATGCAGTTCTAGTCAATACCGACATTTCACCCTTGCTCACCACAGAGTCTCCCGTAGCTCAGTGGTTAGAGCATCTGACAAGATCACGGAGGGTCGTGGGTTCAAATCCCATCTGGGGCTCGGATTTTTTTCCGAGTTCCTATTTGATGCACAATATCTTTAACTTCTCTTATATTTACTCGCTTTGGTGGTTGGTTGGTTCCATCTTTGATAATTATTGCATGCAAAGAATGGAAATTTTGTACAGACTGCTAAGTTCAACAAGCTCTTTGAGTTAATTTCCATTTAGCAAGAGGCTTCTTCCAGAAAATTTATATATTAATAAAGCAAAATGTAAACAATACCTTCAGCATGAATCTGCCTATATTTATGACCGAAAGTATGCATGAAACAAGATAATTACTGATGCAAAACCTCCTCAATTACTTTCTGATCATAATAAAGCATACCTTATCAATCCTAAAACACCCTGCAGTGATTTGTAATTATTATTATAAATACATGCAATGAGAACGCTCCTCATCTTGATCGTTAACTGACAGACAAAGAAAAAACCTTATCTGAAGAAATTGCACAAAGTTTACCAAGGATTGAGTTTATTACAATCGGCTTCATATTTTTTCCGTGTTCCGGGGTGTTCCTGTTTTTATTAGCACGTGCAGTGCACATTCGACAAAATAATGACTCTTTTGGAGCGAATGTTCGTAATTCCATATTTATACATGTAAGCTTGGATATGCCAGCCTTATAGCTCTGATAGCACGCTTGTTCTGTCTCGACTAAATCGTTTCAGTGAGAACCTGAACTTTTCGATGCTCGATTGACAACACCAAGCTCCAAATTAAGCTTAATACAAGCTTCACAACTTGCACAACACCGAGTGAATAGAGTCGAGATACGAGAGCAAAAACGTCTATTCTCGCCAAAATAAAACAGAAAAACACGTACTACGAGTATTATGCGTGCAGGAACCAAAACAAAACCTACCGGTAAGGAAGGCAATAAAGACTTGCTTCTTGTGAAGTTTCCACTGTCGAGGATTTCAAATATCTCATCAGTTGAACTACGACGAAAAACCAAGACGACGCTTCCTCCTCACTGAGTTCGCGGTGGTCTTCGGATTCGACCCCAAAGCGATAGAAACAGTAATAATTGTGTGCTTGAGATGCAATAGTCGAAGATTTTGAAGTACTTTGTATAGCGACATGCGACAACCTCTAAATTTAAAAACCGGTTTGACTTCTTGCCGACATTTTGCGATCAACCTCGTTCGCATGATTTTGGAAACGTCATCCGTTACTAAGAAACGGGGCTGATATTTATTCATGAACCCGAGTTGAGTCGGGTTGGCTCGATTACACATCTTGATCGCTGTGATGTCCTCATGGTAAAAGAAGGAATACTTCTCGTCGGTGGCGCGGTCCAGCAGGTCTTGGGGTACGCCCAGCTCGTCGGCGATTCGTTTGTTTTCCCTCGGGAGGAAACGGTACAGACAAAAATGTCTGCAGTTGTCCCGGATGTTTTTGGAGGCCTTGTAATATGTTTGTATGAGATAAATGACGCTGCAGTTCCTGTGTCCGCCGTTGATGAAATAGTTAATGATGTCGTTTTGGTTCTTTTCGCACACCAAGTCGTCGAACACGACGATTTTTTGGTTGTCGGGTGGCAGGTCCTCAAGGGGATTATTTCGTCGCCAGGGGCCTCGATGATCTCGTTCCCCACCTCAGGATGGACGTTTTCAGCAAAGTCCCGCTAGAGCGCTTGATACTTGTGCTGGTGGAGGTTTTTTTGAAAAGAGACTTTGTCGAGCTCCAACAGCTCATAGACCATGTGAAGCAGGATGTTTGTCTTGCCGGAGTTGCTGGGCCCACAGATCAACATCCTGAAAATGTCTGTGGGCATAGAGGGGTGCCCCTGTTGGAAACCGTTTGTGGCAGTGATCTCGGGGTCATGATTTGGGATCCGCATTTTTTCTTACTCTCTATATACAAGGCGAGAATCATGTCTTTGAAAAAGTGGAGGCAACAGGCAGAGGCCGAAGCTGAAGTTGCAAAACAGGAGCAGGAGATCCGGCGGACATACAAACAAAACCGAATCGCAAAGCAGGTCGGCCAGATCGAAGCTGAAAAACTTTTGAAACCAGTCACAAGGAAGTTGGACCGCGATTTGCCTGCGCCCGCGGCAGAGGAGGTCGGCCCCGACTATGCGATGGATGAGTTCGACCGAATCAACCCGTTTGGTTGGGGTGATTTCCGGCCGGAGGATGAAACGCCGCCGCGAACCCCCGAAGAAGAGGAAGAAGAGGGAGAAGAGGGAGACGAAGAAGATTTTACTGCCCCACCACCGCCGTTGGAAGGGGCAGAAGCTTCCCTCCCACCCCCGCGGTCGATATGGGGTGAACCGGTGGAAAGAAGCTTTCTTAGCGGGTCCAATGTATCGGTTGCCTTGCGGACGGTCAAAAGACTCATCACACTGTATGGGGATGACCCCAACTACAAAGTCAAAAGGAAAGGCTCTCGTTTCCACGGTTACACCGTGAGAGATCTTCAAGATTTCGTTGCTGAGGTTCAAACCCAACGAAGGGAGTTTTCTGCTCCAAGGCAGCAGGGTGTTTCCCCACAACAGCTGCAAGCGGGGAAAGGTGTTTGAAACGAGCCCCGCCGAAAGAAACAACTCCCCGGCCCACCTTTGATTTGGAACGGGCCATTCTGGAACGGCGAGCTGCGATTGAAGTGATGGAGGAGGACGACGATCCTGAATACGTTGGGTTCGAATGAGAAACGGAGGGCAGAGGGTTTGGAAAGATCGCCGACAATATGATCAACCGACTGTATGTGGGCCTTGGTTCGATGGGGGCCGGCAACTCTTCAACGAAGCTCTGTAAAGAGGTTTCCGCTCTGGTGAAACAACTCCTTCAGCTCGGCGCCATCAACGAATTTCAGGACCGCAAAATTTTCAACGATTACATACGGTAAGATGTTTCACCTGCTGCTTGACTCGAGTCTCGGGAAGCTGCAGCGAAACGGGGACGACCAAAAGTCCCGCGACTTCGAAATAGTTTTTGACCCACCAATCCGGCTCGGCAGCGGCCGCAAATACGAAGCGGCGCTGGACTGCCTCATAACCATGAGCTACTCCTGGTACAACGTCGCGGCCAAATACAACAAAAACACATTGAGATGGCGGAAGGAGGGGAAGGATTGGAAACATTGACCTTCACCAATGGGACGTACGACTACAAAGACCTCAATCGCGTGTTGCAAAAACACAGCAGCTTTGTGGACCCCACCGCGGCAAATAAGAAGCACGTCTTCAACACGTACTTCGATTACGCCATTACCCGGGTCGTGATTGGGATGGCCTCTGGGTACGAACTTGACCTCTGGATTGGTGATTTTGGAAAAAAAGTTTTTGAAAGGCGCCACAACCTTCACGGGGACAAGAACCCTGACATCACACGAAGCGTTGATTGGGTGTTTCTCCATTGCGACTTGTTCATGAGGCGGGCGGACGACATCCCAAATGATGTTTTGTTCACCTTTCCAACGGCCAACCTCGAGGTGAGCTACCCTTTCACGAAAGAACCCCTCCGCCCAAAGTTTCATCCTGTCAACAAATCGCTGATCAACTCGATAAAAATCAGAGTAACCGACGGGCGGAACAACATTCTTGACCTCAACGACGTGGGTGTGGCTATCGATTCGATGATCCGAGAAGTCTCGTAAATTTCTCCGTAAGGAATATATGAATCGCGTGAGTGAGTGGATGAAATTTTATGACCCCCGTGTTGGAAGGTACCGCTACAGACACAAAGAGTCGGGCGTGGTTCGCGACACCCTCATGGCTATTGGCCAAAAACTCAAGAAGGCGGCCGCGCCGGCACTGAAAAAGGCTCAAAGGCGGCCAAAAGGGCGTCCGAAAAGGTGGTCACAGCGGCAACTGAGAAGCGCGGCAAAAAAGTCGCCAACTGCTGCGAAGACGCAAAAACACAACTCCCGGGGCGATGGTACTGCACAAGAAGCCAACCTCAGACGCGATGGTGAAACTCCGCCAAATTTTGGCCAACCAGCTATGAATTTTTTTCGGTTTGTATAGAGCGATATTCAGAACGCCGCAGCTGCTCGAAAGGGTGGACTACCTTCAATACCGGCCCACCCAAGATCTTCCGTTGCCGGGGAATGGGCAGGAACAAATCAAAACTGGGTTGAAAATCGAGAACAATGACCGCGACGTCATCTTTGACTGGTACAACGCGTATTTCTGTTTGGAGTACAAGCTGCAGGTGAAAGCCAACGGAAATTTTGTGACCGCCGATGTGGCGTCGGCGCCAGTCAACGGCTCCTTCTCCCTGATTCAGGGTTTGAAACTCCAATCCGCAGGAAACACTCTTTACGAGGCTGATGGCGTCCACAAAGTCGTCTTCATCAAGAACCTGCTTGACTTTTACGACGACTGCGCCCGAAGTGTGGTGAAAGATGAGTTTTGGTATCTTGACAACGACAACACAACTGTTACGGACGGGAACGCCACCAATCTCGGAATTCGGGCTCGCGCGCTTTTTTCACAGGGTGACCCCCAAAAAAGAGTCAAAACCATCATCCCCCTCAAAAACTATTCATTCTTCGCGGAGTTGAGGGACAAACTACTTTCTCCGTTGCAGCTGCAGGGAGCAGGAAATGCGAACGTTGGGCCACAAAACCTTTCTTCGGAATGACAACCAAATCCAGTGGATCGGAAGTGTGAGGTACGGGTACTATTGTTTGCTGCTCTTGAATGAACGAAACAAGGGCAAAAGGACATTCTCAAAATGTTTTCCGAGGATGTTCACAACAATGAAGAGATTGCGAAAACTTATTTTTAAATATAACCTGATGGTTGGCTGGTATTGTGTGTGGGACAAACGCAAAAACCCCAACGTGCCTGGGTCTGAAAAGGTTGTGACCAAAAACGGCCGAAAAATGGGGAAGGCCAAGTGTGCTGTTTGTGTAATAACAAAAGCACGTTTTTTGCCGAAGTCGGGAAACTGACGGGGCCCTCTCTTGCAGAGGGCAAACAGCTTGGCACAGACATTGCTGGAACGGTGCTGGATTTTTTTCTCAACCATGGGGTTCCGTTTCTCGCAAAGAAAGGGGTGGAGGCCGGCCGCTATTATGCTTCTGAGGCGCTGCGAAACCCACGGCAGCAGAAAAGGGAAATCAACTACGGGCTCCGCAAGGCAACGCCCGTGTTGCAAAAGGTAGGCAGCGTGTTGTTGGACCAGCTTTCCACAAAGGTACGGCCAAAAATCCGCCTCAAAACGGACAGGCCAGACTTGGATGGACGGGGGATCGATATCCACAAATTGCCAGCGCCGAAAAAAGGTTGGACTCTTCCTGGCTACCATTATTCTGGGCCTTACAACCCCTTCCATCAACAATTGAGTTACGACCCCGAAACTGGGGAAATCCTTGAAGCGTTTCAACCGCCCACCGGTCCTTCCGATGCTGTGGCAATGCAACATGATGTGGATTACGGCAGTTGTGATTTTCGCGCACAGAAGTACGGAGACAACGAAAAAAGGTGCAAGCATGTTGCTGACCGGAAAATGATCAAATTGCTTGACGCAATTCCGCGGAACCAGAGACAGTGGGGCCACGCGTTGGCCCGCAACGCGATCGACACCAAGCAGAAGCTTGCTTTGGGGTTTCAGCGGCACCGATAATCCCGCTAAGCTTTTGTCAAATACACTGCTTTGGGAAGAAGCAGCTGGTATTTTTTGGGAATTCCCCTCAATATTTTGAGAAACCATTCTTTTTCTTCTTGGGTTGTGTTTTTGTCCAAGTAGTATCTGAAACTGGTCAACTCTTTCAGATCACTCCTGGCCCAACGCAACTCGTCTTCTTGTTCCCGAAAGACCACATCAATGTAACGGTAAATATCTGAACCGAAATCATCCACCTCTTGGAGCGCCTGGCGCAGTTGAGGATCCACGGAGTCTCTTGCTGCCATTATACCACGTCACCCCTTTCTCTAATAGGCCGAACGGGGTTCGAGTTCGTCTACGACGCGCTTGAATTCATCTCGAACCTCTTTCTCAATGATTCGGGGCCATCCTTGCATTTTACTTGCAAGGGGCACCACTCACCAACACATTGCCAGCAGTAATGAGGCAACCATGGGTATATATCTGCCCTCCACCTTTCTTCAACAGACCCAACCTCGCCCCATGAACATAACTGGTGCTCCCTGTTTTTCATCATACACGCAAAACAGCGGCCGTTGCAGCGACAGTGGTGGCATTTTCCACATTCTGTCACAAGGGTATAACAGTTTTCAATGTTGCAAAAGGAATATCTTTGAAAAAGACAAAACGCTCCTTGTGTACTTCACCCAACCCGCCCTTTTTTTGTCTTCAATTTTTGCTTTGATGAGGTCGTGAAGGATCGTTTCCACGATTTCAGGTGGCAATACTTTGTTGATATTCGTCCTTGATGGCGGGCGCCACTCTTTAATAGGGGCGGTTCCACACCTATCTTTCCATTTTGATTTTTACAAAGTGCGCCGGTTCTTTAAAAACAACTTGCAAAGGGCTCCAATCATCACGATTGTAACAAATTACACTTATGTGTCTTTGCCAAGGGTAATGAATTGTTAACCAGTTACGGAAAAAACAAGCCTCCGCATCTTCAACACTACAAACTGTGTGTGTCTTTCCTTTTACCATACAGGCAATACCATAACAATCGGTGTAACAGACTAAAAGCTTTGTGAAACAATTTTCAACTTGACAAAAAGGTTTATATTTTGAATAACTCAGCATTTCCTCGTGCAATTCGTCCCACCCCACCATTTTTTTGTCCTGAGTTTTTGCTGTCATTGTTTTTCGAAGGATAATTTCCTTCAGCTCCGGGGGAAGTTGTTGGATTCTTACCGTGAGGTCCATATGTCTACGGGCGCAAGTTTCTAAAAGAGACGCGCCCGCGTGGGTACGAGGCGTCGACAATCCACTTTCTGTCAAAATACTCCATGGCGTCGAAATCACACAGTGTGTGAAATCTGTTTAACTTCCAACACGCCAAACAAAGGCTGTTGTATCCACATGTGAAGCAATCCCTGCCACAAACGCCAACATGAGAATAACATTTTTCGATTTAACAAAAAGGGGCTTTCTCCTCCCAGTGGCATTCGCCTCTGTCCGAGTGATGCATGTGTGAAATGACCAACACCACTCCAGACATTTTCTTTCGGGGGGTTTGAGAAGAACAAGCGTTTTCAGAATGAAACCCAAAAAAAGTTTGTGAACGCTTTTGGTTTTCTTCACAAATGCCCAAGGGGTTTCCTTTGGCAAAGACGGGCCGCCAGCTCTGAACCCACCTTCCCTTTTCAAAAGAAAACGGGCAACCAGGACTGCATCATACTCCTCGGGAAGATTGAGTCGGTCCAAAATTTTAAACCACCTGTTGATTCTTTGAACCAACTTTCGGGAAATGGCTGAGCGTTCGGCGCTCATTTTGCTTGAAGCCCATTTGTTCAATGGACCGTGTCATAGAACCCTTCGTCGGTCAGCCATTTGACAAGAAACGCGTTTTCTTCTGGTGTGATTTGATAACTAACCATCCAACAAGAAAGGGTGCATTCGTCGATGAAATAGGGGTCTGCTGTTTTCACGATGTATTGCCAGGGGGATGTGTCTTCGCACAACAGATCAAGAGACAATTGTTGATCTCGTCAATCAATGCCATCCTGACATTGTAACGAAGAAGGTCGGCCGTGGTTATGGCTTCCCACCACACCTTTTTCTCCAATATGCCGCCCTGTGGTGGAGATTTTTCCCCCATTCCTCAATAGCTGTTTTCTTCTGGCCTTGCTCTTTTTCAGGAATGATTGAAGAAGAAATAAATAATTTGACCAATATTGTTTGTATTCTTCCTACTGTTCATCCGTGAAGTCACAAAGTGAAAGAAAATGAAATGCATACGACCTGAACTTTAATGTTTCCTGAAATTTTTCTTCCATATTTTTTTTATGTCTGGGCAATATTTAACCATAGAATCATGAAACTCCAACCCAACAGTTCCTTGGGCGAGGGCAAAAATATCCCAAATTATTGTTTCAGGGTAGCTGTGTTCGACCCATAGCTTTGCTGCTTGGGATAGTTGAGGGTTTCCCTCTTGCGCCGCCATCGCTCTTGCACGCTACCCATCTTTTTCTAATAGGCTGACGGGGTGAGGGGTACGCGGGTGGCTTTCCTTGGGAAGAATACTCAAACGCGTGGCTATCCCACCACCCTTAAGTAGTAGGGAAAATCGCTGTATCAAATACCGTTTTGAGTGGAAGCCTCCATTCAACGAATTGAGACACCCAGCTTTAACTTCCAACGACCGGTTCGTGGAAGCCTCCATTCAACAAATTGATGCCTCCAGCTTTAACTTCCGACAACCAGGAGGAAGCTAAAGCTGGAGGCCTCAATTTGTTGAATGGAGTCTTCCACCAACCGGTCGTTGGAAGTTAAAGCTGGGCGTCTCAATTCGTTGAATGGAGGCTTCCACAAAAAACGGTATTTGTACAGCGCTTTTCCCTACTACTGTATTGTCAGTATGAATAAAAAGCGCAGATTTCTGAAAGCGAAATCATTTCTGAGGTTCCTAGCTTTCTTTGAAAACTTTGTCCGATTTTCGAAACGTTAATTCCGTTGAAAATGGCTTTTTTCACCAACATTGCTGATCTTCACGCTGCCTTGAGTGCTTGTTTAACTGTCCTCGACTGGGAGATGTTGACGGAAGCTGTTCAAATCCCAGAGAATGTGTTCGGTTGGCGTTTGCGCGACTGACAGGATTGACTGTGAAAAATGCTGATGCTGTCTGACCTCTCAGCTTTGGCGATGAGAGAGAAAATAAATTATTGACTAACTTTTCTTGTTTTCCGCTCTGTCTGTTCATGTTATATGATCATGCGAGATCTGGTCGCTCCGGGGGTGGTACAGCTTTATTGTGCCGTGACAGTATTAGCGTGACGAGAATCGAGGCTGGCGAGAAAAAGTCATTCGAGTTCTCTGAGTGGATCATTCTTGGTCGGGGCTCTCGGAAAGTCCGCGTCATTGTTGTGTATCGCCTGCAGTATTCTTCTTCTCATCCTGTGTCTGTTGATGTCTTCTTTGAGGAGTTTTCAGCCTATCTGGAGTCAATCATCCTTTCCTCAGAGCCGTTGTTGATAACTGGCGATTTTAATATTCATGTAGATGTTGTCGGGGATCCTGTACGCGCGAAATTTCTTGATCTACTCGAAGCGATGGATATGCTGCAGCATGTTACTACGCCAACTCACGAATCGGGGCACACATTGGATGTAATTATCACACGGCAATGCGACGCCCTTGTCAAGGATCCACCTGTTAGTGATTATCATATATCTGATCACTGGTCTGTTACTTGTTTGATCAATCTCGACAAGCCAACAATCACCAGGAAGACGAAAACTATTAGGAAGATTAAGAATATCGACACTGCTGCACTGTCCAATGAGCTTGCTGCTTCAGATTTGTGTATTAACACTCCAGACGATCTCAACGATCTGGTGCACTGTTACAACACCACTCTTGCGTCTGTATTAGACCGTCATGCTCCACTTGTTTTTTTTTATTTTTGTTATTTTTTTTTTAATGCCTTATTGATTATACAACTAACAAAACAAAAAAAAATACGTGTACATATAATCAAACTAAAAGAGCCAGGAGGAACGAAATAAAAAAAACATAAATAAATACAATTGTATTATAAGCTTTGCTAACAAACCCTAATATACACAAATCAGCTACATTGGCTTATGCTTAATTTAATTTTGCCTTAGTAAGTTACACCTACTGGAATAGCTCGAATAAAATTGCTTGAAATAAGGCAATTCCATTTATTATTAAAAAACTTGGCGGTTTTGTTTTTGATTGCGATATACCTTTCGGTCATTAAAGTTTCTTTAAGTTGCAGTTTGAAAAGCGAAAAGAGCAACAATTCTTCGACTAGATTGCTTTTGTAGATAAAGTATTTTGCTACTAACAAGACTAGACGTAAAGCTTTCTGGTGCTTTTGAGGCTTGACAAGTCCATAAAGAAGGGTTAAGTCGTTCAAATTAATAATTTCTTTGGTGTTATAGTGCCACCAGGCCTTAAATTTATTCCAGAAAGAGACTAGATGGACGCACTGTAGGAACATGTGCTTGATTGTGTGCTTTTCTTTTTTACAGAGGTGGCACGTATTATCAGATATTAAGTTAGCCTTCTTAAGTTTGTCTTTAGTGTAAATAATGTCGTGATTTATCTTAAATTGGAACATTATCAGCTTTGTGTCTTTGGTAGTTTTAAAAGACCAGTTATAAATTTTATGCATATCAGGTCGGGCTACCCATTTCATGATGGATGGTTGGAATTTATTTTCAACAATAATTTTGTGGAGAGCAGAAGTGGTAAGATTTTCTACATCATCGAACCAGTTTTGGTTTCTTGTTTCACTTGGTATTGGTGGTGCCAATACTTTCCATTTGCTTCTTATTGCATTAAGAAGACCGTGATATGTGATGAAACTGCCCTTCACTTTGAATTTCGTTGTAAACGCTTGATAGGTATAAAAATTTCCATTACTGGGATCTAAAATATATTTCACTTTCTCAACGCCTGCGTCATGCCACGACTTATAGAAAACAGGTTTTGCTTCAACTTTTATATCGCTGTTGTTCCAAATTATAATATCATGTGGATCAATGCTATCTTGGTAGATTTCTAACTTCTTTCTTTTGATCTCTTCAGAAATCTTTAAAACTTCTCTGTAAAAAGGAGGGACACTGTTCAGCTTAAGTTCTTTCGTGCTATAATTACAAGCCAACAAAAATTTCAAACCTCCATACTGCTGGGTCGTGCAATTTGGAATATTTTTCCATGGTGAGTCTGTGTCATTGATTAATCTTTTAACCCACGACGCTTTTAAGGCTTTATTCATGGATTCAAACTCGATCATATTTAAACCTCCCTTCTTTTTGCCACCAATTAACGTAAGTTTTTTAATTTTATGCGGTTTGTTATCCCAGATAAAATCAAATGTGCTCTTATCCACTTGTTTTGAGAACCCTTCTGGTACCGTCAGTACAAAAGCATTATAAATTAGTTTGGACAAACCAAGTGACTTGACAACATTTATTTTCACAAGTAGCGTTAATTTCCTTCTTTTCCAGGAGTTAAGCATTCTTTGAAGGTCTTCTAATTTCTTTTCAAAATTAAGTCTATCACTTGTTTTTTTGTCGTTAGAGAAATGAATGCCTAGTGCGTATACAGATTCTTCCGGCCAACGAAACCCGAACGGTGTGTCTTTCCTGTCTGTCCAAGAACCTAACCACATTTCCTCCGTTTTGGAGTTGTTCAGTTCTAACCCTGAACACCTTTTGAAATTTTCTAACATTTCGAGTAGCGCCTGCACTGAATCAAGGTCGTTAAGCAAGACCGTGATGTCGTCTGCGTATAGAGTGTTTTTTATTAGAGTGTTTTTTATTTCTAACTCCTCGTTTGAGATTGAAAAAAGAGGATGCAAAGCCATTATTGGTGACACAACTTGAGATATCAGTGTAAAAAACTTTAACCCATTTTTTAAAGTCTTCCTTGAAATTGAAAACCTCCAAAACTTTGCTTAAATACTCCCACTCGATTGAATCAAAGGCTTTCTTAAAGTCGAGGAAAATTGCAACTCCACTTGTTTTCTTTGCACTAGTGTATTCGATAACATCACTTATAAGTCTAACATTTTCACCAATATACCTACCTCTTACATAACCAGTTTGGTTCGGACTTACGATCTCCGGGAGTACTTTTGCCAACCTGTTTGCAATTGCCTTTGTTCCTATTTTATAATCCACATTTAGCAGTGTAACTGGACGTAAGTTATTAAGAGCATCGGTAGGTTTGTCTTTCTTAGGTAAGAGTGTGATTATGCCTCTCTTTTGACAGATTGACAATTCGCCTTTATTAAAAGCGTTATTAATGCTATTGACTACATCGTCTTCAATTTCATCCCAAAAACACTTGTAAAATTCCGACGTAAAGCCGTCCGAACCTGGAGATTTATCATTTTTCATTTCACTTAAGGCTTTCAGGCACTCTTCTTTACTTATTTCACCTTCACATACGTTTGCGCTCTCATCACTTAGGGGTTTGATTAATTTGTTTTGAAAAAATACGTTTCTCCCCGGACTCTCTGTGTTAATACTACCTGCCTCGTACAAAGTCTTGTAGAATTTGTCTTCTTTTCTTAGAATGGCTCCCTGATCTTCGGTTTCGGTTCCATCATTTAATTTCAGCTTAATAATATTCTTCTTTTCGTACTTTCTTTTTTTCTAAGTTGAGGAAATACCTAGAGTTTTTTTTCTCCGTGTTCGACCCACCTTGCTTTACTGCGTACCATTGCACCCTTCACTTTTTGTTCCGTTATTCGTTTTAATCTCGATTGTGTAATCTGTATGTTTTTTCGGAGCAATGGGTTGCTTTTACAGTGTTCCGACTGAGACAACAGCTCATTTAATTGCTT
Organism: Pachyseris speciosa; assembly: GCA_016490735.1. Classification (NCBI taxonomy): domain Eukaryota; kingdom Metazoa; phylum Cnidaria; class Anthozoa; order Scleractinia; family Pachyseridae; genus Pachyseris; species Pachyseris speciosa. The sequence continues at coordinate 323,331 of JAEMWC010000553.1, read as the reverse complement.
TTGTAGCTTTTGTTCCTGATTTCTCCTGGTTTTAGCTTTTCTTTTGGCGTATGCTATTGTGAATCCTCTCATTTCCATTTTCATGAGGTCCCACATGAGACCTTTGTCTTCTAAATAATTGTATTTATTTCTATAGCTTTGAATATTTTCTTTGAGCTCACTAGTGTATCGTTCATCTTCCAATAATGATGAATTGAATTTCCAAAAGCCTGGTCCGGTCTTCCTTTTCATCGAATCTGATTGAATAAATAACTTAACAGCGCAGTGATCAGAGCCCGGAGCATGAATAATGTCAAATTCCCTAGCGAGATAGGTGAGATTTGGCGTTACTAGGAAGTAATCCAACCTGCATTGTACTTTATACGCTTTATCTCGCCAAGTAAACTGTTTCTTATCATAATTTTGTTCTCGCCACACGTCTTGTAGAGAATAAAGAGAGCGGAGTTTGTTAAGTTTGTCTATTACACACTTCTTGTTTTCTACCGGTCGTCCCCCCATCTTGTCGGAAACAGTAAGAGGACAATTAAAGTCGCCACCGATAATGATGTTTTCATCCGCATAATCAGAGAGTCTGTTTGTGATTCTTTCAAAGAATTCTACCTGTTGTGAAGCGTCGTTTGGAGCGTAAATGTTTATTAAAACGAGTTTAGTGCCATTGATTTTTGCGTCAAGAATAAGTAATCTACCTTGTTTGTCTTTTTCGCACTTTTCCACCTTAATATCACATTTTGGGTTTAGTAGAATCATGACACCTTTGCTGTGTTTCGTTCCATGGCTACAGAAGATTTTTCCACCCCACTCAGCTTCCCAAATCGGTGTTAATTTGTCATCGCTGTACGTCTCCTGTAGAAGGTAGAAATGCGCTTTTTGATTATGCAACCATCTGAAGATTGACCTTCTTTTTTTGGACTTGTTCAAACCTCTAACATTTAAAGTAACAATTTTGATTTGCAGTGCATCTAACACATTCATGGTGTGTAGTTTTTTGTGTAGTCGCCATTACTTTTATCATTATTAAGATTGGTTGTGTAGAGGTGTGAGGACAGGAATACCTCCCTAATTGGCAAGCTTATCAATATTGTCTCATGTATGCTAATTTGTGTGGGTAATTCATCTTTACATCGACTGAAAAATTCAGAACTATAAATAAAACATACAAACACACATGAACATAACTCAAAACTGTGAGTAAAAGGAACTAAAGCAACAGTATGTCTAAACATTCTATAAAAAACAAAGGTCCTTTTTGACCTGTCCATGCTGAGGTGCCCACTAACAATAGACAGCATTCGAGTGAGCATTTTACTGAGACTAAATATTTTGAGCGCGATTTGTTAACAGACTCAGAACAAACAAAACTTTCACATTTGTGAGTAAGCTGCAGACTCCTAACGTACAAACCAGAAACTTAAACACTTCGGGGTACACTAGACTACACTATTCTTTGTTACTTTCATTGTTCGTGGTTTTACCTTGTTCTCGCCAGCGCCTTGGGATCTTCTCTACGGGTCTGCTGTTTTCACGATGTATTGCCAGGGGGATGTGTCTTCGCACAACAGATCAAGAGACAATTGTTAATCTCGTCAATCAATGCCATCCTGACATTGTAACGAAGAAGGTCGGCCGTGGTTATGGCTTCCCACCACACCTATTTCTCCAATATGCCGCCCTGTGGTGGAGATTTTTTCCCCCATTCCTCAATAGCTGTTTTCTTCTGGCCTTGCTCTTTTTCAGGAATGATTGAAGAAGAAATAAATAATTTCACCACTATTGTTTGTATTCTTCCTACTGTTCATCCGTGAAGTCACAAAGTGAAAGAAAATGAAATGCATACGACCTGAACTTTAATGTTTCCTGAAATTTTTCTTCCATATTTTTTTTATGTCTGGGCAATATTTAACCATAGAATCATGAAACTCCAACCCAACAGTTCCTTGGGCGAGGGCAAAAATATCCCAAATTATTGTTTCAGGGTAGCTGTGTTCGACCCATAGCTTTGCTGCTTGGGATAGTTGAGGGTTTCCCTCTTGCGCCGCCATCGCTCTTGCACGCTACCCATCTTTTTCTAATAGGCTGACGGGGTGAGGGGTACGCGGGTGGCTTTCCTTGGGAAGAATACTCAAACGCGTGGCTATCCCACCACCCTTAAGTAGTAGGGAAAATCGCTGTATCAAATACCGTTTTGAGTGGAAGCCTCCATTCAACGAATTGAGACACCCAGCTTTAACTTCCAACGACCGGTTCGTGGAAGCCTCCATTCAACAAATTGATGCCTCCAGCTTTAACTTCCGACAACCAGGAGGAAGCTAAAGCTGGAGGCCTCAATTTGTTGAATGGAGTCTTCCACCAACCGGTCGTTGGAAGTTAAAGCTGGGCGTCTCAATTCGTTGAATGGAGGCTTCCACAAAAAACGGTATTTGTACAGCGCTTTTCCCTACTACTGTATTGTCAGTATGAATAAAAAGCGCAGATTTCTGAAAGCGAAATCATTTCTGAGGTTCCTAGCTTTCTTTGAAAACTTTGTCCGATTTTCGAAACGTTAATTCCGTTGAAAATGGCTTTTTTCACCAACATTGCTGATCTTCACGCTGCCTTGAGTGCTTGTTTAACTGTCCTCGACTGGGAGATGTTGACGGAAGCTGTTCAAATCCCAGAGAATGTGTTCGGTTGGCGTTTGCGCGACTGACAGGATTGACTGTGAAAAATGCTGATGCTGTCTGACCTCTCAGCTTTGGCGATGAGAGAGAAAATAAATTATTGACTAACTTTTCTTGTTTTCCGCTCTGTCTGTTCATGTTATATGATCATGCGAGATCTGGTCGCTCCGGGGGTGGTACAGCTTTATTGTGCCGTGACAGTATTAGCGTGACGAGAATCGAGGCTGGCGAGAAAAAGTCATTCGAGTTCTCTGAGTGGATCATTCTTGGTCGGGGCTCTCGGAAAGTCCGCGTCATTGTTGTGTATCGCCTGCAGTATTCTTCTTCTCATCCTGTGTCTGTTGATGTCTTTTTTGAGGAGTTTTCAGCCTATCTGGAGTCAATCATCCTTTCCTCAGAGCCGTTGTTGATAACTGGCGATTTTAATATTCATGTAGATGTTGTCGGGTATCCTGTACGCGCGAAATTTCTTGATCTACTCGAAGCGATGGATATGCTGCAGCATGTTACTACGCCAACTCACGAATCGGGGCACACATTGGATCTAATTATCACACGGCATTGCGACGCCCTTGTCAAGGATACACCTGTTAGTGATTATCATATATCTGATCACTGGTCTGTTACTTGTTATGTTAGACGAATCTCTCGGGATGAACTGCCATATTAACCAGACATGCAAGACCTCCTTCTACCACATTCATAACATTAGGCGTATATCGAAATACTTATCTAAGGAATGCAGGCAATCATTAGTCCATGCTTACGTAACTTCAAGGCTGGATTATTGCAATAGTATATTATATGGTTTACCCAAGTACCAACTATCGAAATTACAACGCATACAGAATATGGCAGCCTGGCTTATAACGGACACAATGACATTCGATCATATTAAACCGGTACTTTACAACCTTCATTGGCTGCCAGTAAATTATCGTATTCAATTTAAGATCTTGATGATTACTTTTAAGGCGATTCATGGCATGGCTCCTAGTTATTTAAGTAATCTGATCTGTATTAGATCATCGTCTAGGTATTCATTACGCAATAATGATACAATATTTTTAGAACGCCCAAAAGGGGTTATGCGCACAACTTTAGGTGCCCGCTCGTTTCATGCCTCTGCGCCTGCGCTGTTGAACAGCTTGCCTGCGCACATCCGCACGATTGATTCGCTAGCGCTATTTAAGAAATCTCTTAAGACCTATCTTCTTAAGCAAGCGTTTTAGATTCGCATTACAATCTTATCGGTATTTTGTATCTTTTTTATTTACTTTTCATTCATTCATTCTTTCATTATTTATTTATTTATTATCATTATTTTATTTTAGTAATTGTTATTGTAATTATCTATTGTAAATAGCATTTTCATTGTAATTATCTATTGTAATATTAGTTTTCCTGGATTGTAAAGCGCCTTTGATCATCCCATAAATGTTAAAGGGCGCTATATAAGTAAATAAATTATTATTATTATTAGTCACCCACGTATTATGCAAAACGGATCTCAACTCTTCTCTCAACCCTACATTTGCATACAAACTCAAGAGAACAAGCCCAAGGGACAGCTCTTCCGTTCAACAACAATCATGGACACTCGGAGCGCTTTATTTTCAACACGCGACTAATGAATGTTTTCGAACAATATATTTCTTGAGACATTATTCCTTTTATATACAAAAATGATTCAAATACACCGAGATTTGAAATGAATACAAATACATTTATTGACAACGAAAGCTCCAACAACTACGAAATGTTTAGCACAAAGTATAAGGAAATTAGGATGCAATCAATCGTCTTCGTTACATTGAGAATACCAAACAATAAGATTGAAGTTCCCTTAACAAAGAAATAAACTCCAGTAGAACAACATGCTAGACATTGGTTTGAAATACATTCGTATTGGGAGCAAACACATAGTAAAACAGTCAAAGTAGGTCTATTCTTCATCTTGTGGAATGGGTTGCCTCACTAACAATCGATTAAGCAAGACGTTCCGCTTATCGATGGCTAGGTATGTCGATTCTAGCCAATCGAATCCATCCGTATCTTTGAGATCTTTTTCGGTTTTCATCACTTTTTGAAGGTGCAATCTTTCTTCATCGCTCGCATCCACTGCAGATACTCTAACAGTACTTTTCTCAGTTCTTTTCTGTAGAGAGGAAGGAGATCGTTCTGCGCTTTAAGGTATTTGCACCATCAAAATTGGGTCGTGTGTTAACGAAAAATATTTCTTTGAAATGAATCAAAGTAATACGGATTCCCTCTGTAACCCTTTGTTGGTACATTTGTTACCTAAAATTTCACCTGTTTTCCTCTTGTTGGACCCCCTGGGGGAGATCTTGGGTTAAATATTAACCCACCCTGTGTGAAAGACTTGCATTTATTACTTCAGCCATGCAAACAATTCAACATTCAAAGGATGTACGATTAAATATAAACAAAAACATTCTTTATGTGGTAGGGTTTCAGTGTATTGCTGAAAAGTCTCAAATTTTTACGATGTGCCTGCAGCCAAACTTTGGCAACTCATAAGAAAGTTACATTGGCGTTTTTGTCAAGGCCCTACAACTTGTTTGTGCATTATGCCCTTTGAAAACGGCATACCAAATTTTATGGCAAACGAACTGCTCGTTTTCCCCCCAAAACGAAATTTTCTGCTAGTGGATCCTCCAAGCGAGCATTATAAATTATGTTCGCAACCTTTGGCATTGAAAAATTGAACTAGATTCTCCTCAAACATCGCCAGCATTCATCGTTCTACCATTTTGAATGATTTTCCGCTGAGCAAATGTTCCGTGGATGCTTTTTTCGGTTGTTTTCCCCTGCCCGCTTTATTTGTTTATCGGTTGCTATGAGGCGTCATGCTTCGTCACGCTTGCCAGCGTGAGCCACATCCGAAATAGATTCCAGATTTCAAGATGGCACCGCCAAAGAAGAAACGAAAGTTGTCAAAACGAAAGAAGAAGAAGCTGTTGGAGGAGAAGTCAAAGACAGCATTGCAGAAAAGAGGGTTGGGATTGGGAAGTCGCCGTAAGTTTGCATTTGGCAGCCAACTGGAGGGAAGAAGAATATTTGAGCGGCGATGGAAAACGCGTGCAGTATGTTAGCCCAGGGAAAACAACATACAAGACACGAAGGAGTGCAAAGGAAGCCTTATCTGCACGAAACTTGAATGATTGTTTTTATGATAGAACAACTACAGAAGAAGAACCAAGCGATGACGGCTCAGAGTACAACCCGAGCTCTGACGAGGACAAAGTGAATACAAAGGAAATTCGGAGGAAGGGTTTGAAAATGGATCGCCGGTTGTTTGTCTGCGAGTCCACACAGCTCACTGATTTGGTGGAGCAAATCAACGCCACATCAAAGTGTTCAACTGATGGATGCAATGGTAGGTGAATGGTTTCTTTTATGTAAGGAATCGTATTTGTATCGTGACCGACCAGTGAGGAGGTTTTTGGCTCAGGAAAATAATGACACCTGACTGTGAATATCAGTTGTTTGCATCAGCTTTATTTGATGCTTTCATCTGAATGAAAACCTTAGAAGTTATTTCTGTTTATCACATAATTGTTGTTCCTGTTGTAAGTTGAAAATCTTAAATCTACATCTTCTAGTTTTTTATTGCATGTTTTCTAATACTATAAGAATGATAACAACAGAATTCCTTTTAGTATATTTTTGTCATATGTACTCTTTGATAAAATGTGCTAAATACAAAACCTAAAGTTCATACGAAAACCACACATTTCTAATTGTCATGGATATAAATAAGACAAACGAAAACTGGGAGAAGTGTTAAGACTGCAGTATGCAATTCATAAGAAAAAAAAGCGAGTTCTAAATGTCACATGAAAATATTGGAATTGCATCGAACCTGAAATAATTCAACCTATAACCTCCTTGGTCTGATGTGTATAGTGGCTCATTTTTAATTTCAGTGCATTTTTCATTTTAGGTATCCTTGTGCTTGGCAAAGTTGAACAGGTTGGGCTTGGTGGATCTCTAAATGCTGTGTTTGTGGGTAGCAGCTGCACTCTGCGTACTGTCAATTTTCAAGGGTCAGCACTCGTGGAGGGTTCGAAAAGAACTGTTGTGGGCCTTGCATTAGGAGTGGCTTTTTTTTTAATCTCTGGTCATGGCTTTGCGAAATTTTATAGAACCCTAAGGCAGTTCCTGGGAATAAGCTCTGTTTCTAAGAACAGATATTATGACATCATCAAACTTGTGTACCCACACATTACTGCAGTTCTTGATAACATGTGTGATGAGGAGAAGGACAGAATGAAAACTATTGACTCTGCCGTGTTGGGGAGTTGGAAGAAAGCAGTTGTTACATCTGATGGTGTGTGGCATATTAGAGGGCACATCAGTAAGAATCGTTCTTTTATCATAAAGAACTACCTTACTGGGGGGCTCCTCTGGTATGGTCATAACTGCATGCGAGGAAATGACAACATTGTTGAGGAAGAGTTGTATGCTGGGACTTCTAAGTCTATGGAGGGAGTCCTCGCTAGGGATTGTTACAAACAAGCCAAAGACGAAGGCTGCTGTGTTAATACGGCTTGGCAAGATGGAGACTCCAGTTCTGCGAAATTTGTCAAGGAACAACACCCAGATAGCAAAGTATACAAATGTGGCGGGCATGTTGGCCGTGCGCACACTAACAATCTGAAGGACGCTGCCAAGAAAAACGAATTTTCTTCTGACATTAAGCAGAAGTGCAAAAACAATTTCCTGACATTGAAAAACTGAAATGGAAATGTGAACGACACAAGTCTGGTTGCGGTTGCATGTCAGAAAATTTCATCAAAGGAGCACGAATCAACCATTTTTGTATTCTCCAACAGTGTAGTAACCCTGAAGAATATTTCCATTTTCCATTTTCCATTTATTTGCCATTAACCACATAAAAATACAAAACACTAGAAATTTAAAAATACGAAACACAAGAAATTTATAATAACTTAAACTTAAGGCGATAGACTACAAATGTTTAAGGTGGTAATGACAAGAAAGCCTATATAGAAGCCGGGGGCTTATGAACTATAGGCTTCCTGACAATACAGGGTACATCATATGAATTACGGGGACAGCATGAAATATGAAATGTATTATTTTAAAAAGAAAAGAAAAGAAGAAGTAAGTAGCTCAAGAATGAGTATATTTGCCTAAGAAAGAAGGAATTTTTTAAGTCTTTTCCCAAACAAACAGATGCTTTCACTGTTTTGAATTTCATGACTTAACGAGTTGAAAAACTTAGGTCCTTGAAACCGAATTGAGAAGTTTCGAATATTAGTTCGGCAGGGAGGTATGCAGAGCGCATGCACATTCTCTCTCAGTACCGCTGCAAAGACATTCACACCTGGGATGGAGCTTCATGTGGGTTCCATCCACAGCGTACATGTGACCGCCGATCGGTTAGCTCAGTGGTAGAGCACCGGACTACCGTGCGGGAGGTCGCGGGTTCAAACCCCGGCCGGACCAACACTCAGGGTTTTTAAATAATTGAGGAGAAAGTGCTGCCTTTGTAATGACATGTACAAACGATTAGACTTTCTAGTCTTCTCGGATAAGGATGATAAACCGTAGGCCCCGTCTCACAACTCTTCATAATTCTCTGATTCTGTGGGACGTAAAAGAACCACTAGGGACGTAAGAAAACTATGGCAGTGACCACCCCTAGTGTCTGTCTTAATTTGATATTGACATTACGGGGGCACTCATAACTCAACTTCATTAATTGTAAACTGCGTTATAAGCAGTCTGGTAAAGTCCCCCGGCCAGTGTTGTAATGCGCATTTGAATATTGCATAGAAAATGCGCAATATAAATGTGATATATTATTACTATTATTATTATTATTATTATTATTAATATTATTATGTACTTGTAACGAATGTGACGAGGATGAAGAGCCCTGTTGTGAGGGCAAAGAATATCACACAAAGGTCCCCTTGACATGTGACTACCACTGGACGGCCTACAGGCTCGAGTGAGAAAAGGGCAGAGGATTCAGAGGCTGTTATCCATCCTGAACTTGGAAGGGGCCACTCAAACCTATGCGAAGCTCATTTTACGGTTCTCCCCAGTTCAGAGCAAAGGATCAAAGTTTGAAGAGGTATAAAAATCATGTGAAAACAAGTACTGTTATTCTACCAGAAAAATGATTTAGATCATAAAAGGAAGAGCTTTTGGAACTCACACCTTTTGAAAATGGGAAGTAGCTAGCTTGTGGTGGGGAGGAGGTGCTGATGGCACTATGCATATCATCCTTGCTTATCCTTGCTGATTTCCACATAGTCCTTATGGTTCAATGTACACAATTTTTTGCATAGTGATATGATAAGAAATTACATGTAGATGCTCGTCACTGTCATGGCAACTGATTTGTACTAATATCATCCCAACAAATAGTTTGTTTACCCTTTCTTGTCTGTAATTTCATGAATATTATTTGCTTGTTTTTTAAAGGGGGGACTAACAGGTGCATGGTAACAGGTTTTTTAAATTCCTAAAAAGGAAATTCCTGAATTTATCTGTCATCAGGTTACACTACATGGCCTCTACCAATGCTGGACTATGCCAAGGTAGCATGACGTGGTGTTACGAGGTACAAGGACCTCAGTACCATTGGGTTATAGACCTATTTGAGCGACTCAAGCTTCCCATCCTGCCAGCAGTTGTCCAGGCTCTTAGTGAGACCATAAAAGAGAGGGCTGCCGAACTAGATAAGAAGACGTCAAGCCTCTCCAAGACCGTCAACGTACGAATGAAGGTTGCAAGAGCTGAGGATCAAGAAGCCAGGAAAAAGTGGGTGAAACGTCAAGCTGTTCAGCACACCTATGGGGAAGATGATGAAGATGATGATGAATCAGGGTAAGCTACTACTGGAGAGGCATCTGTTTGTGGAGAGGAAGATGTGACTGTCATCAGTGGCAAAACCTGCCGCTGTGGCTCTACCACAGACAAGAGGACAACACACAAATCATGTCCTCTCAACAGCAAGAAGTAATCAGATGACATTGTCATTAGTTATATTTACCATCGCATTTCAAGCTTTATTTTGTGCGATAAGGTATTACTAAAAACATTTCAACTTATTGAAAAAAAAAAGGTACAGATCCCATTTCCCTGTTTAAAGAAATCACTGCAACAAACATTGTTACAGTCCATCATGGTGATTGACAATCTCGTATCCAGAATCCTCCAGCAATTTTGGCAGTAAATACATGCCAGGGTAAACTTTAGGAAAATACCTTTGTTAATTGAATGGCCAGCTGACAATAAGAACATAACCAATAATACTCCAGAACTGCACTGATGTACACAATTTCTATGGTAAAGATTTGATTATCCCAGTGTCTCTCTGCAACCCAGTTGTGACCAAAGAGTTAGAGGACTATGGACATATGCACAAGATTGTTTTATTGGAAAACTATAATATGAACCATAACTATAACTTGTAATGTTTGTGTGGGAAACGTTAGGAAAATACCTTTGTCAATTGAATGGCCAGTTGACAATAAGAACATAACCAATAATACTCCAGAACTGCACTGATGTACACAATTTCTATTGTAAAGATTTGATTATCCCAGTGTCTCTCTGCAACCCAGTTGTGACCAAAGAGTTAATGGACTAATGGACATATGCACAAGATTGTTTTATTGGAAAACTATAATATGAACCATAACTATAACTTGTAATGTTTTTGTGGGAAACGTTAGGAAAATACCTTTGTCAATTGAATGGCCAATTGGCAATAAGAACATAACCAATAATACTCCAGAACTGCACTGATGTACACAATTTCTATTGTAAAGATTTGATTATCCCAGTGTCTCTCTGCAACCAGTTGTGACCAAAGAGTTAATGGACTATGGACATATGCACAAGATTGTTTTATTGGAAAACTATAATATGAATCATAACTTTAACTTGTAATGTTTTTGTGATTTCAAGAATCTCCCTTTCAATTGAGACCTTGTATATATAGGAGGATTCATGCTTACGTCATTGTTTACATTTTTGCTCGTTTGCATACGGCTTTGCTTACAGGAGGAAACATGTTAGATGTGATTTGACTCCAGGCAGCTAAAGAGCTAGTGAAATTTAATACATTGTGAAATTTTTAGCTCTTTAGGTGTAGTATTCAAGGAGATATTGTCTTCCAAAAACTGCAAAATTTCTGGGTGGCAAAAGCACTAATGAGCTCATACATTCTTTGCAAAATTTGAGTTTTTAAACCCGCGTTGCACAAAAAAGTATTCAGTACATGAGGCTCATATTTATTGGCAGAGTTATTCATACTATGACCTTTCAGTAGTCAGAACTGATTTATTTATAGCTCCATCAGAAAATGAATTGTTCATGCTAATGAGGCAAATATTGTAAACAAGGATTCCCCTATAATCTGAGCAATATCCACTGAGCCTAAAATAGCAACAAGGCAACTTTCACCCTGCATAGATTGGTAATTATAGTGTAACTGTTATATTTTGCTTGGAGCTGAGCATTTATTTTTACCATGTACAGTAGATGTTATATAATTATATAGCCTACATTGAATCCACCATAAGTGCGAATAGGGACAGGGAAAACATTTGTCCTTATTATCTTTCAGTGATGCTTTCTGCAAATAATAACTATGCAACAAACATACCTACATTTTATAACGAAATGTTTAAAAAAATACATCCAGACAAGTGTTCAGAGCTGTTCCTATGAATAAAATATCGCATTTTAGCTTTCACTGTTCCTTGTTGAATAATAAATGTATCTGTATTGGTTATAAACTACTCCTTGGTTTTTTTCCTGGCTATTTTAACTGTTGGCCACTATGTTGTCATTAGGTCCTCCAGTGTCACATAATACACCGAGAAGAATGGAGCTCAAGTGGTCATTGCTGCAACATCCTGAAGTTTCTACTGAAATAACATCTTGAAATTTACCAGCCAAAGGGATGTTTTCAGAGTCTGCATTAGACTGTTTGTAGTGTTGTATTCAAATCACACTAGGTAAATAGCCTTTCCCATTTCCCAGGCATCTATTTGGTGCGTTTTTTTTTTTTGCAGAGTTTTGACAGGTTTTTGATTTGTGAAAAGGTATCTGGTGTTCTACGGTTTTGTATGAAAAACAACTATTGAACAAGCGCTTTGGTGCAATTACAATATGCAAACATTCATTCATTGTTTATTTGCCATATCACTCATCTTGCAATAAACAGACGGATTATTCTTATGTTTCATAACAAAAGCAACATCAAAGCCGACATTGGGGCCAACGGGGGCTTTATTTTCCCGAATATTTTCCAATACGATGGCTAGCACGACTGCCTTTACATTCATGCTGCAAAGCAAAAGAGCAGATGTCAGAAAAATTGAAATCAATAGCAAGATGCAAGAATTAAAAAAAATATCGTAGCTTTTTCAGAATTGGTTTGGCAAAAAACGACTCAATGATTTCTTTGACCTCCATGCATAATTCATGCGTAGTGTGCAAGTGAGAAAGATTTTGTGTGTTACAATGTTTTTGAAATATACCATAAAAAGGTTTACTATTTTATAATGAGGTTATCCACATTACCCCGTGAAGTCTTTGTATACCCTGTGCCGCATTTGTTAGGCTCTATCCTCATCTTTGTGACTCCTTCCAGGAGCCCACGGAGGACGTCAGGAGTCTTTCCAAATCTGACAAAACAATCACTGAAAAAGCTGAGCACACCTGAAGGGTGTTTCACTTTCCACAAAATCGGGCAAGAATGTTTATGAAACAAATTGGCAGTTACCCGTCGCGCTCAAATTCGGCATCAAGCTGCAGAAATACAGCTTCGCGATTCTCGAAACCTGCCGCCATCTTCGTTTTGGGAAACATGTGGGAGTGAATAATCGCTGGGCAAAGGAGTCACATTACTCTTGTGTTGGCGCATGTTGGCTTCCCGCGGTCATTTTCCTTAGAGACGGAACTGAAATTTTGCCGCAGATTTCCGGTAAATCAAGAACCTTTCGGAACAATTTTTTCTTCAACGCTAAGGTGAATTTAAAAAAGACAGCCCGTTATGAATATAACAGCAAACTTATTACACACAGCTTTTCAGGGGAAAAAAAGTCTCCAAAATCTGCCGGTGCAAATACTTTAAGGTTAGCCACATTTTCCGAATCTCCGTTTCTTTCGTATTCATCGATCAAAGCATTGAGCTGGACCTCGTGGCTGTTCAGTTTGCTGTCAAATTTCGTGCTGTCCAAACCCAAAAAAATGTCTTGGAGCGACGGTTAGAATGACAACCTTCTTCAACGGAGTAATGGAAATTTCGAAGATAGCGAAAACAGTGAGGACTATCAATCTAGCCAAGAAACGGATTCTTCCCAAGAAGTGACAGAGCACTTAAAACCTTGTTCGCGCATATTAGATGAAGCTCAGAAACGCCACGAGGCCTAGCTCAATGTTTTGATCGATGAGTACGAAAGGAATGGAGATTCGGAAAATGTGGCTCACCTTAAAGCGCAGAACGCTCTCCTTCCTTTGTACAGAAAAGAACTCAGAAAAGTACTTTTAGAGTATCTGCAGTGGATGTGAGCGATTATTCTGAGAGTGGATGCAGTGGATGTGATCCAAAAAGTGATGGAAACCGAAAAAGATCTCAAAGATACGGATGGATTCGATTGGCTAGAATCGACATACCTAGCCATCGATAAGCGGAACGTCTTGCTTAATCGATTGTTTGTGAGGCAACCCATTCCACAAGATGAAGACTAGAACTACTTTGACTGTTATACTATGTTTTTGCTCTCAATAGGAATGTATTTCAAACCATTGTCTAGCGTGTTGTACTACTGGAGTTTATTTCTTTGTTAAGGGAACTTCAGTCTTATTGTTTAGTATTCTCAATGTAACGAAGACGATTGATTGCATCCTAATTTCCTTATACTTTGTGCTAAACATTTCGTAGTTGTTGGAGCTTTCGTTGTCAATAAATGTATTTGTATTCATTTCAAATCTCGGTGTATTTGAATCATTTTTGTATATAAAAGGAATAATGTCTCAAGAAAGATATTGTCCGAAAACATTCATTAGTCGCGTGTTGAAAATTAAGCGCTCCGAGTGTCCATGGTTGTTGTTGGATGGAAGAGCTGTCCCTTGGGCTTCTTCTCTTGAGTTTGTATGCAAATGTTGGGTTGAGAGAAGAGTTGAGATCTGTTTTGCATAACGCGTGCGTGACTAACGGAGCGGAAAACAAGAAAAGCTAGTCAAGAATTTCTTTTCTCTGTAATCGCTATACCTGAGAGGTCAGATAGCATCGGGATTTTTCACAGTCAATTCTGTCAATCGCGCAAACACCAACCGAACACAATTCTCTGGAATTTGAAAAGCTTCCGTCAACATCTCCCAGTCGCGGACAGTTAAACAAGCGCTCAAGGCAACAATGTTGGTGAAAAAAGCCATTTTCAACGGAATTAACGTTTCGAGGTTTTCAAAGAAAGCTAGGAACCTCAGAAGTGATCTCGCTTTCAAAACTCTGCGCTTTTCATTCAAACTGACAATAGAAATCTTAAGATCCAATCAGGGTGTGAATAGAGCGGGTAAGTTTGGGCATGTCTATTGTTATCTAAAGGACGCGGAAGGTAATTATCTGCGTGTGAATGATTAACCTATACCGAATTAGTATGCAGGAACGTATTTTTACATAGCTAGGTAGACACTGACTAGGCACTTAATAAGTATGGAGGAACGCATTTTTTTCCCTAGGTTGTAGCAATGGGTGACGTCATGGACTCGACCTTATGCATATTAATAAAGGAAACGCACACGGAACGCAAAGGAAACGCACAAATGGGGCTTAATTCCATCCCTAACATACTACTTAGGAGTTGCCATTTTTGATAGTGCCTGTTCTCAATTCCCAGAAATTCTGCGGCCATATGGAACAGGACTTGGAATTCCTAGGAAATCCCAGCGTTGCTGTTATGAATGCTCTAAGAGGTTCCAACTTCTTAGTAGAAATTCCCAGAAATTCCAAGTCAGAGGTTGTATCCCAAAATACATGTATATCCCAGAATTACACCGTGAATTTGGCGTTCTCCGGAGCATCTAAGACCTTTATGGTCATTAAATTAATAAATACATGTTAAGATAAGTTTATAAGTGATGAAAGCAACGGATGAGACTGATTTGAAGGTGTCCAAGAATTTTATTTACAATAAGCAAATGACACTTCACAGACGACAAATCACTTGGTATCGTTAAACTACATGGGCCAACCGGATTTGTTATTTCCAAAGTTTTACGTACACAGTATCAGGTAATGTTAAGCGTAGTTGTCAGAATCACAAATTTATAATAATATTATTGTCAAAGATATTTTTAAAATGTAAAAATTATGTTACAAACTTGTGTATTCACTGTCCACAGATGAGGTTGTCAACAATGTCCTGCTCCAGCTTGTATTTTTGATTCATGTCAGGCACAAAAATAAGATTTCATCAGTGATCATTAGCAAATAACATGTAGCGTCATTCTAGACAGGTTTAAATATACCAGAGTACTCAAGATAATTTAAGCCCTGGCGAATCTTAGACGATCGAACGATCAAATTACGCGCTTACTTTGAGAACCTTTTTGTACTCCGGGAAGCCATGCCGAGAGAGCTCTTCCATTGTCCAGTTGTTGGAGCAATCTTAGGCACTGCAGTAGTGTACCATGCCGAAAAAAACGCGGTCGAAATTATGTCGAAAGAAAAAAGTATTCGTGCTCCACGGAACTCTTTGCAATCTGACTGAGAATCGGAATGTTTGTTTGCCCAATGATAGTCACGTGCTCAACTTATGATGTAACTGGCTAAAGAGGTCTATTTCAACTCGAATCATTCTTTTCTTGGGGATATGAATCCAGTTGCTGGCGAAGATTCTGACGAAAAGACTTTATGAAGAGATTCATCTTCATTTGAGTGCAAAAGATGCTTTAGATGTTGTCGAGGAAGCAAAGAGTCGAAAGAGTTCGTGAAGGTGAGAAAAATTCATCGCTTTAACTCTCGCTTCTACGTTCATTTCATTTCAAAGAACTTTGTAAATTAAACGCCCAAGTTTCATGAGCTTTTCGGATAAGTCGATCGTATCTGTATGTGTTGGGTGCTGTGAACCACATCGTCTGTGTCAGGCAGCCAGATAAGAACAGGTTTGATGTCGTCTCTCTGGAGGGCCTCTTAGATGTCTGTGTTTACATGAAGTTTTCAGACACTGTTGTCGGATATGCAGCTCATTTTGCCAACCACATTGAAAAAGACTAAACTTCTGTGGAGTAACTTCCATGAACAAACAGTTAACTTCGCCTCACTTGTAACATTTGTTTTTGGTGAGAACAGTAGCTAGACCAAAACACTGATGTTTCAACTTAATTGTGTTAAATGCAGTTTCATGACTCGTATTTTAAGGACATTAAAGACCTTTCCAAGTGAAGTTATTTTTGTAATCTTTCGTATCTTGATGCTTTTGCAAAAGAAAATATATGGGAGTTGCATGCTTCAACCCTTCTGTACAACTGTAAAACCAGGACTGCTAAGGCAGAGAGAGTTTCTTGTCCCATAGATTTCCATTTAAATAGGAAGTTATAGCGGAGCTCTGCGCGCTAAAGGCGCGCGCGGAGCACCATGAGTAAGAAAATATGGTAACCCATCTGTCTGAGAAAATTTGGTTATAACGTCACCGTAGGTACGTCCGCCCTTCCATGTATGCAAGCATGAAATGCCACTGAGTTAATATCCTAATAATAATAATAATAATAATAATAATAATTAACAACCCAACATGGCGGCTATATGCCAGCTGAAAAGCTAGATTTGTGCGTACATCTTTAATTTTGGCATTCATGTTATGGTCAATTGACACCTGTAAAAACAAAGTATCCACTGACCAGTATCACATGACCATATCACGGGCTCTAATTTAAAGCTAATCGAGGCCAGCGGTTTTACTGAAGTTGACCGCTGACCAGGTACTGGTTTTCGATTGGATCGCAGGCTCAAGTCAGGTAATTTAACCAAAACGAGACACCCAAGCCAAAACGGGGCTTAATTTTCCGCGCGCTTTCTGTTGCTCGAGATTTCACATTCAGTTGGTTTCTTCATTTTGACCAAAACAACTTCATCTTCTTCGAAGTTTGTCTCTAAATTCGCGTAAAAGGCATAAAAACAAGAGCTAGTTAACAGATACTCTGGAAGGAGAATTTTCAAGTGATAAAAACTTCAAAAGAAAGGGCAGAAGATTTGTCTCAGGAAACGCTTAAAACTTGGATCGACTTGTATGACGCCCGGATTGTGTTGTTAAAAACCAAAAATGATTCAACGCTTCAAGGGCTCTTACGTTACCGCGGCATCTTGCAGCTCACCAAGAAAGGTCACTTAACAGTTCACCGGCATTAATGGGAGGAACGAAAAGCTCAAAGTTATTGGACGACGTTCTTTCTTTGGACAAACCGTTTGCTATTTTTCCGGATGCGTGTTTCAATTGCACTTACCTCTACAACACAGGTGACTGAATAAAATAAATTGAAGCTTGATATGTCGTTTAATCGTTGTTACTTTTGTTCAGGAATGAAATCTGTATTTTTCTCTCGACTGGATATAAATAATAATCATCTCTACTCGTTTCTTACGCAAAGAAGTAGTTGAATTGTTTGTTTGATTTGTTGTTTTCCTTGTAAGCGAACGAGTGTTTTTGCTCTGCATGGCTGCCTGTTTTCAATGTTTTTCGCCGTCAGGGCCTCATCAGCGTTAAAAAAACGTTTGCTCTTATTTTAATAACACGTAGTCGCAATGAGTCCTCGTAAAGCCCGGGACAAACGAACACTTCATCCAACATCGTCTTGGAAGAGCATGTTCGACCGTTTTTTTTTCAACTTTTCATTGAAGTGGCTTTCATTTTCATCCGCCATTTCCATCTACGAACAAATGTTTGATAGTTCAGCCCAGCCAAGAAAGTGCACAGTCAGTATAAAGATAACCAAATGAAGCACATAACGTCAATATTTCAGCGATAACACGCAAAAATCGTCTTGTGCACTTGCTTTGTCTTGTGTTTGGTCAAACATTGTTCGTTTCCCTGCAAGCAGAGGTTTCTCGCAGGCAGAGATCTCTGCTAGCAAGAAAATTGTTTATCGGCTAGTCACCCAACGTTATGTTTGTCAAACGCATTGTTCAGGAAAATGTTTGATCGTTTGTTTAGTTGGGGCCTTAGTATTACTTGTGTTTTGCGCGAAGAGGATAATTTCAACAACTTCTGAAAACACAAGTGATATTAATCCTTATTTTTTCTTGGCCCCATGCGATTACCTATCCAAACCATCGGTTTCTTTCCCTTTTTCTGTTTTCTCCGACATTTAAGCGTATCTCAAAATTTCTTAGCAATTTGTATTAACTTACTACGAAATATGTTTGTTACTTTTCTAATTTCCCACCCTCTCCAAAGAAACCTACGAACCCACGTATCGTTATTTGTTTTCTTCAGTGTAATGTTTTGTTATTCTGTAGTTTGAGAATTGCGATCAATTCCTGTTGACTGCTCTAAACACAAAATATTGGGGCAAGGAAAGCCATGCAAAGTTGCTCAATACCAGTAAATAAAATAGGATTAAACATCGGAGCTCCGCTTTTAGGCTTGGCTAAATCTATATATTATGGAAAAGATATGGGGTGTGGGAAACTTGTAAGTTGATATGGATTTTCTATGGTCATATTAGGGCACTCAAGAAGCGTTGATTTGCTGCTATAGAAAATCTATGGAGTATTGAACTATTAACATGCCATATCAATTCATTAGGAGTGGTAATGCAACGCTAATACTTCACTTTATGGTAAAGCTAAGGGTACTGTATTCCCAAAGCTCTTCCATACATAGGGAAACACCATCTTTTCTTCCCATACATTTCCCATACCTTAAAATTTGGCCCATATGAATTCCACATCATTACTCAGCCTTCCCATAGCATTTCCCGATATATGGCCCGAGTTTTTTCATATCATTCCCATACTTGTGCATTGGTAAGGGTATAGTACAACAAGCACTTTTAGGAGGGGTGCCACTGTGTGTAAAGGTGTTTTGATTGACCAATGCACAATAGAAGGAACGTGGCAGTGTTTTCATTGGTTAAAGCCAACCCAAAGTCCAAAGTGCAAAGCATTACATCATCAAGAGCATTCAGCTACGTGATTCGGAAATATCACAAATTTGCATACTAAGCTAGTGTAATCTGAAACCTTCAGTGAGTGCTCAAGGTTATACAATCCACTTCGAAAGACCTAAACACATTTTCCTAGATCCAGTAATCTCCAGTATCCAGTAATCCAGTAATTTCCCTTAATCCAGTAGAGTCTGTCCGCGTAAAAGAAGTTTTGCCGAATTTAGGAAAAGGTTGGAAGTCTCGCATGCGCGGTGACAGTTCTATGCTATTTTAGAACTTGGTAAACAACAAGACTCCTAGAGGCGTTCACGCGGAATGTGTTTGTCTATATAAGCATTAAACTTTGAACGGCTAGCGAGAGCCACAATCCGTTTGAATGAGGAGCCAAAAAGGAAATACAAACATGGTTTGAGTACAATATTACAAAGGGTGTAACTTGTACCTTGGAGAAAAGATGTAACACAATTGGATTGATTGACTTGATGGAAACGTAAAAGCGCCAAGAAAAAAGGAGTCTGGCGTTCTGAAACGATGCTTTTAAGGCGGTTTTGGTTATAACACTGGCATGTTTTATGTAATTATATTATTTTACATCGGGCTGGTGTGATGTCTTAGCGAATGTTTACCTGCCAAATATTTAACAATTGCGATCATGAGCTCGAGATTTCTATCGCGTGATAGCTAGGATTTTGCTTTGTTGACATAGATGGAGTAAAATTACAAAATTCTGTGAAAGAAAGACACACAAGAACAGACAATGAGTTTTCTTTAAAAAATATACATTCAGCCTGTATCTATGCCTAAAAAGCAAACGCGTTTAATAAGTAAATGTACGCGAAGACGAACAAAGCAAATCTTACGAGTTACTTTGAAGCACAATTCATTTGACGCGTTTCTTGCAAATTTGGCTTAAATTGCTTTGAATAGAACTAATCGGTTAATTAAAGGTAAAGCACAGTAAAAATTGACTTTCAAACCTGTAATTTTTGGGAAGGTGGATTCCAAGAATCGCCCAAACTCCCAAACGATTCAGAGAAAGTCTAAAATTCTGGCGATGACTTGTTGTTATTATTCCGGTTAGATTCATTTTCTTCTGCCTTGCTAAAACCTTAATCTGTCCTTGAAGAGGGATTTCTTTGCTATGAACCGAGCAATTTGCACTGTTCTAGCTGTAGAGTGTTCCTTAGAACTTTTTCTTCCGATTTACCGTTTCAAAAAGCTGTGTTTCCCTTCTAAGACCAACATACCGCTATCTTGAGAATTCACCCGTGCGGCCGACCCTCGCAGTAGTTTTCCACCTTGACCTGGCACGTGATTCCGTGATGATGAAAAGCCAATGAAATCACACTATTTTCTTGAGAGACAATGAAATCAAACCATTCTCTCGAGACTTCCCGGGTGATATGGGAAACTTTAAAAAAGCATTGCAAATTGTGGGCACGATGAAAAAAACGAAATTCGACCGAAACCTCAACGCGGTCTGCCTTTGCCCATCCCACGTAATAATATTAAACCACAGATTTATTACCCGTTTTGCGATTTTCTCAGCACACGTGTCTAACACGCACCACCTCAGAGAAGGGTCTAACAGACAGTTGGTCATCTTGACGTTTCGCGCAGTGACTTGAGTGACCTTTCAGATCTTTAGTGCGGTTTTAAGTGACAGTCCATGAAAAACTGCACAAAAGCTCGAAAGATGTTTTTAAGGCAATCCTTCGTTTTTATTTTTTCATTGTTATCTGCAAGAGATGCTTCGATGAGCAATTTCGGCGGTTTCTCTGACCATGTCGCGAATCCTAAGCCGTTTGATAAGCGTTCACTTTCTCAAAGCCTGAGAAGAAATTTAATTATTTATCGATTTCAACAATGTGATTTGTGACTTTGGAATAAATAAACTATTTTCTCCTCATTAGCTATGTACAATATATAATGCTGTTGCTGTAAATATCACAGCCTCTGATGCAGAAAACTCCAGGTTCAAATTGCGATAGTGCAACATCCATGATTTTTTCTTTTATTTGTTTCTTTTTTTTTGCTTTGTTTGCTTTGTTTTGTTTTGTTTTTTGTTTTTATAAGGGTCGATATATAGATTTAGCCAAGCGTAAAAGCGGAGCTCCACGATTATAACTTTTTTTGTACTGTTATTGAACAACTTCGCATGGCTTTCCTTTCGCCAATATTTTACGCTTAGAGCAGTCAACAGGAATTGACCACGTTTCAAAACCACCAAACATTAAAATATTACAAGAAAACAATGCACGAAGCGTATGTTTTATCGAAAACAAATTTCAACAATGAAGAAACGATCAAACATTTTATCCAACATCGTGTTGGACGAGCATGTTTGACCGTTTAGCCACATCTCTCAACATTGTATTTAAATGGCTTTCTATGTTTGATCGAGATCAAACATTTTCATCCAAAATTTCGCGTTATGAACAGATGTTTGATCATTTAGCCACCCCAACCAACAAACCGTGCACTGCGAGAAAAAGTAACCAAATGAACTAAACAACGTCGAAATTTCAGCGATAATATGCAAAAAATCGTTCTATGGACTCACTCTGTCTGGTGTTTGGTGAAACATTTGTTTGTGCGTTTTATATTAGCCACCGAACGTTGTGTTTGACAAACACGATGTTGGATGAAAATGTTTGATCGTTTAGCCGGGGCTTTAACCCTTTATTACTAGGACTCATCAATTGCGATTACGTGTTAATAAGATAAGGGCAATCGTTTCTTAACGCTGTTGAGGCACAGACATCGAAAAACAGTCAGCCAAGCGGAATAAAACACTCGTTCGCTCGCAAGCCCAACAACAAAACAAACAGACAATTCAACTAGTTCTTTGGGTACAAAACGAGTAGAGATGATGGTTATTTATGTCTAGTCGAAAGAAAAATACAAGTTTCATTCCTGAACAAAAGTAACAACAATTAAACCAAATGTGAAGCTTCAATTTATTTCATCTACCTGTCTTGTAGAGGTTCTTGAAAATACATATCCACTTTAGTACAAACACGAATCACCAAAAATAGCAAGCGGTTTGTCCAAAGGAAGAACTTCCACTAAGTTTGAGCTACTTGTTCTTCCTATTAATGCTAGTGAACTGTTAACTGACCTTTCTTGGTGAACTGCAAGATGCCGCAGTAAAATGAAAGCCCTTGAAGCGTTGAATTATTTTGTTTTTTGACGACACAATCTGAGCGCCGTGCAAGTGGATTCAAGTCTTAAGCTTTTCCTGAGAACAATTTTTTTGCTCTCCCTTTTTATCATTTGAAAATTCACCTTCTGGAGTATCTTTAAACTAGTTCCTGATTTTTATGCCTTTTAAAGCGAAGAACTTGGAAAGAATATGAAGTTGTTTTGGTCAAAATGAAGAAACCGACTGAATGCGCAGAAAGCGCGCGAAAAATTAAACCTCGTTTTGGTTTGGGTGTCCCACACCAGGCTTGAGCATGTGATCCAATCGAAAGCCAGTACCTGGTCAGGGGTGAACTTCAAACAAAACAGCTGACGCCGATGACCTTTAAACTTGAGTCCGCGATATGGTCACGTGATATTGGTCAGCCGATGCCTTGTTTTGACAGGTGTCAATTGACCATAACATGGATATCCGAGGATGTCCAATATCAAAGATGTACACTGTACCTAGCTTGCCCATTGTTCTTATTTAGTTTAGATTAATCATATTTGTGTAAATTTTCTCAACTATAATAAAAAAATGTATACATTGACAAAAGCAAATAAAGATTATTATATTATATTAATGTAACTGGGGAGTATGGCCGTCATGTAAGATTATTATTATCATTATTATTATTTTTATAAGTATACAATTAAGGGTGGACGTACGCGCGTACGGTCGTATGGTCGTACTGTGACCAAAACCAAATTTTCTCGAGCAGATGGGTTACCACATTTTCTTAACCATGGTGCTCCACTTGGTGGCCCTTTGGGCCATTGGAGCTCCACTATTATTGTTATCAATGGCTGACCTGTAAAGCAATTCGTCAATTTTAAAAGGACTATATGTTGACAGGCTACAAACAAATTGACTCGAACTTCATGACAAGCACAATGCGTCCGATGTAAGGAGACTTATCTTTTTCTCTTGTCCCCCTACTCCCCCCCCAAAAAAAGTTAGGGAATCGATACACACTGTATTTTTGTAGGCCCGAGTTTAGGCTAATGGTAGCCCCTTGTCTTCGAATACTTTTTGTGACAAATTTTGATTCAAAATATTGTGCCAATTAGCTGTGGGTTTTCAAAGTGCCAAGGTTAGTCATGAACTAAGTTTGTTTGCCCTAATTTGCATATTTCGACTAATTTCGAGTGCACATTAATTATTGTGTAAAGAAATGGTTTTCACAACTGAAAGAATGTGACAAGTTTAGGAAACATTATGTTTGGTAATTAAGAGCAACTACAAAACTGGTGCCTTAGAAATGCTTTAAAAGGATGCTGATGATGTTTTTCAGTTCAAAAGTACACATCTAATGGAAAGTTGCTAATGAGTTGAGATCGCGGTAGGTTTTCCAGTTGAGTTATGAGTTAAATTAGTTGTATTACTAGATGTTTAACTGGGCATTATTTTGTTTATCGCAGTTCCCTCTGAGGCTCCTACCAGCTTTAATGTGATTGCACAAACATCTACCAGTGTGACTGCATCTTGGCAGCCACCACCAGAAGACGCCAGAAATGGAAACATCGCAGGATTTAAACTGTTTCACACGCAGCAAGGTGTCAGCAAAAACTGCCCAACCATAGTGACAATTAACAGCTCAGCAAACTCTGTAATCAACGTGAGTAAGCTTGAAAAATACACAGAGTATAAATTTCAAGTTCTAGCTTTCACTCTAGTTGGGGATGGACCCAAGAGCTCGATTGAGATTCAAAGAACAAAGGAAGATGGTAAGAGATTGTTAATAATCTCACTGGACAAACTGTATTATTTTACTCAAATCATTACTTGGGTGTTGAGCACATGAAATTTAGTATATGGGACACTTTAATCCAAGATGGGAATTTCATCTCATTGAAGCTCAGGTAATCTTTTGATTTTTTATTTCCAGCCTGTTTATAAGACATAGCATACTTGTATTATTATGGTTGTTCAGACATCACAGGGAAAAAAAATCATATTCCAACATTGGAAGATAAATGGTTAATCACTGTAACATCATTGGTATGTCATTGTTAAACCCAATTGGTATTCCAATATTGGTAAGCGGTCATATCTTCCAATATTTGGAACACTATATTTTCCAACATCGCTGAAGTCATCTCCAATATTGGATTACGATATACTCCAGTATTGGACAAAATGTTACCAACATTGGATAATAGAACTCTCATACATTGGACAATATGTTTCCAACATTGGAAAATAGTATATTCCAACACTGGACAAATGGTTCCAACGTTGGATTATTGGTGAAAATGCCAATATTGGTAAACGGTTATATCTTCCAATATTTGGAACACTATATTTTCCAACATTGGTGAAGTCATCTCCAATATTGGATTACGATATACTCCAACATTGGACAAAATGTTACCAGCATTGGATAATAGAACTCTCCTACATTGGACAATATTTTTTGCAATATTGGAAGATAGTATATTCCAACACTGGACAATTGGTTCCAACATTGGACAACGTTTTACTCCAACACTGGACAAAATGTTTGAATATTGGATAATAAAACTCCCCAACATTGGATGACAGTGTACTCCAACACTACACAAATGTTTCCAATATTGGACTTTAATACTTTTCAACCTGGGACAAAGTGTTAAAATCTACTAATGGATTGTACTACATCCCTCTCTTACAAGTCAGCAGTCTGAGACATTTCTGAATTTGCAACATTTTTAATTCAACATCAACAAACTTCACTGTGAATGTGCATGAGATGACTTTGCTACTCATCAAAATTAAGGTACCATATACAGGAAATTTAATCTTTACTGTTACTAAATTCATCAGGAGAGGCCCCACTCTTGCTAGTAATCAAAGAGTCAACATCAGTCACCACCTTTAACTGATCTTTCTTTATGTTTTTGTAATTAATAGAGTCTCCTTCTTCGGCAATATGACCATGGTTTTTTTAATTGGTCATATTTTCCTAAATTTCTAGTTTTTACATTTAGAGCTTTCCCCAGTGGCTTTCCCAAGCCAACCCAAAGTCCAAAGTGCAAAGCATTACATCATCAAGAGCATTCAGCTACGTGATTCGGAAATATCACAAATTTGCATACTAAGCTAGTGTAATCTGAAACCTTCAGTGAGTGCTCAAGGTTATACAATCCACTTCGAAAGACCTAAACACATTTTCCTAGATCCAGTAATCTCCAGTATCCAGTAATCCAGTAATTTCCCTTAATCCAGTAGAGTCTGTCCGCGTAAAAGAAGTTTTGCCGAATTTAGGAAAAGGTTGGAAGTCTCGCATGCGCGGTGACAGTTCTATGCTATTTTAGAACTTGGTAAACAACAAGACTCCTAGAGGCGTTCACGCGGAATGTGTTTGTCTATATAAGCATTAAACTTTGAACGGCTAGCGAGAGCCACAATCCGTTTGAATGAGGAGCCAAAAAGGAAATACAAACATGGTTTGAGTACAATATTACAAAGGGTGTAACTTGTACCTTGGAGAAAAGATGTAACACAATTGGATTGATTGACTTGATGGAAACGTAAAAGCGCCAAGAAAAAAGGAGTCTGGCGTTCTGAAACGATGCTTTTAAGGCGGTTTTGGTTATAACACTGGCATGTTTTATGTAATTATATTATTTTACATCGGGCTGGTGTGATGTCTTAGCGAATGTTTACCTGCCAAATATTTAACAATTGCGATCATGAGCTCGAGATTTCTATCGCGTGATAGCTAGGATTTTGCTTTGTTGACATAGATGGAGTAAAATTACAAAATTCTGTGAAAGAAAGACACACAAGAACAGACAATGAGTTTTCTTTAAAAAATATACATTCAGCCTGTATCTATGCCTAAAAAGCAAACGCGTTTAATAAGTAAATGTACGCGAAGACGAACAAAGCAAATCTTACGAGTTACTTTGAAGCACAATTCATTTGACGCGTTTCTTGCAAATTTGGCTTAAATTGCTTTGAATAGAACTAATCGGTTAATTAAAGGTAAAGCACAGTAAAAATTGACTTTCAAACCTGTAATTTTTGGGAAGGTGGATTCCAAGAATCGCCCAAACTCCCAAACGATTCAGAGAAAGTCTAAAATTCTGGCGATGACTTGTTGTTATTATTCCGGTTAGATTCATTTTCTTCTGCCTTGCTAAAACCTTAATCTGTCCTTGAAGAGGGATTTCTTTGCTATGAACCGAGCAATTTGCACTGTTCTAGCTGTAGAGTGTTCCTTAGAACTTTTTCTTCCGATTTACCGTTTCAAAAAGCTGTGTTTCCCTTCTAAGACCAACATACCGCTATCTTGAGAATTCACCCGTGCGGCCGACCCTCGCAGTAGTTTTCCACCTTGACCTGGCACGTGATTCCGTGATGATGAAAAGCCAATGAAATCACACTATTTTCTTGAGAGACAATGAAATCAAACCATTCTCTCGAGACTTCCCGGGTGATATGGGAAACTTTAAAAAAGCATTGCAAATTGTGGGCACGATGAAAAAAACGAAATTCGACCGAAACCTCAACGCGGTCTGCCTTTGCCCATCCCACGTAATAATATTAAACCACAGATTTATTACCCGTTTTGCGATTTTCTCAGCACACGTGTCTAACACGCACCACCTCAGAGAAGGGTCTAACAGACAGTTGGTCATCTTGACGTTTCGCGCAGTGACTTGAGTGACCTTTCAGATCTTTAGTGCGGTTTTAAGTGACAGTCCATGAAAAACTGCACAAAAGCTCGAAAGATGTTTTTAAGGCAATCCTTCGTTTTTATTTTTTCATTGTTATCTGCAAGAGATGCTTCGATGAGCAATTTCGGCGGTTTCTCTGACCATGTCGCGAATCCTAAGCCGTTTGATAAGCGTTCACTTTCTCAAAGCCTGAGAAGAAATTTAATTATTTATCGATTTCAACAATGTGATTTGTGACTTTGGAATAAATAAACTATTTTCTCCTCATTAGCTATGTACAATATATAATGCTGTTGCTGTAAATATCACAGCCTCTGATGCAGAAAACTCCAGGTTCAAATTGCGATAGTGCAACATCCATGATTTTTTCTTTTATTTGTTTCTTTTTTTTTGCTTTGTTTGCTTTGTTTTGTTTTGTTTTTTGTTTTTATAAGGGTCGATATATAGATTTAGCCAAGCGTAAAAGCGGAGCTCCACGATTATAACTTTTTTTGTACTGTTATTGAACAACTTCGCATGGCTTTCCTTTCGCCAATATTTTACGCTTAGAGCAGTCAACAGGAATTGACCACGTTTCAAAACCACCAAACATTAAAATATTACAAGAAAACAATGCACGAAGCGTATGTTTTATCGAAAACAAATTTCAACAATGAAGAAACGATCAAACATTTTTATCCAACATCGTGTTGGACGAGCATGTTTGACCGTTTAGCCACATCTCTCAACATTGTATTTAAATGGCTTTCTATGTTTGATCGAGATCAAACATTTTCATCCAAAATTTCGCGTTATGAACAGATGTTTGATCATTTAGCCACCCCAACCAACAAACCGTGCACTGCGAGAAAAAGTAACCAAATGAACTAAACAACGTCGAAATTTCAGCGATAATATGCAAAAAATCGTTCTATGGACTCACTCTGTCTGGTGTTTGGTGAAACATTTGTTTGTGCGTTTTATATTAGCCACCGAACGTTGTGTTTGACAAACACGATGTTGGATGAAAATGTTTGATCGTTTAGCCGGGGCTTTAACCCTTTATTACTAGGACTCATCAATTGCGATTACGTGTTAATAAGATAAGGGCAATCGTTTCTTAACGCTGTTGAGGCACAGACATCGAAAAACAGTCAGCCAAGCGGAATAAAACACTCGTTCGCTCGCAAGCCCAACAACAAAACAAACAGACAATTCAACTAGTTCTTTGGGTACAAAACGAGTAGAGATGATGGTTATTTATGTCTAGTCGAAAGAAAAATACAAGTTTCATTCCTGAACAAAAGTAACAACAATTTAGTATATGGGACACTTTAATCCAAGATGGGAATTTCATCTCATTGAAGCTCAGGTAATCTTTTGATTTTTTATTTCCAGCCTGTTTATAAGACATAGCATACTTGTATTATTATGGTTGTTCAGACATCACAGGGAAAAAAAATCATATTCCAACATTGGAAGATAAATGGTTAATCACTGTAACATCATTGGTATGTCATTGTTAAACCCAATTGGTATTCCAATATTGGTAAGCGGTCATATCTTCCAATATTTGGAACACTATATTTTCCAACATCGCTGAAGTCATCTCCAATATTGGATTACGATATACTCCAGTATTGGACAAAATGTTACCAACATTGGATAATAGAACTCTCATACATTGGACAATATGTTTCCAACATTGGAAAATAGTATATTCCAACACTGGACAAATGGTTCCAACGTTGGATTATTGGTGAAAATGCCAATATTGGTAAACGGTTATATCTTCCAATATTTGGAACACTATATTTTCCAACATTGGTGAAGTCATCTCCAATATTGGATTACGATATACTCCAACATTGGACAAAATGTTACCAGCATTGGATAATAGAACTCTCCTACATTGGACAATATTTTTTGCAATATTGGAAGATAGTATATTCCAACACTGGACAATTGGTTCCAACATTGGACAACGTTTTACTCCAACACTGGACAAAATGTTTGAATATTGGATAATAAAACTCCCCAACATTGGATGACAGTGTACTCCAACACTACACAAATGTTTCCAATATTGGACTTTAATACTTTTCAACCTGGGACAAAGTGTTAAAATCTACTAATGGATTGTACTACATCCCTCTCTTACAAGTCAGCAGTCTGAGACATTTCTGAATTTGCAACATTTTTAATTCAACATCAACAAACTTCACTGTGAATGTGCATGAGATGACTTTGCTACTCATCAAAATTAAGGTACCATATACAGGAAATTTAATCTTTACTGTTACTAAATTCATCAGGAGAGGCCCCACTCTTGCTAGTAATCAAAGAGTCAACATCAGTCACCACCTTTAACTGATCTTTCTTTATGTTTTTGTAATTAATAGAGTCTCCTTCTTCGGCAATATGACCATGGTTTTTTTAATTGGTCATATTTTCCTAAATTTCTAGTTTTTACATTTAGAGCTTTCCCCAGTGGTTGCAAGTGTTTTGTAACAGTTAGGAAGTGAATGGGCTGAATATTGACAAACTTGACAAAAACAACTTAAGCTGATTTGGCAGACATATCTTGGATGTCACTGCTTTCAATGCTTTCTCTTCATTATCTGGAAAAGAAATGAAAATGCACATGTTGAAAAAAAAAAGGGGGGAAGTGGAACATGATCTACATTGTGTACAACAGTTCTAAACATTTGTCACCAATGCGTTCAACACAGAATGCATTGATTTAAGTTTGAATTGTGTCCTAGCAGTCATAGTATTTATGTGTTTGCCCAAAGGGTACATTATCAAGGCATATTAATTGAGTTGCAAAGACTAAATAAAAATTATAACATGTCTTGTGACAAACCTACAGTAAGTGAACTTGTACTGAATGAAGAAGCTGACAATGTAGAATCTGTATATGAACTGTTTGCTGAAGATACTCTTTTTCCCATTTTACAGGTTTGTGAGTGGCCTAGGAAATGCAAACAATAGTTATTGGCTATAAATCAAAGCATGCACAAGAGTATTCTGTTTGGGGGTAAAGGACATGCCACTGACACAAAATGCTTTTTTATAGAGAATGTTGAGCTCTGGCCCATACATTTTACTTATGACCAACATTCCGTAGCATCATAAATTTGACAACACTTCATTTTTGATGGATGCTTAGAAGTTAGAACTGATTTATCAAATTGGGACATTGAGAATTATACAAAAATAAATTTCCAAATGTACAAGAGATCAAAAGAGTAATTTAAATTTATAAGTGTTAAGGTACCTCATAGTCGTAACCATCTTGAATTTTTCTCTTTTTTTATTTATTTCATTTTATTTATTTTATTTAGTTTCTTCCATTTAGTGAAAATGACATTACCAAAAATATATATATATATATATATTCACTAAATGAGGGACTAATGTACGGACTCGAAGTCCCAGCGAGGTCAGCCCCCATAAATATATACTTATACAAAAACATACATAAACAAATACTAATAATTAACAACAGTTCTTCCCATTAATTGAGCGACAATGAGGGCAGACTGTTTCCATGTTTGAATTCTAGAAGTGTCAAAATTAGCGTTAAATTTATTGAAGAAGTAGTTAAATAGACGGTCTTTAAAGGTAGAGAGAGCTTAAGTTTCACGAATATCTAACGAAATATTGTTCCATAAAGGAACAATACGATTGAAAAATGAGTCACGAAATAAGGAAGTACGGACACGATTAGGTCGTAAATTGGAGTTGTTGGCATTCCTAGTACGACCAGTGATTATATTGGTATATTCATTGACGTTAATGTTATATTAATTATGCATACACTTATAGAAGAAGCAGATATCTCGAAATTTTTCATGAAACCACTGTAACAGGTGGTGTTTCATAGCCTCTATAAAAAAGAAACATATCGTTATTTTATGTAGAGAGATGTGACAATACCATATAACTCATTCAAAGTTGATTAAGAGGTGGGATGGAAAGTTTTAGAGACCTGTCACACACTGGGTGAAACGCCACATTTAAAAAGCGTTTAAGCAACATTAAACTATCATTAAATGAAACACGTTAATTTAAGTCAAGTTTTAGCATACTAAATCTGTCTTAAATAGGTACTGACATTTAATGATAATTTAAAATTACGTAAATGTATCTTAAATTCATGTTATAATTTAAGCTCAGTTTAAGAAGTCATAAATATGCATTAAATGACTTGAGAAATTTAGTCATGGTTTTAGACTGTTTTAGTGACCTTGAATATGACATTAAATCTGTTTAGAAATTTACATAATATTTAAGTTCAACTTAAGTTACTTTTAAAGCAAAAACGACTTTCGTGTTTGAAAAGTTCTCAAGACTTTTGGTTTCTCAAATTAAAGTTCCAAAACTTTTCGAGCATAATTATTTCAAGTGCTATAAATCCTTGCTTCCTCCAAAGAAAAATTCTTCAAAGCATGAACCTTTTCTAGAAGTCTCGAAAACGCTTTTAGAACAAGCAGACTGTGATTTCACATACATCTATGGTAAACTTATAGGATTTTGCTCCAGCTAACCTAGGACAAGCGATAATTCAACTTTTAACAGTTCCACCCAGAGAAATTTTCTGTTTGAAAATGAAATTTTATCACACTTTTACTCCATGACTCACCAGAACAGAACATAAACATGCTTTCTGGTGTGTGGGTAACCTTAGAGATGCTTTCAGGAGTATCCCGCTACTGTACACACTATATAGTATTGTATTTCATCATCAGAAGTAACTAATGTGTTTGGAATTCTTTTAAAATGTTTAATTTGAAAGGACGTCGTGATGACTGTTATGGTCACAATAAGACATACAGTGTAGTTCACCTGTCAGGCCGGGCGGTTCCCTCGTTATTACTCTGACAGCAAATTAATAAGTTATGACATCACTTCCGGGTACGGCATGGCTTTTTGTAATCGTATCCAGAAAGGGGAGAGGCAACAACAAAAAACATTAGGAAAAGAAGCATTCAAATCTTCATTTTTTTTCTCACTGTCAAAAAGTGTATTCATGCTCTGGCTATGTACAAAATTATGTGGGAGGAAAAAGCTTACATTAAGGACTTCCTATTTACATAATGTAATTCTTTGATTGCACCTGATCTCAACGCCGCCATGTTGGTGGAAAGAACAATAGCCTTTGGGGAAAAAAGTCTTTTGGGAATTTGAATCTATTATTATGAAAACCTTGAGCTACATTTTTCTGTTGTTTTGGTACCAACATGGCCGTCTTATCATGTGAGTGCAATCAAAGAATACTGGGCCCGGTTGTTTGAAAGCTGATCAACTTAATCCAGAACGACGCAAACAGTTTGTTAACTTTAGGATGAAAGTTTCTTTTGCTACTTTTTGCTTTTCAGGATTGATGTCCTCTAATCTGAAATTTTGCAGAATAACATTGAACAACATTATTTTGTGGATAGAGTAATACACTCTGTCAATACTTAAATTCAGGTTAAGAATAACTGTCAGTGTAAAATACTGGCACGTCGTGGTATAGGGCAAACTGCCATTAGCTTAACATTGTCAAGATGAAGAAAACCACCAGTGAAGAGACTGTGGATCCTGTGAACTGGTATAAAAAAATTTGACAATCTTGGTTCAAAGTTGATTGCATCCCAAACACAGAGGGTGTTGAAATTTCCCAGACATTGGGTCTGGGGATGTTTCTTAAACCAACGTACAAAAGCAAAATAATGTTCTCTATCCACACCATCAACAGTTAATTTGTGGCATATGTAGTAATCTACAAGTCCAGGAGACAATGGGGAAGATGCAGATATCTGTCCATTACCACCATTCCATGAAGCAAGAACTCTGGCACTTCTTAAAGATCTGCACTCAGCTTTGGAGCCATACTTCTCTGCACCAACACAAATAGAAGAAAACTTCTTTATGGTTACATGGAGACTGCAAATGCTTATAGCATTGTCCTCTAGATACATAGCACAATAAACAGACAGCAAGGCAGTAACTTCCTCTGATGATAGCATATCTTCTTGGAAGGAAGCAGGGACTTTAATGTTAGTGTTGCTGTACCATGGTACTCTGATAAAGCTGGACACCCGAGACAACAAATAATACTGCTGCAGTTGCTGTTCTGTTGTAGCATCCTTTTGTTTTTCATCCCACTTCTTGAAAATGGGCAAAAATTCCTCTCCATAGATGTTGGGCAAATTTTCTGCACATGGCATTAGAGAGCGTTGTTTCAAAAAGTCCCGCATGAACTGAATTTCCACGGAACGATTGTTTGTTATTGTGGATCCCATTTGTCCATTGTATCGCTCAAAAGAAAACAGCCAAAAGCCAAATACAGGTCCATAGTCCATTAGTACATCACTGAGGTGACAGTGTAGATGCATGTTGCAAGTCAAAAATTTCTTCCCATATAATTTCTCCATTCCAATGCAGAAATTCAAAAGGAGAGCATCAGCTCTTAATATGTCCTGTTTAGTAATAACTGGCTGGCAGAGGATCCTGCATGCCAAAACAAATCGTTCCCAGACTCGTAAATGATTTTCTGGGAGAATTCCATACAAGGCATACATAGAAAATATTAGTGTCCAATTTTTCCACTCTTCAGCCGTGTAATTCCCATAATTGGATCCAATTTTACGGGGAATTCTACCAATTGATGCTGCTGAATTAAGCTCCTCAATTTTTTGAGAAAGTTTCTTCAATTCTTCCTTATTGAAAACATTTTCTGCCCAAAGCTTAAAAACATACTTTGCAGTTCCAAGAAACAAATTGTGCATAGGATCAACAACATGAAACCTAACACAGTCAAAATATTCCAGTTCACATAATGCGCTGTAATGAACTCCTAGCATGCGAGAAATTCTGCCATATTCGGCTTGGCTCTTTGACATCTTGACCTTTTGACAGTTCCTCTTATGATCTAAACCATCTCTCTTTGGCCATGAAAGGCGGTCATGAAATCCCGAAAAATCTTTTTTTTCCCCAAACCCTCCAGGGAAATACTTGAAACACTTGGAACATGCTCTGTAAGCAGAGTGTCCAACAAAGCCACAGACTTTACGTGTTGCAGGAATGTCAGCAGCGACACAAATGAGAGCAGCAAACTCTTTCAGTGGCACTGGAGAGAGACTTGTAGAAATCAAAACTCCTTTCCACAAGCCATTAAGTTCATTCACGCATGGCCTCAAGAAGGTTTCTAACTTTGGTTCATTGTCTAGAGATGGGATAATCCCCCCCCCCCCCAAGATGACATTCTCAAATTTAAATCTCTCAGAACGTGGCAAGTTCATTATCACAAAGTAAATGACACCAACAGAATAGTCACTTCGACGCTTGAATGGCTGGAACCAGTCTACACTGACAAAATATCGGGCCCTAAGCGATCTGTTAAGATCACTGATCGTTTCACGTGTACCTCCGCAAATGTTATCTATTGCATAACCTGCACATTATGCAAAAAGTTATACATCGGCGAAACAGGAAGACGACTAGGTGACCGATTCCGAGAACATCTTCGTGATGTTGAGAAAGATGACAAAGACGCATCCAAACCTGTCGCTCGGCATTTTAATCTCCCTAACCATTCCAAACAACACATGTCGATCTCCGGCCTTTCCCTACATTAAGGTACCACGGAAAGCCGTAAAAATCTCGAGCAAAAACTAATCTTTCAAATTGGCACTCTTAATCCCCACGGTGTCAACGAGCGCTTTTCATTCAATTAATTTATTCATGTTTTTCACGTTACCATGTTACCACCAATAGCGTAGCTCCATTTCCTGTATATAAACCATACACAACCCACAATTCCTCGATTCGCTCCGACGAAGGGCTAACGCTCGAAACGTCAGCTAATCGAATCCCTGTACGGTGGTCAATTTACATTATCAACTCCGTTGATAAACCAAATTTTCGTGTTTCACTCCCCCACCGACGCAGCACCACAGTTTCTTTAGAAACTAATCCCTTTATACATTTAACATTAGTCCATACCGTCGTTCTAAATCAAAGAACTTGCTTCCATCTCTCCACTTGAAGTTTTTCCAAACCTCTCCATCATAGACATCGCTGAGAACTTCCTCTTCAACCTGCCTTGTTCTCCACTGTTCACATGACTCGGGCACACCTGTTCGTTCCAGAATGTTTTCCATTTGACTTACAAGACTTTTCCAACAGTAGACTTTGATGGGATAAAACTTGGTGACCCCATTCTTCAGGATGACTTTCTCAACTAGCTTACTCCCACAGTGTTTTGCTCTCCCAAGAGGAAAAATAACATTGGTGCACCGCTTTGGGAGAACAGTCCCATGCTTTCTTTCCAGACATTCATCCAAATGATACAGTTTTGTGCACTTAGAGCAAACAACAAATTTCTCAAATTCATCTCTTTTCAAACATGAAATTCTCTGACGGCACTGTAATATTACAAGATATAATAATAGGGGCGCTTACTAACAAAAGCACATTTGAAGGGGGACCCTTATTTGAAAGGGGATGCTTACTGAAAGGAGGGCGCTAAATCGAATCATTACGTTAAGTTGGAAAATACATCATAAAGTTTGTAAAAAATTCAGAGTTCAATTCCTTTTGTAATGTTAGTGTTGGCCTGTTCGAAACAGCATCTTTAAGTTGGGATTTTCTGCTGGCCTGCTGATACCAATTGCCCATTCCAAAGTTCATAAAAAGACAGTCTAAACATTGCTGAAATTACAAGTTGTATATCACATAAAAAACTTAGCCTAACCACCTAAAATGATCACCTAAAAATTGGTAAGTTTACCAAGTTTGGTTACAATGTAGCTTTTATTGCACACAATGTAGTACCAGACTGTGAGCTGTCAGATGTTGCCAAATTACCTCTAATTTGGCAATCAACCCCCCTCCCCCCTCCCCACCTCCTCCCATCCATACAAAGTCTCTAATTTTGCAGATTTTCAAAACCCCGGACGAAGGGCGCAATCTAACTAAACAATCCAGTGTTGGTAAACTGACCTAATTTCAATATAATCTTTCATGTGAGGGGTTTCAGTTTTTAATTAAATAAAATTTAGAAACTTATTCCCAGTCTCTAGTTTTAGCCAGAAAGGGCCTCCAGGCATTCGGTGGATGACCACTTTTAGAAGAAATTCAAGGAAAAATCACTTAATCTCTTATAATTTTATGGGAAAACATGCGTCCTGGATGCCCAGTTTTCAATGTCTGGCTAAAACAGTGCTTCAGAACAAGCAATTGAGAATAAATCATTTATGGGAGCAATAACAAATGAAATTAAAATTATAAATAATGGAAAAGTAGTTGAAGACAGTCAGACTACAATGTGTCTGCTGCGATGTGTGTAACAACCAATATTTAATACAGTTATTGCATGTACCTTGACATTTTCTTGACACTCCATGCCATCATAGATATCATGGTTTAAAGCATCAATTCCACCAAAATGTTCTTGAGACGTGTTTCCAATTTCATCTTTGAAAATACAGTAGGAACAAAATCAGTGAGCCAGGTTACAAAATAAATTAACAACAAAAAACCACAGTATTCTGGCTAGAACTACACCAGTCAACATTAATTATTTAGCAACTGATTAAAGTGTGCTCACTTTGACAGCAGTGTCCACATGAGTGCTAAGAGTTCACAAATTCAGACAAACGGATCACTTGAACAATAATTACACTGTATAAATAGTATTTCTAGCTCAAGAGCATGACAAATCAAACGCCTTCACCTGAAGCCTGATCTACCTCCCAGATAAGTCAAAAAAAAAGTAACATAAGATCGTTACCTTCAGTTAGACGCTCAGATGAAATATTCAAGAAATCCTTAACTCCGATATCATCCTCGTCAGAGCAAACAGCTTGATCAGGAATGCAAAGTTTCCGTCTTCGCCGTTTTCGCGTCTGTAAGTGACAGTGTGTTCTTAAGTGTCGACGGTAAGAGCATGAATGCTCAAAGGACTTCCCGCAAGTATCACACGTATTCCTAAACAAGGAAAGTGGAGTTTCGGGGCTTAAAGAACTCATAATTTTCGGAGTAACATTTGACGGACTTTGACGATGAAAACAAGAATTCGCGCCAAAAAGTGGACGATTGTGCGCATGACAGAAGTTTTTCCTTGACATTGAGGCTCTACGATCACGTGTTCTTATTACAGCCAATCAAATATCCCCAAATAGACGCTTTGCTTTCCTAGCGGTATTTTTGATCTTGCTAAAACATCGCGTCAGTTTCTTGTTCGGCAACGCGTGTGAAGATCTTGTGGAGAAATGGCTTCTTCTTCCTCTTTCTCAAGCGGTTATGCTCAAGAGAGGCAGCTAATCCTCATGGAGACCATGAACAAAAGGCTAGACGCTATTCTAGACGGGCAGAGGAAACTCGAAGAGAGGAATACGGACCTCCAGCAGGAAAATGCGAAATTGAAGAGTCAAGTCAGCCAACTTGAAAGACAGACGAAGCAGACGAAAAAGCGTTCCAGGAGAAGCACATGTGCGCAGTCCACTGTGGAAGCCCCAAACGATTTAAGGGTAAGTACGCCTTAGAAAAGTTTGCAGTACTATTGTAGAGTGGTTTTGCCGCAAATTACGGTTGTTTATTGCCTGAAACCATCCATCGTCTGGCACGTCAACAAAGAACTACAGGCAACAGTAGTGTTAAATCCTGTGTAACCGAAATATCTAACCCAAAATTGGTTCCGTTAATATAATAATTCACCTCGTTTTTGTTTTAAATCTACATAATCGCGACTTGTGTTTGTTATTAAACATATTGGAGTCGATTTGTATCTTTCGGTCGTGAGCTGAAGATGGGTCGAGTGACTCACAGGCAGCCCAAGCTCTCGCTGTGTGATGATCGTCTTACGTAAAAGTGGTCATTGCGAAATTATAAAAGTTTCTATGGGAATATTTACGATCGGTCTTAGCAAGTCAAAATGTTGTCAAATTCTTAATGAAAATAGCTAACCTTACTTCCAAGCTGAATTGCTTGGTGTCTGTTCGCTTACTTTGCTGTTTTGAGGCCTTTATAGCAAATTATGCCTTTCTGATTTTTCCACTCCTAAGAGAAGGACAAGGCATCACACTGGAATAAGGAACGCCAGATCCGAGAAGTGAAAATCCTAGCTCAAAATGATCGGGTGGCCACAAATCCAACTCTGAATCCAAGCACACATCCTCTAGTTTCATTTCAATTCACTAGCAACTCAATCCTCTCCATGAAACCAACGCCAAGTGGCAGTTTTCAAGCAATAATTACAGGCCACAAAATAGTAGAGACCCATGTACACATTCAACATGACACACGACCGTTGAATTTCAAACTGAGCCTCACCACAGGTCCTCTTAGGTCAAATTGACCCAATACCATACAAAGCTCTTTTAAGCCCCCCTTCTCTATTAACTCCCCCTCCCCCTCTCTGATAAGCCCCCTGTTTGGAAGACCGTTTTTGTTATAAGCCCCCTTCCCCCTTTGGATAATGAGATTTTGTAATTAGCCCCTCCTTTTCCCTCTTATGAAATACATTTCATGTGTCCCGGTTGGTTTGTTGTTAAAGAAATATACACTCCAACACATAATATTGTTCGCTGCTCTTTTATTATTAAATATTAAAGTTTAACTGCACATTTTTTTGGTTTTTTACAAAAACTATTTTAAGACAAAAATGGCATACCGGTATTTAAGATTTGAAATAAGCCCCCATCTCTAATAAGTCCCCCGTTAACTAGGCCTGAAGTTAAATAAGCCCCCCCCCCCCCCTCCGGGTGGCTTAATAGAGCTTTTATGGGTAGGCCATTGTCTCGATTGTACCCGTGTTTACACATCTGCGATTATTTAAGTACTGTTGTTCAGATTGCAAGGAAGTACTTTTTCTTTTAATATGCAACTGGGCCATCTAACACAAAGAGGTAGATTTCTAATTATTTCTTGGATGGAAAAGGAAACTTGTAGTATTATTTTATGGTGATTTCTCCTGGACATAATGACAAAACTTGAAAAAAGTTAAAAGTTAACTTTTTTCAAGTTGCAATCCATTTCCTCCTCAGCATCTGTGGCCACAGACAACTGCAAATAGTTTCAATGCACATATTAAGCACTTCATAAGAAAACTGCAAATTTTTAATTGTTCCACTTCGCAACCATTCCTTTCTTGCAACCTAGCCAATCAACCCTATTTTAGTTGAGATTGAATGTAAAGACAAGCAATATTATTATGAATGCAAATTTTTTTAACATGTAAGTTTGAAATCTCTCCTAGAAACGCTTTCGATTCATTTATAAAAGGATGGTTGCAAAAGGTCTGACACAAGGTTTTATCGTTGATGAGAGGTAAGTGGGTAGAGCTAATGAAGAGGGTTTTTAAATGTATGACTGCACTGTACCACATGTTACTGGTAGCTCCTTTTTGATACTCAAGTGGCACAAGTTTGTAGTGGTGTTATTTTATTGTAGCCTGCGTGCAGATGTCTCCTATTTCCTTTGTGCAACAAAGGAAATAGGAGACGTCTGCATGCAGGCTATTTTATTGATGAATTCTAATTTAGGGCATTGCCAGACTCTTTGTTACAGCTGTACATGCTGTAAAAACACTGATACATGTTAAGTCATAAGTCCTTCCTATATGAACAAATTTCCCTTTGGACATAAAGAACCCCGTCTAATTACAAGCTATGATATTGATAAAAAAATAACCCTGAAGCTACTTTTCTTATAATCATTACATGATCAAGGTGAAGAGAACTTTAGAATTTTATGGTATCAAAGTTACGATGCCTCTGATTATGAAAATACATGTAGAAAAGAACTTGTCTGTAAGTACTAGTACTCTGCAAATAGAGTAAAGATTCTATCTTTTTTTTAAATTATAGTCCAGAGTAAGACAGAAACCAGGCACTTTATGACAAAATTAAAGGAATATTGAAAAAGGAGCATGGTGGTGAAAATTGCCAGTGGACTGACTTACAAATGGAAGGTTTGTCTTTGTTAAATGTGTTGTTAAAAAGTGTTCATTTTGACATCAGAATTTATAAGCATTTCATGTTATTCAAGGTCCTATTGCAAGCTTGATATACACACTGCTGTTACATCTGCTCCACATGTATGTTTTGTAGGTGCGCATGTGTGTAGGTGGAAAACCACCCAATGCATGCGGCATTGTGCCATTGTTGCACTTTTTGGGAAATGCTGCACTGAAATTTTAT
The DNA here is from genome assembly GCA_016490735.1 of Pachyseris speciosa. Taxonomy (NCBI): domain Eukaryota; kingdom Metazoa; phylum Cnidaria; class Anthozoa; order Scleractinia; family Pachyseridae; genus Pachyseris; species Pachyseris speciosa. Next base: position 283,469 of record JAEMWC010000553.1, on the reverse strand, counting down.
AAAAGGGTCCTCTGGTTGCAGAGGAGTAAAACAAACTACGAAAATCACTCTTAGCGCTAATGAACTCTAAGCGCTGATCAAAATAGCGATATTGATATCGGCGCTTTATAAGTTTTATTATTATTATTAAAGGTAACTTCTGCTACAAGCTCTAAATCAGTCAAATTATTGGACCCAAGTTTTAAAATTCTGGTGAGGACACTGTGCATGCATGACATCTGATTCATAAATCATCTGCAAGCTCTTGGTTGCACAGTTCTATTGCTTATGCTACAAAAATTAATAAGCCAACAAGAGTTTGCAATGACAGGTTGTTCAAAGGAAGGTAATTGCTAAACCTCCTTAAGTACCATGGAACCCATTGGTTTTGCAGCTCATGCTGATCCTGGGATTAGCACTAACCCTACCTCAAACAACTCAAGCCAAAATTTCAAATGCAGTGTGACAAAAGTGTTCTTTCCAGATCACAGTTTTGAAATAATTCACCTATTTGAAGTGATTTTTATTAACTCTGATTTGCTTTGAATTTTACAGCTCAGTTGTATCGATATTTCAAAACTATCAAAGAGAGAGATCAGAGAATAAAAGGTGGTAAAAATGAGGAGCACAAAGAGCTATGCAAGCGAAACAGGCGTATCTCAACTGTAAGTAGACAATACATGTATACATATAAAGGTGCTGAACATTTCTCTTTAATTGTACTGATGAATGCAGATGTATGTGTACACAATGAATTGATGCAACTAGGAATGTCTTGGCCAATTTCACAGTAGGGAAATTATCATATTGTATCATAGGTGTAACTTTTTTCTACAATGGGAAGTAGGCTTGTATGTCTTGACTTTCCTGACATCATTGTTTACATTTTTGCTCATTATCATACAAGCTAACCCTTCAAAGGCCTTTGCTATGCATACAACTTAATTTCAAAAGTTGAACGAGCAGGTAAATTTCGGAAATCTGTACACTTTGCAGCTCTTTGCAAGCAATATTTAAGGGAGTATCAACTATCAAAAACTGGTTCAAAATGTTGATGAGGCCTTACATTCTTTGTAAAATCCAAGACTGGTACATCTGGTTCAAATTTTCGAAGATTACTACATGTAATGTTGCTAAGCTCATTCAATATTTAACAATTATTATTCACCGAAGTAGAGGTGAATAGTGGTGGATATTTACCGAGCCACTTTCACCAACACTGAGGTGAGTTACTGTTTTAGGATACATGTATACCACACAAGCTGAATAACTAGTGGACCAAAACGTTACTTTGTGTGACAATATACAAACAAGCAGAAAATTTAAAATCCCGTGCGCTGGCTGCTTGGAGGTGAATACAGTGGAACCTCGATCATCTGGACTTGCTTGGCTGGTCCCAGTTTTTCCTGAATATTAATGAGCCATATTTAAGATTTGCAACAACTTTTTCCCTTCAAATTAAGTGATGAAACTCCAGTTCAAACTGAATTTGTTTCACTTCAAAACACAAATCTGTTCGCATTTTGAGCTCATGCGCACAATACTACTGCAATGCATTTCATTGAGCACTGATTTGCTCAGGTGTTCTTTGTTTCTAAGTGAAACTTCAAGCTTCACTTGTTCATTCGATCATTCAGTTTTAGTTTTGGCTCATTAATATTCATATTTTGGATTATCCGGACTCTCAATTATCCGGACTATTCAGCTCAGTCCCCACAAGTCCGGATAATCGAGTTTCGACTGTAGTACTTGCTTAAATCACCTCCGAGTTAACCAATCAGAGCACTCAAAAAGCACTATTCACTTGTGTGGTTTATACCAATCAGCGATATTATTTTAACAGCTTGATCAGAGAATAGTAAGGATTTGCAGCTCTTTGCAAGCAATATTTAAGGGAGTATCAACTATCAAAAACTGGTTCAAAATGTTGATGAGGCCTTACATTCTTTGTAAAATCCAAGACTGGTACATCTGGTTCAAATTTTCGAAGATTACTACATGTAATGTTGCTAAGCTCATTCAATATTTAACAATTATTATTCACCGAAGTAGAGGTGAATAGTGGTGGATATTTACCGAGCCACTTTCACCAACACTGAGGTGAGTTACTGTTTTAGGATACATGTATACCACACAAGCTGAATAACTAGTGGACCAAAACGTTACTTTGTGTGACAATATACAAACAAGCAGAAAATTTAAAATCCCGTGCGCTGGCTGCTTGGAGGTGAATACAGTGGAACCTCGATCATCTGGACTTGCTTGGCTGGTCCCAGTTTTTCCTGAATATTAATGAGCCATATTTAAGATTTGCAACAACTTTTTCCCTTCAAATTAAGTGATGAAACTCCAGTTCAAACTGAATTTGTTTCACTTCAAAACACAAATCTGTTCGCATTTTGAGCTCATGCGCACAATACTACTGCAATGCATTTCATTGAGCACTGATTTGCTCAGGTGTTCTTTGTTTCTAAGTGAAACTTCAAGCTTCACTTGTTCATTCGATCATTCAGTTTTAGTTTTGGCTCATTAATATTCATATTTTGGATTATCCGGACTCTCAATTATCCGGACTATTCAGCTCAGTCCCCACAAGTCCGGATAATCTAGTTTCGACTGTAGTACTTGCTTAAATCACCTCCGAGTTAACCAATCAGAGCACTCAAAAAGCACTATTCACTTGTGTGGTTTATACCAATCAGCGATATTATTTTAACAGCTTGATCAGAGAATAGTAAGGATTTGCTAATAAGTAAAAAAAATGTAAACAAATATCTCCCTATTTCAAGATCTTTGACTTGACATCTAAAACAGGCTTAAAGAATTAAGAGACCTCATACTTAAATTAAACAGAGGAAGCAGAAGGGCTATGTATATCCATTTAATTAATTCTGTGAATCTTTTGCCATCAGAAATTGGAAAGACGCTGCTCTGGTTATGATGCCCTCAAACCATCACTTTCAGCAAAAGAGAGGATGTACTATGAAGAAGTCCTGTTTGTTGATTATATGAGCAGTGAGGAATCAGACTTTGAAGAACAGGAGGATCAAATTACAGGGGAGAGGAGGAGAGCTTTGGTTGGATATCTCACCAAGAAGCTTCCATGGGAAAGGACTCTGTTGTCAAATATGAAGGCCAAGTTGGATCGTGCTCACAGGAGCAGCTTAACGCCACATGCAAGGCAAATGGCAAAGCCAAGGCATGTAGGAGGATATTCTGAAAGGCCAGCACCTGAAGGCCCGTCATGGGCTGTAAGGTTGCCACAGAACAACACCTCAGAATGAGCACCATTTTGGTCAAGCTATGTCACACATGACTAGTCTGTTTTTTTTTTTTGTTTGTTTTAGTTTTTGTTTTGTTTTTTTAATGTCAGGTGCAAGTTCTGCATGCTGACTTTGAACTCTGCTCTCAAGATTTTGAATTCATGTTCATATTTTGGATATTGAAAGCAGGACACTTTGAAGTTTAGTTTCTTATGTATAACGATACAGTATGTGGCGGTCAGAATGACCCATTTGAACACATTATTACAGCGAGATTTTGAGGGAATACTGTCACAGTTCCAATCCTATGTGGATCACCTGTGACATAACTTGACTGTAAGCACTGCACATCACATGATTAAATCTTAGCTTAACAAAACTAGGTCATTTGTTTTGAGTTTCTAAATTGTAGCCTAGTGGTGTCATTAAGAGGCATTCCAGAGCTTCAAAACTTGTATCTTTCTATCGTGCTTTCTCCCTCCTTTTCGCTGAACTTTTTATTGACTAGTACTGTGGTAACCGTGGTTTGTTAAACCAAGAAGGTTTGTAGGTTTTTGTGTGCAGATTATTGCAAAATGTTCAATGCAAACCATAAATTTTGAGATATTATATTTCACTCCCAGTCACACATTGTACAAAACAAAAAAAAAGGATAGAAAGTAATTATATTTTTGAAATGATTGGAAAATGTAGCCTAAATGTGGTTAAGAATTGTTACCGGTATATTCGATTCAATGTGCTATTAATCTTAAATTGTTTCAGTTGCAGTTGGTGATGTATGAGCCATCTTTTACTGTTGTTAACTAATTGTGTAAATAATGTTCAAAGGTTTGATGAGAAAGTATTGTTCTGAAAATAGACTGTTTCTGTTGTTTAAAAAATTTTGTTTTGTCCCATCAAAGTGAATTCAAACTTCTCTGTTTCAAATGCCCCAAAACAGAACTAAATGTATCCATGTAGCCATCTTTTTAAAGCAATGGCATCTGACAAACAAGGCTGCATTCTGTCCCATGCTCAAAAAGGCATGCAATAGTACACTTAATCTGTCCCAAGTACCCAAAACGGAATTAATTAATTAAAAATAACAATGGTTTCAGCTTTGTATCTGACAAACACAAGTTTGTAAAAAAGAGGTTGTTCCATGTCCTCTAAGGCATTCAATCGCAGTTAACGGAAACACTTGTTTTAGGTGCATTTAAGAAGAGCCCTCCTTAAGACTTACAGGTGGCCTAAAACATTGTTTAAGGCAACTTAAATGTGTCTAATAATTGAATTTAATTGAGGCATAAATGGAGTAAACATATATTTCGGTTGACTTAAGACTTAAGACACTTTTAAGGTAAATTAACTGACACTTAAACATTTATTTAAGGAATCTTTAAACAAACTTAAACTAGTCTTAAGTTGAAGCCTTAAGTTGTTTTAAGGCGAGTTTAAGCGAAAATTAAACTTGAGTTTAAGTCAATTAAACATGAACTTAAATTTACTAAATATTAGTTTAAGACGCGATTAATCTACGTTTTGGATCCCTTAAATGTTCTTTTTCGTCTTGTGACAGTTGATTGCATGTGCCGATACTCAGCATTGTTTGGGTTGATATGCTTATGTTGAAATGACTGAATCGCACCTCGAACAAGGCCTTCCCAGTAATTGTTTGGGCTGATAAAGCAAACGTGTAGAATATAATTACGTTCCAGAATAGTTTCTACTCTAGAGCCTCAAGGACATTTAATACACTCCCAGAATACTTGAGGGACAATACCCAATCTATTAATGCTTTTAAAACTAAGTTAAGGAAACACTACTTAGATTTAACTTTAACTGTGTATGATCCTGCAGTTCCGCAAACTTTCAAAAGTGTCTGCATAAAATGTCATATGACCAGACCACTAACTGCATTACTAGTCAAACTATGTTGTTAATTAATTGTTCTGAATTATATAATTACTAGATTTTTTTTTTTTTTTTTTTTTTGGATGTTAAGGAGTCTCGTTATTGGAACGTTAGTTCTGTGAGATCTCTCCTGCCAATTTTTTACTGGCGAAGTTTATAAATAAATAAATAAATAAATAAAAAATCTGCACCTTGTGTTGATCATATCCACAATTAAGCTTATGTGCTCATTTGATTTGCAGAAAGTTTAACCTGTAAAGAGTGAAAGATTTATAAACCAACGAATAAATGAAACAGCCAACAGAGCAGACAAAATCTCCCAGGTCATGGAAAACTTCAGCTTCAAACTTTCCAAACCTTCAAACATAGCTCCCTCTTCAGTGAAACCCTTCTCAGCTAGTCATGAAGAAACATCTTCTGACCATTTCTTGGTGTCATTATCTACGCAAATTATGGGAAACAATTATACTCTTAGGAATTCGTATGTTTTCCCAAGACATAGGCTTAAGAAAGGCTCTTAGCTTAAGCTTATATTCAGTTTAGATTTTTGATTTGAAAATAAATTACACATTCATATTAGCAAGGCGCGAAACTAGCAGAGACGGCAGAGGAGCGCTAGCACAAGGCTTTCTCTTGGTCTTATTAAATTATAAGATACCCCCTACTGGAAAGAAAAAGAAAACAAAAATTTTGCTGAGTCGGATGAGTATAACAGTTGGATAAGTGCTTGACAAAAAAAAAGGCAAATAGGGAAACTCAATTTTGTCGTTATCTGGTTGGGGAGATAAGTATGTGAAAAAGTGAAAGAAAAGCTACGTCACAAAAGGGAATCTTTATACATTGGGACAGAAGATTTTAAATTTTTAAACACTGCAAATAAATTTTTGTCGCCTAAGCAGTTGCAAGCTCGTGCTAAATCATCTCTGTGCTATTTACCAAAGCACGTCAACAACAGCTCTACTGATTGACTAACATGGTTGCAAAACAGATTTGGTCACCTCTAGATGGTTGAGTATCAAACACTTCTTCTTCTGATTCGTCTTTTGTCTCTCTTTGATCGTCTGCGATTGAATTCATCTTGTTTTTCTGAGCGCAACTGTCCATTTCCTGCTGTCAACGGCGGCTTGGATTCATTCGACCGAATTGACCGCCAAAACTTTGCGCATGCACAAATAAGAACTCGTCACCAATCACTCTCGTCCCCACCCAAGAGTCCGCGATCATTTGGCAGTTCCGGTTTTGGAGCGCCAAGAATCTTGTTCTGTTCGTTTTCAGACAACTCAAAAGACGTCAGAACAACAGAGAATTATTAGATGTTTTTCTCACGATTTCATCTAAATAAGGTTTCTCTTTTTATCTTGTCATTTTCAAAAAAGTGCATGGAGACAACCACCAATCAAGGAAGTTTATGTAGTTGTTTGCGGAGTCCCAGTAATATCACATTTAATATTCCAATTATACTTGGCTTAATTATTACAAACGCTTGGCAAATCGTGTTATCATTGGTTAATTAAGAATCATGTTCCAACGATTCCATATTATCATTCAACACTGGAAAACTGTGAAAAGTTTCTTTCCAAAAATGTCACAATGATATTCTAGTTATACTTCACTCATTACAGAAAGCTAATGGTAGATCATTGTGTTATTATTGGTTACTTAAATATCATCTTCCAATGATTCCATATCTATCATCCAACATTGGAAGACCAAATTATATGTTCCAGTGATATACCATTGATAATCCATAATTCACATCATAAAGAAAATACTTTTTTCCTGCCTTGCAAACTTATTGGACTTTCATTGGTATATTGCTATTTCTCCAATGATTATCCAATGTTGGAAGTCTAAACCTCAAATTTTTCAAAGATTTTCCAAGTTGGAAGATGTATATTGTTCCTGTGCATGAGGTTTAACCAGTGAAACATTAAGCAATTAACAATTCTCTTTCAAGATTCTATGATTTGGAATTCTCTCTCTACTTCAATTACCTGTTCAGCAAGTTTTCTTACTTTCAAGAAAAAAGTGTTAGAATTTTTATTTAAACAATCCTGAATCTGTCTTGCCGTACTCACACAGCACCAAATTATACTTTTATATTATCCTTCGAGGTGGCCTCTCCTATAAGCCTTGTAGTTTCCTGGAGTCTTCTCACCACTAACTTAGGTGATGTATGTAAATATTGTGAAAATGGCAAATAAATAAATAAATAAATGAATATATAATTGAATTAGCATCAAAGGGTCAAAAGACTGCAGGGAGGAATGCAATGTCAAAATCTTAAAAAAACCACGAAAAACCCTTTCAAAATCACATCCATCTGTGAAACGTGTCTTACCAAGGTTCTTCTGGAAATTCAGTGACTACAACTCAATTAATAAAAAGGCCAGTTGTTTTAAATGTTATGTATTTCAACACTTTATCCTTGTAATAAATGTCATGAAATGCACAAGGCTTTTAATTTTAAGAGCTCATTTGAAAGCATTTAAAATGGCAGGGGGTTATATTGTTGTGGTTCAATTTTATCCTTGGTTTGATTTTTTTTGCGTCAATTTCGGCAGAGAATAGTAGCCAATCAAACCTGAAGATTAATTCGACACTTCTGTGCATTTTGCAATCCAACCAGAAACAGAGTTTTTTGGTTTTAACCCTGTGTTAAGCCTCCTTCTCTCTTTCTACTGTTTCCACCGTTTTGATCAACACAAGCGATGGCGTGTGTGAACTCGTGTGTCAGTTATTCTGTTACACTATAGAATTCTCATCTAAAATTTTTCGTATGTTCAAACCCGATTTCACCTCTTGCAAAAATTTGCGCGGCATGTTTCGTATTATCTTTGTATTTGTTCTGATGAAAAGAAAACTATATTTTTAAGTCTCACTCTTTTGTATTTTGTACGCGTCACTATTTGCATAGTTTGAAAGATTACGAGACTTGATGTCGGGATCAAATAACACAACATTTATACCGAATACGCTCTTCAGCGACTTTGAGGATTTGAGAGAAAAACCATAATATGGGTATAAATCTTGCCATTAAGTTGAATGGTGTTAAGTCATGTTTGAATTCCATTATTTTTTTAAAATTCCTTTGGCTTGTTTGTTAACAAAAATTACAGAGTGCGAGAACTCACGTGTCAATTATTCTGTTACACTAGAGAATTCTCATCTGAAAGTTTTCGTATTTTCATCAACCGATTGACGATTGACGTGTTGCAAAACTTTACCAGACCTGCTAAGCAATCATTGTATTTGTTTTGATGAAAAAAAATTACTATATTTCTAAGTTTCATACTTTTTCATTTTGTACTCATTATTTGCATAGTTTGAAATTTGACCTATCGAGATTACGAGACTTGATGTCGGGCTTTTAGGATTTGAGAGAGAAATCTCAAGCAAATCATTTTTTTGGTATAAATCTCACTTGCCTTTAAATGGAGTAGTGCTAAAGCACGTTTGATTCCTATTTTTTTTAAATTCCTTTGGCCAGTTTATTGACGTCCCCAATGGAGATGGGGGTACGCCCAGAAAAATTGGGTGGGGCTGTGCGTCCCGCTACCTGAAACCCTACCCTATTTCAGACCTGATCAAAAAGTTCGATACCCTATGCCAGACCTATTTCACCTACACCATTGGCGTAAACATAATTTGAGAAAGGCATTTCTTGATGGTCTATTCTCACTTAATGACGAAGAACTACAATCTCGGACAAAACTGTTGATAAAATTGTACTTAAAAGCTTTTGTACGCGCAAACAGTGATCAACGGAGTTTGAAAGCTCCCCCCCACCCCCCCCCCAATTCAATGTTGTCTGCGCCTCCTAACCGCTTCCCTGAGGATGGCGGCTTTCCAACGTCAACATTGAAAATGGGGAGGGGAGGAGGGGAAGTTACTTTAGGGATATTGTTGAATCACTCATATTGGGGAAGGATTTTTGGGCTCTAGGAGGCCTATTTTCTCAAGTAGTTTCGTCCGAGATTGTACAACTGAGAAACTGCCGAAAAGATTGGTATTATTGAGGACTCAGAAAATTCCTGCGCTCTCATGAGTGGCTCTCTGCTATTTATTGGCAAGGGAAAATACCATGATGAATACGGGCTCGACTGACACAATAAGAACGGTTAACATTGCACTTTCACCACTTGACAAGAGACTGGCAACTGTAGAGATCATGAGAAGAAATACTTTACTGTGCCTTCGATAAATCAAATTGAAGCAGAAAGTAAATTTCAGCATGCGGAATTAGCAAAATGTACAACGTTCTTTGCTTCCGAAATCATGGATGACATTATATATGTCCATATATATTGACAGAATGGATGTCTGGATAGACATCATAATTTGAGGAAAAGTACAACCGTACAAGTATTCATAGGGGTAAAATGCATATTTGATAGTGCAAAATGGGCTAAAGGACAGCGATATTTTTGTGATAAACTATAAAAGACAATTGGGTCACGCAATCACTTTATTTCATCACACTGACCTCCGTTCGTGACACATATCTCGCAAATGTGAAGAGCTGTATCGCAATAGACTAAATGCTGTTATCACATCACAGAAAGAGAATATCTGTCCTTTTTGTATCCACAAAAAGATGACAACGATGAAATGCTTGGATTTGGGACGTTTTACACGGGGAAGTCTTCGCATTTAAACGATTAACAACGGTTTACAGTACTTTTATAGAAATAGGAGTGATAGGCTCCTGTTTTGGTTTAGCGTTCGTTGTTAACCGTTGAAGTTGTCTGTTAATCGTTGTGTTATTGATCCGTTGTTTCTCTTTTGCTAAGTTAACCGTGATATACCTAATGGCACACTTGTCTATCCGCTAATTTCGGTTTGCGAAACATGTTTTGGCGGGACTCGCGTTGAATTCCAAGTGTATTGAGAGCTTCACTGGTGCTATCTCGTCTGACAATTATACGTGCAGCTCGATTTTGTAGGCACTGTAATCTACTCTTGCACTCAGCAGACAATTCACCCCAGGCCGTGTCGGTATAGCACAGGACTGGTAACACGAGACAGTTGTATACGCATTTCGCTGCCTTAAGCGTTAGACATGATCGGATACGGCCGAGTAGGCCCAAGCGCTTGTTGACCTTGGTACACACTTTACTAACATGCTCTTTCCATGAGAGATATTCGTCAAGGACGACCCCTAGGTAGCAGAAATTTCTCACCCTATCGATGTCACTGCCATGAAGCTGGATCTTAAAAGAAGCATTTGCAAGTTTCTTTCTAGTACCAAAGAGCACACATTTGGTCTTCGTGAGATTTAGAACCAGCTTGTTGTTTTCCATCCACTGTTCAACTCTTTGGAGATCTTCTTGGATTTCCGTCATAATACAGTCTGATTCCAAGCCGGTGGTATATATGACGATATCATCTGCATACATGCTAATATTTGATCGTAGTAAGCACCGTGGGAGATCGTTAATATAAAGCACAAAGAGTAAGGGGCCTAAAAGTGAACCCTGGGGTACACCATAATCCAGGGGAAGGCTAGATAATATTTCCTTCCCAAATTTAACTCTCTGTGAGCGGGTGCAGGGATAATCCAGGAACCAATTACAACTTGGGCCTCGAACTCCATAATGTTCTAGTTTATGGAGAAGGCACTTGTGATCGACAAGATCAAAGGCCTTTTTAAGGTCAATAAATACATCCCCGGTCATTTCCTGCTTGTCCATGCGCTCCAGGATGAGGTCTGTGAGATACGTAACAGCAGTTTGTGCAGAGTGTCGTTTTCTGAAGCCTGACTGATGTTCAGATAGAACATTGTTTGTAGTTAGGAAGGAGGCCAGTTGTACTTGAACCGTACGTTCCATTATCTTTGAGATAAGCGGAAGCACGGAGATCGGACGGTAGTTGTTGACATCATCTTTTTCCCCGGACTTGAAAATGGGCGTCACTTTTGCCTCCTTCCATTCCTGAGGGATAATGCCCGTCAAGATCGTTAGATTTATGAGATACGCAATCGGTTTGGCTATTTCAGGTGCTGCGTCCTTTAGAACCCTAGCAGCGATTCCATCGAGACCGGTGGCTTTTGATGATTTTAGCTTGCACAGCTCCTGTTTGACAAACGTTGGGCTTACATCCTTTAGAGTAAAGTCCCGATCTATTCTAGGTGTAAGTACTCTCGGTGTCGGGGTATGAGTAAATGTGTACATAAACTACTAGCAATGCTTGTAAAGAACTAATTAAAGTTTGTAGCTGATAGGTTCACAGTTTCATTTGTAGTTTTTGGTTTCCTTGGCAGGATCTGGCTGAGTGTTTTCCACATTTCTTTCGAGTCCTGTTCCTCGGAGAGGCGAGTGGAGTAATATTTGTTTTTCTCTTTACGGAGTTTCAGATTTACTGCATTACGTAATCTTTTATATCTGCTCCAGTGAACCTCGTTGATTGTTTTGATGGCCTTTTTGTGATGGTATTCTCTCTCTCGCATCAGGTTCTTTATTTCGGGTGTTAGCCATGGCTGTGACTTCCCGCGAACACGGCGCGTGACAATTGGTGCATGTTTGTCAACTACAGTTAAAAACATATCTTTGAAAGAATTCCACTCCTCACCAGGGGCCCCGGAGGAATTGGCCAGTTCTAATATGTCCCATGGGACGTAATGTAAATCAAAAGTTGGATTGTGATTTTTGTAATTTCTGACATCAACAAACCGAGGCGGTGGAAGTTTGATTCTGTGTAGTTTCCTAAGACCAGCGATCGCGCAGTGGTCGGAGAAACCGATCGGAATGACACTGGAGATGTATAGTTCGGGTCTTGAGGTTAAAAATAAATCGATTAAAGACCTTGAATTCTCCGTTATTCTATTAGGCTCTGTGATAAGTTGTTTCAGATGAAATAAATTTGTTAGACGCTTAAACTTCATTGTCGCTATGTTTGCATCGATATAGTTGAAGTCTTCCAGCAAAATAGTTTCAGTTTCATTGGTTGTAAGTTTGTCAAGCATTTTCCCCAGGCTGTCAGTAAAGATAGTAGCATCAAAATCCGGTGGTTTATAGATAGCACCAACCAATATTTTCTTTGTTTTCGGTGGTAATAGTCCGAACCAAATTGCCTCCAAGTCTCTGTCTGTTGATTTATTTGGATCTTTCAATCGATTATAATTTAGGTGTTCGGCGATGTAGACTGCGACTCCTCCTCCATCTCGGTTCCTATCTCTTCTCATTAAATTATATCCCTGAAGGGAAAGTTCTTCATCCGCGAAAGATTCGTCCAAGGTAGACTCTACCTCCACATTTATATATGGATACATACATATATCCCGCTAAGGGCAAATTTCCTTTCAAACATTTATTCAATTAAAATATGATTATTTAGGGTGTACAAGGTTAGGGTTTCCTTCATATACTGTATATATATATATATATATATATATATATATATATATATATATATATATATATATATATATATATATATAATAGTCATGATAGTAAACATATACACTTAAAGAAATGGTGGTAAAGTAATAAACTAACAGATGAGAGGTTTTAGTAGTACACACTTCTCTCTTACTAAATGGGAAAAACAAAAATTCAGCATCGAGCAGTGTCAAGAACGAAATTAAAAGAAAATTATTGAATGCTGTAAAACAATAACATCTCAAAAGCAGGGAGGTCAATTGGGAAATGCATACTAGTTTGTTAACGGCTTGTGAGAGAAACTAACAATCATTGTTGAAGAGCGGCACTAAAGGATCCCACTTCTTCGAAGTAGGGGCTTGTTTATAGGATTCAATTTTAAATTGGGACTTGAGGACCGCCAAAAACGTGTTTAGCTGAGGAACCTTGTCACTGGTTTTGCAGCATCATATGTAGTGTCTGGTCATTAAAAACAGAAATTCATTTGAAGAGCAAACTTTGTTGTGTCAGGCTTTAGGCCCAAAAAGACTGAGATATCTTTCAAATAATCTTGAGGTATAAGTTCACATTCAAAAAGTTTAACAGTAAGAACCTTCCAGAACATATTGACTTTTGGGCAATACCAGAAAAGGATTTTCAGGAGCATTGCTGCAAAAAGAGCATTGTGGGTCTTGTCCGATACCAATTTTTGTTAGAAACAAGTTAGTAGGAAGAATTCTGTGCAGAAATCTGTATTGAAAGTTAATGAGGGTCGAACGTTTAGTGCCTCTGGATGCCAAGGCGTATGCTGCTTTCCAATCAGCAGTACAACCTTCATCGGAAACGGCGGTGTTCCATTTTAATTGGCTTTTCTCTGGTGCATAACTTTTAAGAGAGACGAGTTTCTTGTAAACTACTTTATTACCTTTAGAGCTTTTAAGAAATGAGTAAAGGAAAGTGTCCGGTCTAACCGAAACAGTTGTAGAGTCATTTGGGTAATTTTCATTATAAATATATTTAAGGGCGCATATATGTCCATAAAATTTCAAGGGATTTATTTGTATTTTATATAATTCTATAAAATCTTCGAGACAAAGAAACATGGAAGGTTCTTTCAAAATGGTCAAAATCGATACCATATTTCTGACCAAAACGGCTACAAAAAAACCCATGCCCTTTGGGACCTCACATACCTATATTGCCCGTATAAGGGAGTACACTCCTTCTCCCCTCGGGGGGAGAAGGTCTACACACAAACATGTCAAAACAATGGTAACTTTCTGTGGTGACTCAAGTGTTTCTAACATCCTAAAGCAGTAAACACACGTACCCACTTGGGTACCTAATCAGTCTGGTATTTTGTGTTGGTTATGTTAATGTATGGTTCCAAAGGGAGAAAAGAATTGAACCAAGGATAAAATTGAACTACAGCATATATCTTAATCACAGGATCAGAAATTCTGCCTGTAGCTACCCTTGGAAAAGCTTGGCGTTATGCTTAGTCAAAATTATGTTCATATTTTTAGAACTTTGTAAGAATAGTTTTTAAGTACTCTGTACTTATTTCTGCGCCTCATAATTTCACCTTCAGTTGGTTTCTTCATATGAGTAAAACAACTTCATCTTCTTCGATGGAATCGCGTAAAAAGCATAAAAATCAAGAACTTGTCAAAAGATACTCCGGAAGGTGGATTTTCAAGTGATGAAAGGAAGAGCGAAAGATTTTTCTCAGGAAAAGCCTCAAACTTGGATCGATTGTGTGGTTGAAAACAAAATAATTCAACGCTTTAAGAGCTTTTACTTTACCGCAGCATATTGCATCTCACCAAGAAAGGTCCCTTAACAGTTCACCGGCATTAATGGGAGGAATGAGTAGCTCAAATTCTGTGGAAGAAGCTCTTTCTTTGGACAAACCGTTTGCTCTTTTTGCGGATGCTTGTTTTTACTTTACTGAGGCTTACATACTTTCAAGTGGTAGCAACCTCTACAACACAGGACAGTGAGGTGAATTAAATAAATCGAAGCTTAACATTTGGTTTAATCGTTGTTACATGTACTTTTGTTCAGGAATGAAACTTGTATTTTTTCTCTCGACTGGATATAAATAACAATCATCTGTACTCGTTTTGGACGCAAAGAAGTAGTTGAATTGTTTGTTTATTTTGTTACGTTGTTTTCTTTGCAAGGGGACAAGTGTTTTTACTCCGCTTAGCTGACTGTTTTTCGACCTTGGTGCCTCAACAGCGTTGAGAAACTTTTGCCCTTACCTTATTAACATGTAATCGCAATGAGTCCTCGTAAAATTAAGGATTAAAGCCTCGGCTAAACGATCACACATTTTTATCCAACATCGTCAGTTCTCAAACATAATATTGGGTGGCTAAACGCACAAACAATGTTTGACCAAACACTAGACAGAGTGAGTCCAGAGAACCATTTTTTGCGCCGTGGCGTATTATCGCTGAAATTTCGACTTTAGGTGGTTCAAATGGTTGCTTTTTACCGGCTGTGCACGTTTTGTTGGCTAGGGTGTCTAAACGATCAAACATTTCTTCGTAATGCAAAATGTTGGATGAAAATGTTTGATCTAGATCAGACATGGTAAGAATACCGGTAAATGCACTGTCGCGAGAGGTGGCTAAACGTTCAAACAGAATGTTGGATGAAAATGTCTGATCGTTTTTTGATTGTCAAATTATACATACGCGTCGTGTATTGTTTTCTTGTAATGTTGTAATGTTGTAAGGTTTTTTAACCGCGGTCAATTCCTGTTGACTGCTCTAAACATATTATATTTTCACAAGAAAAGCCATGCGAAGTTGATCAATACCAGTAAAAAAAAATAATAATCGAGGAGCTCCGGTTTTAGGCTTGGTTAAATCATTATCATTGGTTAAAACCGCCAAAATAACCAAAGATACAAGGATGTGGCTAGTGTTGCCACACTGAGCAAGAAAGTAACAAATCTGGAGAATCTTAGGAGATTAATTAATTTGGCGTTTCAAATATTGAAAAAATTACCCCAAACACTTATTAAAGAAAAGTATTTTTCATTCTATACAATTCATTACAAACTATGGTCAAACTTTGCTGTCTCTCTACCTCATGGTAACCACATTTCTGCATTTGGTGAACCTATTGTTGTGTTTTTAAGTTGTGGTGTTGCTATGGTCGTCAGACCTTGTGGAATTTATAAATTCATACTAAGTGCAAATTGAGGCATATATATATATAAGTTGATTTCAGAACTGTTGTCAGAGTGCTCAATAGAAAAACTAGAGCATTAATATTTGAAGACAGTCTGATCAACTGAAGATTTGACTTGGCATATTTATTACTATATAGTTTCGTACCGCACAACCTGTACGGCACTCATCAGATAAATAGCCAAATGTAAAATTACAACGTAAAGCTGGTAACTATATATACAGGAGGAGTGGAAAAGTATTAGATTACAACGGTTTCTACTTCTTAACAATAGACGCTTAAAATCCGCGTGATAATGGAAGTAAGCGTGACACTGACATTTATGTACTTACGATGACCGGAAAAGTTTAAATTTACAACGGTTTCTGTTTCGGATAAACAACGGACACATTAAAATGGGGGTTATTACCTGCCAGTTTTGAAATTTTTGAGGAGAAATTTGTTTGCGTGTCTACAGGAAGTAATAAGTTCATTACGTTTGTTCAAGGTGGCTAAATCAGGCCTGCAAATTATAAAATACTTCTCCCACAGACACAAATTACATCGATTGGAAGCGGGGTTGTACGGAGAAGCTTGCTTTATGATCTTCCAAGATATCTTAAAACCTGTTTTAGTGTCTTTCAACTGCCAAATATGCTTACTGAGTTCTGTGTTGAGTCTCTTGCTTGGATTGGTGAAAGAAGCTTTGTGGTTTGTGAATCTGGTTTTGAAGGAATTTTCAGTTAGGCCTACGTAGGTTTGGTCGGGCTTGCTGTCTTCAGATATCACTGTTGCCTGATAGACAACGGACTCTTTGAGGCAATTGCCAGCCATAGGGCAGTCAGCCGGTTTTCTGCAGTTGCATGTTCTAGACGACGGTGGTGCGTTCTTCCGTAATAAGGATGACTTGTTATGGCCGTCGATGGTTTGTTTGACGTTAGACATGCAGCTGTAGCTGATTTTAACTGTGTTACGATTAAAGATCTTATGTAACACGTGGCCATTTGGGAATTCTTCGTCCAGGATCTTGAGGAAAGCCCGTCCTACGTTGGTGGCGACATTTCTGCTGTATGGAGGGTTGTACCAAATGATTTCTCTGTGGCGATTCTTTCTGTTAGAGGTTGGGGGATCTGCTACACTCGGGGGATGGAATTCAAGACGGTGCTTGTGTCTGCTGTCGTCAAGAGCTTTCTGATAGAGTGGTGCTGCTTTGGTGAATGACTCTTCGTCATATGAAATCTCAGATAGCCGGTTGTTGATGGACTTTGGTATGTTTTTGATGATCTGCGGTGGATGGTTAGATTTCTTGTTGATGTAAAGTGGGACGTTGTTGGGCTTAGTGTAAGGCATGTATTTTCCGTTAGTTAAGTTAAGGGTGACATCGAGGAAGTTAACGATATATATATATATATATAGGCAGAATAAGGAGGTTTACACAAACAATGAACTCCCAGCAGAAGGATCCGAAGGATACTATGCCACCACGTGAATTGGTAGATAAATAAGAGATAATGGCAGTGGGGCAAACTTCTAGCTGATCTGACGGATGTAATAACGTTTCGGCTGTTCAGCCTTCTTCAGATTAAAAAGTTTAAAAACTAAGAATTTAAAACTATTTACAATGGTTGTGCTAGTCTGAGGTCCTAGCTTATATAAGTCAGATGATTAACAAATACAAAAAAGGTGAGTGACAGAAGTTATGTAATCGATCCAACGTAACAAATTCCCCGCAAGGGGCCTCTGAACAATCGTGATTAGTGTCATAACAAATTCCCAAGGCAGGGCCCTTAAACAATGTAATAAGCTCCCTACTGAGGGCCCTTGAATGGCAAAATTCAAACAAAAATAACAGAATCCCCCAACGGAGCCCCTGAACGCAAAAGCAATCACATAACCTCTGAAACTATTTATGTTAAATTAAAGAATACAAAAGGAACTGGATAAGAAGCAATTCATTAACCATGCAAGAACATGTGAAATGGACAAGTTATTTGTTGTAATTAATACGATTTTTTGGAGCGAAATTCACGCCTCTTGTTAAGGCCATGTGGGTTAAGCGTGAATAATTGCGTCATCCAATATGCTTCTCTGGTAAGCAGTAATTGGTCTAAATGTGCAGTGGTTTGAGAAGAATTAATTTGTTCGATGATAATAAAATTTATATCAGAAAATTCATGTTGGGAGCTATTAAAGTGGACCGCCAATTCACATGTTCTTCTATTCTTAAGCATACTATATATATATATATATATATATATATATATATATATATATATATATATATGTATGACGTGGACCCACACATTATGCAGTGTTCCAGATAAGAGGGGGGTCTCGAGTCAAAAACCCTACCAGGTCAGCTACTTGACCCGACAATTCAATAGAAAATTTATAATGGTTTGGTGGGAGCACTGGAAATTTGACGCGATGGAATTCCTTGTTGACACCCTGCCCTAAAATCTTATCTGAAATCCTGATTATGCATGATTCTCATCATGTTATATCAGAATTACAAAGATAAGGTGAGCCTCATAATTAATTTTGGCTTGTATGTCTTAGCCTTACAGAGTGATCCCCTCTTTTGTTCATCTTAAATCTAGTGGATATCCACACGAAATTCTAAAGGTTAAAGTGTAAGTAATACGGTAACCAGTTTTCTGCGTGAATGTTCTTTTCAACATTCAAGTTCTCTAGGAACGATACAAATAATGATAGTCTTGTAACTTATTTCCAGTACATAATTATTTTTAGTTGGTGCTGGGTTATGACAAAATGATAGTGATAGTGTCCTAAGAGCTCTTAAAAGGTCTTATTTATGAAGTAAAACATAATTATCATGCAACTTGAAGATTAGGGGGAAATATATTTCAATTAAGTGTGTTAAAGACAACTTTTAATCAACCTTGCTGGCTGTTAGCATGATTGTTCCTTTTTTCATTGTCTTACAAACCGGTAGTTGAAGACGGTAATTATCTGTCAGTTCAGTAACAAGTGAACAGGAACAACAACAATAGTAATTATGTATGTGTTCTGATTACTAATTTTTAAAAGCCATGAGCAATACTGGTAATTTGATATTTTGTACATTTCTTCCTTTCGCTTTAATTAAATTCAATCATTTTTTGGGAATACAGTATCTTTCAAGAATTTTAAATTCATTGAACATTGATATTTTCAATATGTATACTGGTCTTCCCTTGTGAATGTAAACACTTGCAATTAGATAACAGACCTCCGTGCAAATTTTTGTGTACTAATTTTTTTGTCTTCATCACAGTTTGTCAGAAGGAAGGTTCTAACGACTCGCCAAACACTTTTCCAGTAGATGATCTTACCAAAAATGTTATTGGGCTGGATGAATTCACAGAATATGAATTTCAAGTGCTGGCTTTTACTTCTGCTGGTGATGGGCCAAAAAGTCCTATAGTGGTAGTGAGAACCAAAAGAAGAAAAGAAGATAGTAAGAGATCTTTCAAGTACAGTATAATACATGTAGCTAACTATACATTGTAACACCTTAAGCCTTTAACCACCTCTGTTCACTAAGGAGCGTGAGGGGATCTTATAACCACCTGAGTGGAACTTATCACCATGGTGAAGGGAACAGTAGTGGCACAGTAGTGAACCATTTTTAATGGCACGCCGGGCATTTGAGTTTATCACCAGGATTTCTTTCCACGTCTCCGGCCCGTAGGAGTAGAATATTGTAGGCAGCTACAGAGTTAGAGTAGTATAATATCTTCCTGGGCAAGAACTTCCTTCGCAAGCACCACTTTCGGCTAAGACCAGCCACAAGGTTAACATGGAAATGAAAGCGTCCCAGGTCGAATCGATTATGAAACAGAAATTCGTCTGTCTTCCTCTGCTTTGAAGTGTAATCTTGTTTAAACAGAGAAACATCCGAAACATTAATCTCGATTATAGATGATGTAGGTAAAAAAATCCACATAAATAGGACCAGCGAAATCAGCACGTGGCCGACCGCCATGATTGCCAACGTTCAGATGATGTCCCCCACGCAGAAACAGATGATGCCAGATGATTGCTGACTGCAATTCAATAATAAAAAAGGGCGGTCATCTGACTCGTTTTTGCGTTACCGGCACATAAGGCCAACATTAAGGACGTTTCTAAGAGGTTGTACTGTTGCTATGGTAACCTTATATGTCACAAAATTGATCCAAATTTGTTGAGAAATAATTGGGAAATTTTTTGATAGAATGTCCAAGAAAACAAACAAAAATTTCTTGGAGTATCGATCCATCAAATAGTTGGTGTTTAAAAATAACAAAACCATTTTGAGCCACCGTAAAAGAAATGGTTTTCTGTTTAGCTGATGACAATATGACGGACTTACGATACGCATCTTCTAATTTTACTCACAAATTGAAGGTAGACATGTATCACAAGGCGGAAAATCAAGTTTGCATATCTGTAATGACATTAGTGCATTACAATAACATTTATGCGTCCTTGCCCGCTTGTCTTTTATACGCTTATTATAAAGAGAACCTTTGGCTAAATTCTGGGGTCATCAGTCGAGCTATGTTTGCAAGAGCGCTTAAAGAAATAAGGAACAACGATGTGTTTGGGTATAATTTTTGCCACGCAAGATGGCCGATTTATTGATTAAATATAACATCTTCAAACAAATTTAATTAGCTATGATTATTTCATTTTTTACGCTCTGGCAAACTTGAAGGCGGAGAAAAAAGGCCACAAGCCTCCTGTAGGGAGGCGCGCCCCACCCGAAGACGGATGACCCAGAAAAGCCGAAGAGTAAACAGTTCCTCAACACCTGCTTGACGACAGATCAATCATGAACGAGCTGCATGTGTAGATAAACTAGTTGTACGAATATAGCTTAAAAATGCATTGGACTTCCATCGTCCTAACTGGCGAATTTGTGCGTCAGAAAGACCTTTAGCAGCAGCCCAAGTGGCTGCACCTATGCGAAAACTGTGTGCTTTGTACAAGGTAGGGTCAATATTACAAAATTTAAGAGCCCTATTAAGTTGTTCCACAAAAATTGATCTTTTTATGGGCGCCCCGCCCGGCCAGCAAAACAGGGGGCCACTGGTGGTCCCTCTAACAGAAATGAACGCTAAGACAGCTTTAACCGGGCAACAAGATTCTTCTTGAAATATTTCAATAACAAATGGGCGCCCATTAGTACGGTGCTTATATTTATAAATTGTCAGTTGAAGAGCTACGACCTGCCCCTTGGTTGTCATTAAACGTGACAGCTGATTAAGTTTAATCAGATTACTCTTATCACTTCCGTTGACTGTTACCTCGCCGATACGTAAAAATGCAAAAAAGGCTATATAGCACATAGCTGAAAACATCTTAAACTGGTAGGCTGACTCTGTAGTGTGCTGAAATGAGGCAACAAGCTGCCGCAAGATTGGTAGTGTAATAGGAAGACGTACATCACGTACCGGTGCTAACTTGCGATAACTTTAAGAATTTGACGAATGATCGCAGTTTCCGTTGGATCATTCACACCTGCTAACTTATGGGCATACCCGATAGCAGATAAATAACTAGTCACAGTGGAGGAAGCATAATTATGCGAATAAAGATGGGAAACAAATAGTACTATAACAGCGGGCTGTAAAGGTAAGCATAAGACTTCGTTACCTAAAAAGGACTGAGCCCATCTCCTGAATAAGCTCCACGAGCGCTTGTAAGCGTCCTTGGAACACTTAGTGAGACTAGTGGACAGAAGTGTTTGTGCTGCCGAAGCCATCTCTCCGGTAGAAGATGTGGTGGAACTAAGGTTTGTTCGTGGTCCATGCCCTGTCCCAGGGACTTGAATTTCGTGACCTGTAAGCGCGATAAAGCGTCAGCCTTGACATTGAGCACCCCAGGCACGTGGACCGCCCGAAATAAAGTATTATGTTTGAAACATTGTAAAACTAGTTCACGCAAGAGGACAATTAGCTTGTTATCTTTCGTTGTTTTCTTGTTAATAACGTCAACTAGACCTAAATTATCCGTGTGAAAAAGGACGCATTTGTTGGCCTGTTCTGACACCCATATTGAGACACTTATAACGATTGGAAACATTTCTAGCACTATAATGTTACGACCTAGCCAGTCTGAAGGCCATTGACCATAAAGCCAATGCGAGCCGAAAACTGCACCGTAACCTAAAGAACCTGCTGCATCAGTGTAAAGATGTAGTTTGGCTGACGAGAGCCAATTATAGTCTCAAAAGAAAGACTTGCCATTGTATGATTCTAAAAAGGTAAGCCATAATTGAAGGTCAGATTTTGTTTCCCGATTTAGACGAATAAAATATCGAGGGCATTTGACCCCTACTGTCAAGTTAATTAAACGGCATAAAAAAAGTTCGACCGGGCACTATGACAGAGCAAGTAAAATTGAGAAGACCAATTAAGGATTGCATTTCTCTTAAAGTTACCTTTTTCCAACGAAGGAAGTGTTGAATAGAGTCACGACATTTAGTACGTTTGTCGCTAGGGAGCAGTGCTTCCATGTTGTGTGTATCAAGCTCAATACCCGTAAATGACAACACGAAGCTAGGGCCTACTGTTTTCTCGGCAGCCATTGGAACGCCCAATTCATCACACGTTTTGAGAAAAACTTGCAGATCATTAGCGCACGATGCAAGTGATTTGCTGACGATCAGAAAGTCATCTAACAAATGTAATATACCCGGTATATGTAACCTAAATCGAGCAATCCATTCCAGATCGGAACTGAAACATTCAAATATTTTGCAAGAACTCGAAAGTCCCATAGCAAGATTTCTATCAACATGGGAATTAATTGACTTCCCCTCTGGAAAGGACAATGAATGATGAATAAGGCGAAATTCCCCCGGCACCTTTTTAGGAATCAAGCCTTAAGGAGAAACATGAAACACTGGAAAGGGCTGTCCATCGAAAGGACCTACTATTCTTCCTAAAACTGAATTTCTTTAGCTAATTTTTCGTCTACCGCCTTAGGATTAGTGGTGGCTGACAAAAGATTTTTGGATACCAAATTACTGTGATGACCAACATAATCGATAGAAAAACCAAAACGGAAACCTTCAATGAGGTATTGCCGAGATCGAGGAGGGTCGCCCTCCAGATAGGCCTGTAATTAGTCTATTTTGATTGGTGTTACCAATGGACGAGACAGTGCGGGAGGTAGGGGCTGAGTTACTTGCGGTGACTGCTGTGGATTTCGGTCGCGATACAGCTTTGGTGGAATTTGCCTGTTGCTTGGGAAAGTGGCATTGGTTGGCGGGATGAGGAGATCCACATAGAAAGCATTCGTGTTTAAAGTTACAGCCGGAACACTTTTCCCCTCTGTGAAATCTCCAGCAAAAGCCGGACGGAAAGGGCGACCGAGTCCGAGGAAACTACCGTTGGGACTTTTGCATGTGGTGCGCCTGCAACCACAGTTCCCAATGGATCTGGTCCCAGGGGAAAAGAGTTTTTTGCCTCAAAAATCGAAAGTTTTCATGGTAATAACGGGTTAACGGCTGTCCGTTTTAGGAACTGTGGCCCGGGCAACTGATTTTGACCTCTTTGCTTTGTGCGATTCTCGCGTCGCCTGGGCAGCACGCTTCTGTGTGCGTGGTGCAGAAGGTACGGTAGGAGCAGCACGAGATTGCCGACGAGTCATCATATTGACTTGAAAACAAAAACAGCTTATGTGTGGCAAGAAAAGTAATCCGTGGATTCGAACCACAAAATTTTTTTGGTATTTTGTTTCTATTTTGTTTCTATTCTGTTTGTATTTTAGTTAGGCGAAGCTAAATAAATAAACAAATTGCTGGTATGTGCGCGTTGGCTAAAGAAACCGCTTATACTCAGCGGGTCCATACCCCACTTTTGAACACGTAACAAAACAGAAGAAAAAGGAAAGATAAATAAAATTAAATAAAAAATAATAATATAAAGAACAGTTCCAGCGAACCGTAATTTTCTGACGATGAAATATTTTTATCCGAAGATAATTCCAATGTGTCTCGCGAATCTTCTGCTTTTTTGCCCTCAATACGCGGCTTTAAATTAGCCTCCTTAAACATTGCTAGCTTGCCGAAACATATCGACGAACTGAGAGTTTTGCTTTGTCACAACCCTCTTGATATATTATCTATTAATGAGACAAGGCTCGATGATTCTGTCGGCGACGATGAGGTTTATATTCCTGGTTACGAAATCATTCGCCGCGATCGTGAATGCAACGGTAGGTTCGGTGGGGGAGTTTGCATCTATGTTCGATCTAACATCAATTTCTCTTTACGCCCCGACCTATGTGATAAACACCTTGAAAACTTATGCATCGAGATTCGTAAACCTCGATCTAAGCCTTTTCTTATTGCTACCTGGTATAGGCCTCCTAATTCATCAACCGAAATTTTTTCTCATTTCGAAACCCTTGTTGGCAAGCTTGATACAGAGAATGTTGAATTTTATTTAATGGGTGACTTTAACTGTAATTTGGCTTCTCCTCAACCCGATATCAACACAGTTTTATTAACCAATATTGTTGATGTTTATAGCCTTCACCAACTAATTAACAACCCTACCCGCATAACTAACACATCTTCCACTTTGATTGATTTGATTTTCACAAATTGTCCGGATAATATTGTTTCCGCTGGTGTGTCCCATGTAAGTCTTAGTGACCATAGTCTCGTCTATGCATTCCGTAAGATCTCTATCAATCCACCCTCTAATGGGCATTGTACAATAACTTACAGGAAATTCAACAATTTCGATTCTGCTATGTTTCGCTATGATATTTCAACACAAGATTGGGACAGTGTAAACAGTTGTGATGATCCAAACGTTATGTGGGACATTTGGAAGAATCTTTTCTTTCAATGCGTTGATAGGCACGCCCCACTGCGAACAAAACGCACTCGGGCACATAAATCACCCTGGATTACACCTCAGTTGGAAAAAAGAATGCATTATAGGGATATTCTCAAACTGAAGGCCATTCGATCTGGGAATGCATGTGACTGGTTGATATTTAAAAAATGTTGCAACGCAGTAAACAATGAAATCAAGCAAGCCAAGGAACAATACTTCAAAAGCGCGTTGCGTGAAAATGAAAGTAACTCTCGAATGACTTGGCGGATAATTAATGAACTCACTTCGAGAAAAATTCACAGCTCTACAATAAAAGAGATTAAATTGAATAACGGTAGTATTACCGATCCACATGAACTTTCGTCTGCTTTCAATGACCATTTTTCTAGTATCGGACTAAACCTTGTCAATGCCATCCAAATGAGTGGGAGCACTCCGTCTCATCTAGATTATCTTAAGGAGACTGAACATAGATTGGAACTCAAAACTACTGATTGCTCAAGTATTTTCTTTACTTTCTAAACTTTGTAAATCTAAAGCGACGGGAGTAGATAAAATCTCAGCAAGACTTCTTCGTGAGTGTGCTGATCTGGTCGCAAGTTCTCTTTGTGCCATTTTTAATAGATCTATTGTAACTGGTGTTTTACCTACAGAATGGAAATCCACGAAAGTTATTCCTTTATTTAAACAGGGAGAGCTTTCCGCCCTATCCCCCTTTCGCCCTATTATTATAATTCCAGCCGTAGCTAAGGTCTTTGAGCGAATCGTATACAATCAATTCTATCAATATCTAACTGAAAATAAAATCTAATTTCCAGTAGTCAGTGAGGGTTTCCATCACTTCACTCCACTACTACTGCCTTGCTAGAAGCCACAGATAATTGGGCTTTCAATATCGATAAAGGCAACGTTAATGCAGTGGTTTTTCTAGATCTGAAGAAGGCTTTTGACACCGTCGATCACTCTATCTTGTTATCTAAATTAAAAACCTATGGTGTCGGAAACGTTTCGTCTAACTAGTTTAAATCATATTTGGGTAATCGTACGCAAAAATCTTTTGTTAACGGTTCCCTCTCTGATAGCCAACCTCTAACTTGCGGTATTCCTCAAGGAACAATCCTTGGACCTCTTCTCTTCATACTCTATGTAAATGATCTACCAAATTGTCTCGTTAATTCACATCCCAGAATGTATGCAGATGATACGCATCTGACTTTTGCCAGTAGTATAGTGTTTGGGGGTTTCAGCACATAAATTAATTTAGGGGGTGTTTTAGCAAAATGATCTCGGATTTTGAAAAAACTATAGTTATTTAATCTGATGGAACCAAGGTCACCACATTTTTTTGATTTTGTATAAAAATGCGTGACTTTCTCGGAAAATCACCAAGCGTGACTTTCTCGGAAAACAGGGAATGAGTCATCACCTATAGCTATTATCTCTCACGTGGAACCATCCGATTGTTACATAATTTGTTGAAGCAATTAAAGATGCAGAAAAAAAAATAGCAAAACTGGTGGCCACCAGAACCTCTCATGAGGGACTTAATTTGGAATTTGAATCACCACCCGTCCCTCATGAGAGGTTTTTTTTTTTGTTTTGTTTTTTGTATTCCCACCACCACACCACCAGAGCACTATCATTTATGTTCCCACCTCCACTCCGCTCTGGCCCTATCAGACCCTCTTAGGGCCAAGTATTTGTTTAATTGTTTTTTTCACCCTCCGGCTTGAGATTGAACCGGCACTTCTGACAAGCCGAAGCTTAACTATAGCTCTACCCAACAATCCGACACCATCTCAGGGTGATTTTTTTATTTTTTAACCTATGGAATAACGGCGGGGGTTTTTCGTTATTCCACGGGGTGGCTTGTATACATTTCGCTAACGAAAGGCCCCCGCTTTTTCCAATCGTTAGATACTCTGTATACAAGCCACACTTTATCTGTGTAAAAAACCCTTATATTTGAGTTTGTATTTTCATTTTTATGCTTGTGGTACATAAATGAAATTTTCAAAGATAAAAATAATACGCATGTGTAAAAAAGCGAAAAAATCTGACGTAGTTTGATGACTCATTCGAAAGGGAAACCCCCCAACAAATGTTCCTGTCTCATATGCTAATTCTTCGGGTAAAGGGTCAGAAAGAGGGCAGTGATTTAAATTAAATATACAACAAAACTCACAATACTATCCTGAACTAGGCAAAATCAGTGGGTTTGAGGCGATAAAAACACCGCAACAGCTGAACTTTTCAGATTTTATAATGTCCATACGCATAGCTTGTCACGCCATTATCGTGAATATACCGCTTATCATCGAAGCAGCTGAGTGATACTTTATTTATCTCATAACTTCCTAGTTGATGGTTTTGGCTTCTGATTGTTTTCATTCTATGATGCAACTGTTTATTATCAAATAGTGTCTCTTTATAATTTTCATGTTTGATTTTATTTTTGATTATGTTCTTTTTGATTCCTTTTGCTGTTTTTCCTCCATTTTGGTTATCTTTCATATAGCTATACATTTTCGATCGTAGACCGATGAATTCGCAAACGGGTACTCCTGCTATCTCATCTTTGAATTTGCCAATAACTTTTTTATTAGTCTTATTGAAATACGGCGAGCTTTCAGGGTAGTCGCTGTTATCGAATTTATCTTTATCGTTCCAGAAATTTCTATAGACGTCTTGGGTTTCAATTTCATAGGTCAATGAGTCTGTGTCTGTGAAGAGCAGCTTCGCCTTGTTTCCATACTTCCCTTTAATGTAGTTGTAGTGGAAATCGTACATCAGTGTCTTGCTTAGATCAAGGATACACATTCCTACATATGCTGGCCGGTTTAAAGTAAGTGTTTCTTTTATCTTATGAACAGCTACTAAATTTTCATTGAAGATTTTACTGCTAACATAAGTCGGTTTAGCAGCCATTTTCAATAGTTTCTTTTCATCGGTGACTAATCTGACGTCTACTCGCTTTCTGAGGTTTTCCATCGTTTTTTCCAAATACACTGTTATTCATCAGCTTGAAAAAGTCTTTCTCAAAGGCATTTTTAGCATCAGTTCTTTTCTGAGTGTTGAAGTCGATGTACTGTCTCAACCATGGGGATTGATTGAACTCTAACACTCGATGGACTTTAGTTATTTTCAAACCGAGATCAGTATATAATTGGAGGTTCCTATAATGGAGCACGTATTTTTCTTTGTTGCTTAATGTTGGTATCAGTTTATGTACCAGACCAGTTGATATTTTATATTTCTTCGCGATGTTTTTACAATAATCTGATAGCATGTCCCCAGTCACTTTGACCTTTTCCGGTCCAAGTGGATAGTCATTGTGAAGATCATGTAACTCTTGGGGGTATTTTAAATCAACTTCAAGAATCAAACCCTTTGCACTATCTTCTTTATAGACAGCCAGGTCTAAATTATTGATCTGTTTTTGTGTCATCCATCTGAATCCGCCAGTTGGAAGGTATTGGCTCATTGCCCAACCATACAGATTGTTTGCATCAAGATACATGATATACTTCGAGGGCGCCTTCTCATCATGCTCTTTCATGTACTTGTTATTTGCTTTGCCGTAACGGTTGGCTATATAGCTGATACCACCTCACATACCCTTTTCAATGAACTGGAACATATCAATGTCAACCATAAGCTCTAGTTTAATGTCAGTCATTTTAAGCATGGCGTCCCAAGATAGCCCTGGAGATGTGAAATAGTGGCACGGGTCCAGTTTGTAGTACTCAAGGCATGTTTTTCTGAAGTTTTCAAATACATCAGCCAGTAGGAGTACATCTGTTTTAAGGTACAGATCATGATAATCACCCATGTTTTTCAAAGAGAATGCTTTCCAAACAGTCTGAGCATGCGTATAGTCTTCATCTGATATATGCGTATCACTCAGTATGCTATAGAATTCTTCTTTTGAGGGCAGCTTCTGATTGAATTGATCGAAACTGTCCATGTAGTCGTAAGGATAAACACCTTTCTGTGCCATCAGATTAAGATCCTTTCCCTTGAACTCTTGTGAGGTGTATTTTAAGGCTTCTTTTGGTAGATTGCCTACAAGTTTTTCCAAACTAGAGCTCATGAACTGGAAACTATCAATGAATGTCAAGTGATTGCCAAGCATGAAAGCCATATACTTCTCCATGTTATTTGGGATAGCATTGATATTCATTTGACAGTCTTCACCTTTCTTGTTTTTGTAAGTGTGCTTCTTAACAATGGCTCCAATCTCCTGCATAATAAAATGACTATCATAGCCTCTTAGGTTGTGAAATATGACTGGTATCTTTATTTCATCTGGGTTCACTCTGAGTTTCAGATTACAATCTTGGTGAGCAGAACCTCTGTATTTACCAGTGATGTGACAGTGATCTCGAACTCGGATGTCTTTGTCAGTGTATTTTTTATCACAAATGTGACAAACTTTGGCTTTTTGGAATTTCTCTTCATCATCTTTAGTCATTTTCAATGGTTTGTTGAAATTTTTTTTCACAACATTCTTGCAATATTTGACTTCCTCCAACATAGCTTCCATGAATTTGTACACAGCCTTTTCACCCCTGTATATTGCTGCTGGTTTGCTATATTTATCATCATAACAACAAACAACTTTGTAACCATATCCACAATCAGTATGCTTCTGATAGGCTTCAGTGTATGATTTATCATTGTTGGGTTGGCAACCGTGTATTTTCTCAGTGATGGCCTCAAAATCAGCATAGATCACAAATGGTACCTGCTGTTGTTTATGAAAGTTGTTGAATTTCAGTATGTTGTTATCTTTGTTTGGCATTTTTATTGCCTGTGTGCCATTTACTTGCATGCAGTTGTCCTTGTGATCATTCAGAACCCTTTCAGAGCTGAAGCATTGAAGACAGTGCATACAAAAGTGTTTTCTTTCTTTGTGCTTTGTTTGATTGTACATAAACTTATTGAAATCTTTGATTAGCACATAATGCTTGTTTTCATTTTCAGTTATAAGAAGCAGATTCAAGCAGTCTGCATATTTCTCTTTTGATACATATATTGGATATGGTTGTTTATTCTCATAACCGAAAATATTGATGTTGATCTCATTTTGTTTTTCAATCTTATTGTAATGTTTGGTTGCCACTGGAAATTCAATTCCTGAATAATCCAATTTGTCAATATACTGTTTGTCTGATTTTTTAATCCTCTGTGGGTTTTTCTCTTGTGGGTTCAAATGTCTGATATGAGACCATCTGAAGAATTCATTATCCTCATTTTTCATATTGATCAAACCTTTTTTATTTCTAAGTTCTACTGGTAGTTTTATGAATGAAGAACCCATCATAGGTCGATATTTCACAACATTAAGATAATGGCTGTCAACTGAATCAACAGTCCAACCTGAACCTTCAGATACCCAAACTGCAATCTTATTCATTATTTGGTCTTTTGACAACTGTAGTGATTCAGTTACTTCCAGATTATTCACAATTGTTTGAGCTACACTGTTGAAATATGCGGTTTTGTATTCTATGTGATATGAAGTAAATGACAGGCCTGCACGGACTCCTTCAGTGTGGTTTTTGCGGTTGCCTCGCATAAGAGCCCCAAAAGAAATATTAAATTTTCGCTCTGACGAGTGTATCTTTAAGAGATTTACCTCTTTTGTATGATATTATCGGAGTTTTAGGATATATCGTTCTCAGCAGTGGCTGATTTTGTATAAAACTCCAGTGTTCCATCAGTATCTCTTTAAGGTTTCCAACTCCTGGGTGGTACGTGGTGACAAAAGGCAAAAGTCTCTCGTGATCTTTCCTCCCCTGTCCAAGAGCCGATGGTCTAGAGGCAAAGTTGACCCCTGACAGACACCTTTCTATTATTGGTTTTGGATAGCCGCGCGCTCTCAGGCGTTGCTTGAATTTCAAAAGGCTCTCTTCAAATGTTGTTTTCGAAGAGTTAGTTCTAAGCAGTCTTATTGCTTCGCCTTTAATGAAACCATTTTTCACGCCTGGGGGGTGGCATGAGTTGAAGTGTGTATATTGAAAGGTTTCAGTCGGCTTGTGGTGGGTTTCAATGTCTAGGATGGATTCGCCTTTGAATCTTTCCCCTTCAAACACCACTGCATCGAGGAAAGCAATCTCGTTCTCTGACACCTCGGCCGTGAATTTGATGGTTGGGTGGAATTTATCAGCTTGTTCAATAAAATGATCCACGTTTGTTTTGCCGCAGTCCCAAAGGGAGAAGATATCATCGATATATCTTTTCCACACTTTCGGCTTGGTATCGCTTTGTTGTATTATCTTTATCTCAATTTCAGCCATGAAAATGTTGGCAAATGACACTGCCATTTTTGTTCCCATGGCCGTTCCATGTGTTTGGAGATAGTTCTCCCCACTGAACTGGAACGAGTTTTCTTTCAAGATCAAAACAAGCATTTCCCCAAGGAAGCGTGTTGGGATCGGTGGGTTGCAGTTATGGAACTTTTCGTATGCCTTGCATACTGTGTTCGTTCCTTCTTCTTGTGGTATATTTGTGTACAAGCTAGAGACGTCCATTGATACTAAAATTGTATCTTGGCCTATCTTTGTTTTTTCTATGAAATTGATAAAGTCCGTTGTATCCTTAATAAAGGAGTGTTGTTGTTGTGCGATAGGCTGGAGCAGTGTATCCACAAATGAGGATATTCGCTCGGTGGGGCCGTCACAACCCGAGATGATGGGTCTTCCAACCGGTATAGGCTTGTGTATTTTAGTAAGTGTATAGAATATGGGTATTCTTGGCGGATCGGGAGTTTGTGAAAGCCATTTTTTAGTGATGACGTCAATGTGCTTGCCCTGATGTAGTCGGTTAATGAGGTCATTAACCTTTTCCTGTGTGCCTTTCACCATCGGTGTTTTTAGAGGCGTATAGTGTTCTCTATTGTCGAGTTGCACCTTAGCCTCATGTATTTTCTCTGTTTTATTCATGATGACTGTTGTAGTTCCTTTGTCGGCTTTTTTGAGGTTTAAAGCGGGGTTGTTTTTCAACTCCGTTAGAGCTTTGACCTCGTTGCGTGACAGGTTATGTTTGGGCTTAGCTATCGGGATTTCAGCAAGTTGTATCTTGACATTTTCCAAGTAGCTCTCAAGGGCAACAGAGGGTTGAACCTGTGGCATCCAATTTGACTTAACATGGAAAGGATGTGGTTCTTTGTTTTGCCCGTGAAAAATGTATTGGAGTCTCATTCGTCTTGCGAATTGTTCAAAATCTCGCAAGAGTTCCCGCCTAATTTTAGTTTCTTTAGTTGCGGGCGTGGGAATGAATTTGAGACCCTTTGACAGCACGCTAACTTGGTTGTCAGTTAGATGATGGCTTGATAGGTTTCTAAGGAATTTTTCATTCATCTCCCTTTCTCTGGCTAAACGCCTGTTTTTCAAGGTGTTTCTACGCCTTTTGCGCCTTTTGTTTTTTGCAATGTGTTGGTTGCTGTTGTTGTGATTACCATTGGTAGAGTCAGAGAACAGACTGTTATAACATTCATCCTTTTTATTTTTAAGGACATGTGTACAGACAATTTCTTTCAAGTCAGAAATTTGTTTCTGTAAATCGGCTAGGTTAACATTGTTGTTGTTTACAATGTGATTCGCCGAATGCGTTTCATTGAGAGGATGCCTACTTACAATTTTATGTTTTCGAGCTACAAAATCTGGATTAGCCTTAAACTTCCTCTTCTGGCTTTCAAGCTTTCGTTTGTGGAAGAGAGTTAGTGCGTTGACTAAACTCTGTTCAGCTTTGAGTTTGATGTCTCTCAGTTCTTTAGCAAAAATATCGTCCGGCGTTATGTTTGGCTTTGCCGAGTATTGCAAAGACTTCGGACATGTGCGATTTGCTATGTGTTTCTCTAGCTTTTCGATAGAGAGTTCAGTCTTGGCTATTTTAGTCTCCACAGTCTTTTGATCTGTGAATCTCCTCTTTAAACCTCGTTTGGGGAGGCCTGGCTTTTTAGGACCATTGTTGCTGTGTTTGTTTGGCGGGCTCTTTGGATTGCCATTGCACCGGAGTGGTCTTGGTTGTGATGGTGGAGGGCTGTTCTCCGTGTCATTTATTCCGTCCAACGGAATGTCGAGCATATCACGGTCATTCAAACTCTCGTTGCCCGTATCGTAACGAAACTCTGGCGTAGGTGGTGGTGAAAGGTTGATTTCATCGTTTTCACCAGAACTTGGTTCAAGGTATTGTGCCATTGAGTCGTCAACGTGAGACATGCTGCAACTGTTATGAGAGGCTACAACAGTACCGACGGTTTCGACTCTTCGCGAGTCTCTTCAGCTGTTGTTTGAATGTGCTGTTGCAAATTGTTTGAGGGAAAGGTAGAGGAGTTATCTCAATTCCGTTCCCGTAAATCGTTGTTTTGCGACCGTTTTTATACCTGACCTTACCGGATGAGGATCGAAAATGCGTTATTCCTATTGGTTTTTTTTATCACGTTGAAATAGCCAATGAGGTGCAAGTAATTTCGATCCTATTCGAGTTGAAGGTCAGTTTGTGTTTCTTAAATGGCTCTCTTTACTGCATATTTCGCCTAAAAAGGCTACTGAGGCTGGTGATAATTAAACGTAACGGTGTTACGTTATTGTATCACCACATACATCGTAAGTGAAGGCCCAAAAAAATAGTTTTATAAGTGTTATTTTGCGTCTTGTTCACTTGTACTTTCGTACATAAACAAATTATACACGCAAGAGTGGTCCCACAAAAGGACGGGGCCTGTCTTGAAAATATCAACATGATATGAAGTAAATGACAGGCCTGCACGGACTCCTTCAGTGTGGTTTTTGCGGTTGCCTCGCATAAGAGCCCCAAAAGAAATATTAAATTTTCGCTCTGACGAGTGTATCTTTAAGAGATTTACCTCTTTTGTATGATATTATCGGAGTTTTAGGATATATCGTTCTCAGCAGTGGCTGATTTTGTATAAAACTCCAGTGTTCCATCAGTATCTCTTTAAGGTTTCCAACTCCTGGGTGGTACGTGGTGACAAAAGGCAAAAGTCTCTCGTGATCTTTCCTCCCCTGTTCAAGAGCCGATGGTCTAGAGGCAAAGTTGACCCCTGACAGACACCTTTCTATTATTGGTTTTGGATAGCCGCGCGCTCTCAGGCGTTGCTTGAATTTCAAAAGGCTCTCTTCAAATGTTGTTTTCGAAGAGTTAGTTCTAAGCAGTCTTATTGCTTCGCCTTTAATGAAACCATTTTTCACGCCTGGGGGGTGGCATGAGTTGAAGTGTGTATATTGAAAGGTTTCAGTCGGCTTGTGGTGGGTTTCAATGTCTAGGATGGATTCGCCTTTGAATCTTTCCCCTTCAAACACCACTGCATCGAGGAAAGCAATCTCGTTCTCTGACACCTCGGCCGTGAATTTGATGGTTGGGTGGAATTTATCAGCTTGTTCAATAAAATGATCCACGTTTGTTTTGCCGCAGTCCCAAAGGGAGAAGATATCATCGATATATCTTTTCCACACTTTCGGCTTGGTATCGCTTTGTTGTATTATCTTTATCTCAATTTCAGCCATGAAAATGTTGGCAAATGACACTGCCATTTTTGTTCCCATGGCCGTTCCATGTGTTTGGAGATAGTTCTCCCCACTGAACTGGAACGAGTTTTCTTTCAAGATCAAAACAAGCATTTCCCCAAGGAAGCGTGTTGGGATCGGTGGGTTGCAGTTATGGAACTTTTCGTATGCCTTGCATACTGTGTTCGTTCCTTCTTCTTGTGGTATATTTGTGTACAAGCTAGAGACGTCCATTGATACTAAAATTGTATCTTGGCCTATCTTTGTTTTTTCTATGAAATTAATAAAGTCCGTTGTATCCTTAATAAAGGAGTGTTGTTGTTGTGCGATAGGCTGGAGCAGTGTATCCACAAATGAGGATATTCGCTCGGTGGGGCCGTCACAACCCGAGATGATGGGTCTTCCAACCGGTATAGGCTTGTGTATTTTAGTAAGTGTATAGAATATGGGTATTCTTGGCGGATCGGGAGTTTGTGAAAGCCATTTTTTAGTGATGACGTCAATGTGCTTGCCCTGATGTAGTCGGTTAATGAGGTCATTAACCTTTTCCTGTGTGCCTTTCACCATCGGTGTTTTTAGAGGCGTATAGTGTTCTCTATTGTCGAGTTGCACCTTAGCCTCATGTATTTTCTCTGTTTTATTCATGATGACTGTTGTAGTTCCTTTGTCGGCTTTTTTGAGGTTTAAAGCGGGGTTGTTTTTCAACTCCGTTAGAGCTTTGACCTCGTTGCGTGACAGGTTATGTTTGGGCTTAGCTATCGGGATTTCAGCAAGTTGTATCTTGACATTTTCCAAGTAGCTCTCAAGGGCAACAGAGGGTTGAACCTGTGGCATCCAATTTGACTTAACATGGAAAGGATGTGGTTCTTTGTTTTGCCCGTGAAAAATGTATTGGAGTCTCATTCGTCTTGCGAATTGTTCAAAATCTCGCAAGAGTTCCCGCCTAATTTTAGTTTCTTTAGTTGCGGGCGTGGGAATGAATTTGAGACCCTTTGACAGCACGCTAACTTGGTTGTCAGTTAGATGATGGCTTGATAGGTTTCTAAGGAATTTTTCATTCATCTCCCTTTCTCTGGCTAAACGCCTGTTTTTCAAACTGACCTTCACATCGAGTAGGATCGAAATTACTTGCACCTCATTGGCTATTTCAACAAGATAAAAAACCAATAGGAATAATGCATTTCCGATCCTCAACCGGTAAGGTCAGGTATAAAAGCGGTCGCAAAACAACATTTTACGGGAACGGAATTGAGATAACTCCTCTACCTTTCCCTCAAACAATTTGCAACACCACATTCAAACAACAGCTGAAGAGACTCGCGAAGAGTCGAAACCGCCGGTACTGTTGTAGCCTCTTATAACAGTTGCAGCATGTCTCACGTTCACGACTCATTGGCGCAATACCTTGAACCAAGTTCTGGTGAAAACATTGAAAGCAACCTTTCACCACCACCTACGCCAGAGTTTCGTTACGACACGGGCAACGACAATTTTAATGACCACAATATGCTCTACATTCCGTTCGACGGAAAAAAATGATACGGAGAACAGCCCTCCACCATCACAACCAAGACCACGGTACAATGGGATTCAAAAACGAATCCATCCAAGACATTAAAACTCACCTCTAGCCGACTGAAACCTTTCAATATACACACTTGATTTAATGCCACCCCCCAGGCGTGAAAAATTGTTTCATTACAGGCGAAGCAATAAGATGCTTAGAACTAACTCTTCGAAAACAACATTTGAAGAGAGCCTTGTGAAATTCAAACAACGCCTGAGAGCGCGCGGCCTTCCAAAAAATATAATAGAAAGGTGTCTGTCAGGGGTCAACTTTGCCTCTAGATCATCGGCTCTAAAACAAAAGAAAAAACACGTACCACCCAGGAGTAAAAAACCTGAAACAGATATTGATGGAACACTGGAGATTTATACAAAATCAGCCACTGCTTAGAATGATCTATCCTAAAACTCCGAGAATATCATACAAAAGAGGTAAAACTCTTAAAGACACACTCGTCAGAGCAAAAATAGACTTTTTAGGCTCTAACGCGAGGCAACCGCAAAAACCACACTGAAGGAGTCCGCGTAGGCCTGTCATTTATTTGCCATCATGTTGATATTTTCAAGACAGGCCCCGTCCTTTTGTGGAACCACTCTTGCGTCTAGAATTTATTCATGTCCACATGAACCAGACGCAAAATAACACTTTTAAAACAATATTTGAAACCTTCACTTACGAAGGATGAATTGACACAAGAACGTAACACCGTTGCGTTTTATTATCATAAGCCTCAGTAGCCGTTTTGGGTGAAATATGCAGTAAAGAGAGCCATCTAAGAAACACAAACTGACCTTCACATCGAGTAGGATCGAAATTACTTGCACCTCATTGGCTATTTCAACAAGATAAAAAACCAATAGGAATAATGCATTTCCGATCCTCAACCGGTAAGGTCAGGTATAAAAGCGGTCGCAAAACAACATTTTACGGGAACGGAATTGAGATAACTCCTCTACCTTTCCCTCAAACAATTTGCAACACCACATTCAAACAACAGCTGAAGAGACTCGCGAAGAGTCGAAACCGCCGGTACTGTTGTAGCCTCTTATAACAGTTGCAGCATGTCTCACGTTCACGACTCATTGGCGCAATATTTTGAACCAAGTTCTGGTGAAAACATTGAAAGCAACCTTTCACCACCACCTACGCCAGAGTTTCGTTACGACACGGGCAACGACAATTTTAATGACCACAATATGCTCTACATTCCGTTCGACGGAAAAAAATGATACGGAGAACAGCCCTCCACCATCACAACCAAGACCACGGTACAATGGGATTCAAAAACGAATCCATCCAAGACATTAAAACTCACCTCTAGCCGACTGAAACCTTTCAATATACACACTTGATTTAATGCCACCCCCCAGGCGTGAAAAATTGTTTCATTACAGGCGAAGCAATAAGATGCTTAGAACTAACTCTTCGAAAACAACATTTGAAGAGAGCCTTGTGAAATTCAAACAACGCCTGAGAGCGCGCGGCCTTCCAAAAAATATAATAGAAAGGTGTCTGTCAGGGGTCAACTTTGCCTCTAGATCATCGGCTCTAAAACAAAAGAAAAAACACGTACCACCCAGGAGTAAAAAACCTGAAACAGATATTGATGGAACACTGGAGATTTATACAAAATCAGCCACTGCTTAGAATGATCTATCCTAAAACTCCGAGAATATCATACAAAAGAGGTAAAACTCTTAAAGACACACTCGTCAGAGCAAAAATAGACTTCTTAGGCTCTAACGCGAGGCAACCGCAAAAACCACACTGAAGGAGTCCGCGTAGGCCTGTCATTTATTTGCCAGTCAGTCATTTTTGCGAATGTTACCTTTAGTGTTTCAACGAATTTGAGACCTTTAATTTCATTCAACAATTTTATAATATTATATGCAACAGCCTTTCTTGTGTTTTGCAGTTGTGCAAGCGGGTCTTTGTCATTTTTTATACCGATTTCAAAAGATTTTGTGAAGCCCTTCAGAGCTTTCTCTGTTTGCTCTATTTTTGTTCTGGGTGTTGGAACCGGCACAGGCTTTTTGGCTCTTGGGGCGGGAATTGGTCTCTTTTTCAATTGTTCTATTTCTTCCAACCATTCTTTTGGTGGTGCTGGTAATCTTTTCCTCTCGAAATAATCAACTAATTCTTTGACAGTTGGTCTTTTTGTTCTTGATGATGGTACCGGTTTAGTTTTTGGTGTTTGTTTGGTATCATCAACTATAATAACTTTTGGTTTCTGCTGTTGCTTCAAAAGCAATTCTATGAGCTTAGATTTGCTCAATTTTTTAAGACTTTTCTTGTCCATATTACTACTAGTTTCGATAATTTTTTCCATTTATAATATATCTATAGTTATTATAACTTTAAAACATTTCCGTCTGTGTTTAAATATGGTTGAGAATTCAATTGATCCAATTACTGGATCCTTTTGAATTGTAATTATTGAAGAATATTTTTTTGATGTTTTTTTGTTTTAATATGACAAGATTTCCCTGCCATTGTGTAGTTACGTCCTGTCTTACATATGTTGCAGTACCATTCTTTATTTAGCATGTATGATGTTTTATGATTCTTCCGTTCTTCTGCGGT
Source organism: Pachyseris speciosa (assembly GCA_016490735.1). Taxonomy (NCBI): domain Eukaryota; kingdom Metazoa; phylum Cnidaria; class Anthozoa; order Scleractinia; family Pachyseridae; genus Pachyseris; species Pachyseris speciosa. The sequence continues at coordinate 245,264 of JAEMWC010000553.1, read as the reverse complement.
GAATACTTTCGGCCTTCCACGACCTCTTTTGACATTTTGATTCTCCATAATATATAGTTATATAAATTATTTTTTGAAATATCTTTCTCTTCTTGATAAGTATAATTTGCTTTCTTCCAAGTGTTTAGTTATTTCATGAATCAAGTCTTCGAAACTATTGCTCATGATGTATCTGCATTTGTTTTTCTCATACATTAGCTTCATATCAGACTGTTTGTCTGACACTTTATACACACCTGTTGGGCTTTTAAATTCAAGACAAAGAGCATTGTATTTTCTAGTGGGATTCATCAGCATTAAATCACACTGTCCAGCCATATATCCTTTCTTATAACTTCTGATTCGTATGTTTGAGCTTATTTGATTTTCACCTAATCCCGCCACCATTAATGCACCTTCATATTTCTTTCTGATGAATGAAACAATCTTATAATGCAGATCATCTTCACTTTCAATCATCAGCATGTTATTATTTCTGTCATTGAACTGATTGTAATACCCCTGTTTTCTGATTGATGGCAACACTTTAGATGTAACCCAATGTTTAAATTTTGCTGCTTCCTGTTTTTTAGAGGACAGTATTAGTGAATAAAATCCTGATTCATTTATAAAAAAACATTTGAAAGTTTTTTCAATGGTCTCAGCACGAGGTAACGTTTTGTTACATCGTGAATCAGTGGCCTCAGCACGAGGTAACGTTTTGTTACATCGTGAATTTATGCTGATTTTGTGGTCTCTTAAGATTCTATCATCAGATAAAACATGATCCTTGATTGCTTTTTGTGGATTTTTATAGTCGAGAATAATAGCTATGTCTCTTCCTCTGAACCAAATGTCATTGTTATCATCAAGATAACAATCTATTGATACATCCAATTCTTTATTATTGTAGGAATATTTTTGCATTTGTATATTATAGTAATTTATTTTATTTTTAAATATAGTCAGGAATAATAATATTCTTGGCTACATAATAGCAAATAACAGATATCCTGTAGGTCTCCTTCACATATATGTTAGATAATTTTCTCTTTATAATATGTCCTTTAAATCCTTGAACGGTATCCAACTGTTAAATTCGTCACTGTAACCCTTCCACTTCACCAAAGCTTGTTTTTTCTTATAGTCTCTGCGAATGACTTTATCGATACGGAAAACATCCTGTCTGGCTTTTAATAATTCAGGTTCATAAAAACTCCCTTGTATTTCTTCATCGTTGAGATCCTTTATTTTGTATCTTATTGGATTAGTGTATTGAATCTTATCAACTGTAAACACTTCTTCAGTCCAATTTGGTGTATAGCCCTTGTCGAACACATTCCGGTTATACTTATATATTCGGACCTTGTCACCTATTTTGAATTTCGGTTTCTGTTTTAATGTTTTCATATCACCATACAAATTGAAGTAAACAGTTCCTTCATTCCTCTTATCAGATGCTTCAACGGGTGTCATCTTTGTGCTTAAATGTTTTGTGTTGTTGTACTGTTTCACTAATTTTGGTAACATGTCTAAATACTGTGTATTACCTTGAACTGTGAACTGCTTCCACATTTTGGACTTCATTGTCCTATTCCATCTTTCAACTACTGATGACTTCTCTTCATTCTCAGTTGAGTACATCTGTACACTATGTTTCTCTAGCAAGTCCTTCAAGTGTTTGTTGTAAAACTCTTTACCTTTATCAACCCATAAATACTGTGGTTTTCTGCCTTCCTTGAATATTGTTTTGAATGCTTCAGTGACAGATTCACCTTTATTATCCTTCAATGGGACAATCCAACCATATTTGCTGAAGACATCAATAACCATAAGAAGATATCGATAACCTTTATTCCATTTACTGAACTGTTGCATTTCAACTAGATCACTTGCCCATATTTCATCAATTTTATTTACAATCACACGCCGCCGAGTGAAATTTCGTTTTATGGGTGCATGTAATTCATTAGCTAGTTTTTCTTGCCAGTTTTCTTCACTCGACGGCTTTTTCCGTTTTTTGAAATGCCGAGACCAAGTTTCTGTTTTTTGTCAATTAAGAATTTGGCTGTTTGACCCCATTTTGGCATCTCACCATATGGTATTTGATCAAGTGACTCGACCATTGTTCTATCACAATCACCTTTATTTTTTCCCATATCATAACAAATATCGTGCTAAGCTGCTATTTCATCTACTTTATTGTAAGGTAGGACATTCCATTTTAACACCTCTCCAGTCAATGGATCATATTCCAGTTGTTCATCCAATGGATTATAAGGGCCCATATATTTATACTTACTTGGAGTCCAACCTGCTTTTGGTTTTGGTATTTTTCCAATTAATTTATGAATGTCAATAGCACCGCCATAATCTAATCCTTTGATATCTGTTTTGTAACGAATATTTGGTCTCACTTTTGTTGAGAGTTGTTTCAAAGCTTCTGACCCAACCTTTGTGATTGCAGGCTTTGCGAGGGAAAGTCCTTTGTCAATTAATTTCTTTTGCAGCTTTGGATTTCTCATTGCTTCTGATGCATAATATCTACCCATTTCAACACCCTTCTTCGCTAAATAAGGGACTCCATGTTCCAAAAATCCTGTTAGTGCCATATCTGCGGCCGAATCTAGTATGCCCGCCCCTTCAGACGGGCTAATTAGTTTCCCCGATTTCTGACAAATTTAGTCTTTGTTATTCCACACTCAGCACAAGTGCATTTCATCATAGTTCGACCATTTTTCGTCTTCTGATATCTTTCACTTCCTGGTACACATTCAGTGACTTTCTTCTGTTTCACACAATATGATTTCACCATTATACATATAAGTTAGATATTTTCAAAGTAATCTATAATGAATCTGTGATTGACACTCGTATCTGTTGGACTGAATTTGGAATTATGTATTGTATCCAGAATCGATCTGCCTTCTTGTCTCTCGAGAAGATAGTATAAACACCAATATCCACACAAGACTGAATCCCTTTCTTGTATCTCATCACCAGAGTATTCAAGTTGTTTCCCACTTGTCAACATATATATTTGAACTTCTGTTGGCATCATTAAACCAAATGAGTCGAAGTATTCACAGTATTTATCATTTTTGAAATTCCTATAACATACCCAATGAGTACCTGGTCCAATTTTGGAATCAAGATTGACTATCCCACATTAATTGTTTTTTATTTGTCTCGGCAGGTTGTCTCTTGAAAATACTCCTCTAAAGTGTTTTATTCCAAGTTGTTTAACCCAATTGATTAAATCAAAGTTGGATAAGGGTTTATTTATGAATTTTAGAGTATTGTTCCTAGAATTGGGATTGAATTGAATGGACTGTTTTTGCCCAGTAGAAGTCCTTTTCCCTTTGTCTTTTTTTTTTCATTCCATAACCGATTGGGTTATCCCATGTACCAATAACAGGTAGGGATCGCCATGGCATCATAGCATGTTTCCCACCATTTTTATTTTTATTTATTGCAATGGAATCTGGAACACGAACTGGTAATGACCGTCTTGGACGGCTGCTTTCAACATGCAAACCTTTTCCAGTTAATTTTCTGATTGCTTCTATAGCCAAAGGAATTCCAATACTGGCGAGTATTGTTCCAATACCCTTTCCAGTCTGCGCTTTTGTTGGTTTGATAACAACGTCTCCACCATACTGCATTTTTTGAATAATATCTGCCATCTGTCTCGTATTCAATAAATTTCCTACATTCAATAATTGGGATAAATTGGCATTAGGAATAAGAAATCCTCCACTTTGTTTCTTCCCAAATAGTTTATCAACACCGAGACTTGCTAATGAAGAAAGAGCACCTGTAGCCAATGCTGGAGCCGCTTTAGCTACTGCTCTACCTGCATAAGGCAATAGTCTTGTTCCAAGTGAAAAAAGACTGGACCAAAGAGAACCTCCTTCTACAACAGCTTTTCTGATTTGTGATTTTGATATTTTGATGTCTGAACCTTTTCCTGATCTTCTTGATTTCATCAGTTTGTTGATTTGTGTCTTAGTCAACATTAGTTGATCATTTCCAGACAATTCACTATGTGTCAACCTGATTGTTACAGGCGAATTTGTTGCATAAGCTTTTGCTAGCTTTTGTTTCTGACCCTGTGAAAGTTTCACTCCATGAGGATGATAAGTAGTCATATAATATATGTTTATACTAAATTGTGTTTAATATAAAACAATTAATTTAATTAATTATTTTATTTAATTATTTAATTTATTTAATTATTTAATTATTTTATTCATTTAATTTATTATTTAATTTACATAGATCTCAGAATCAACTTTCCATCAGTCTTTCTCATCTCAATATCCTGCTCATAGAGTACCAATGCATACACACTATAATCATGATCTGCTGTAGCACTTAAAGTGTATTTGAAAGTCAGTTTTGTCATTCCATCTTTTATGTCCTGCTTCTGTTTCGTCAAATCAAAATAAATGAAAGGGAATATTGTACCGAAGTTTCCTCTTGTGAGAAGGGTACTTTCACTGAAATCATTTACAGCTTGAACATATTTCAAAACATCTCTGAATACTCTTGTTGGTTCTGTTGATGGTTTATAATGAAGCTCTGGATAATCATTTCCATTGCCAACTTCAAGATAACAATCAGTCAAAGTTTTGTCATCACCAACAGCAAAAGTGTTATAGAGAAATTTATTGGCTGTCTGAGATGCATCACTTGCATCATTGATGATGAATACAAAAACATGCCTGGGTTTGTTTATTGCTGTGGAAATACGGAAATTGGCTGTCTGCTGTCTTGTTGAATTACCTCTCTCAACCATTTCTCTCATGTAAGTCCACTTTCTGTTGTCAAGATACTTGCTCATGTATAAAGACTTTCCCGCAGAATTGAAAACAATGCGAGGAACTATTAGCTGGAATTTAGTTAGTATCACACGACATTCATCAGTAGCTTGCCAAATCAAATTTTCATCACTGTCAAGTGTCAAGTTAACCTCTACTTTTGAGTTAGGCATGAGTTCATCCCAAAAGCTCTTGAAAAAACCGTATCTGTTCAATGCTATCTCTGCATTTATTTCACCACCATCATTAAGCAAAGCTTTACGATCTGAGAATCCTTTGTTATAAGCAGCTTGTGCCACTCTGTTTTCAGCACCTCTGCTGGTGTCAAGATAGAAGAACTCATTGGTTCCCTGACTTACAGCATAACCCTGTGAATACTCAAGCAACGACTTAATATTTGTTGCTTGGTTAGCGTCTCGGCATTCATAAACATCAAGACCATTCATTTTTACATTAATGGTGTTAATAAGAGCGTGAACTGAATTAACAATACCATTTCGATCTGCAGCAGCAATGTCAGCTCCATCTGCAAGCTTATTTTCTTTGAAAATAACATGAAAACGGGCATTATACCAGTCAAATGATGTAGTCTCTCCACTGTTATCAACAACGAAACGGTAACCTGTTTTCCTCTAATGAGCATTGTTTGCTACTACAGTATTAAGTGCTGTCTCTAGTTCGAACACTACATCTTCATATCTTTCGATATATTTTGAGTCACGATAGTTTGACATATATTATTGTGTTAGATAAAAGTTATTTGATTTTACGTGGTCGGCCTCTCTTTCTTTTGATTAAACCACCAGTCTGGCTCACACTCTTGTTTCCACTTTTTCTCTTTTTCAAAAGTTCTATGATTTTGTCACCAGCTTTTTTGCCAGCATGTTCACCAATTGTTGTGGCTGCTTTTTTTCCAGCTGTTTTGATGATATCAGTCACAATACCTTCACCATGTTGTTCATATTTCTTAAACTCAAACCGTTTCATATACTATTAGGTTTTATAATTCTGTCCCTCTCAAGAATAACTCAATATACCAATCTATCCCATTTAAATCGACTGGAGCTCTAGAAGAGTCTGTGACATAAAAGCGTATTGAGCTGATTGTATGTGTTGAGACAGGATTCCATGAAAGAAAACGAAGTTTGTAAGTGAAAGGTAAACTTCTAACGAGATCTGTGACTGGAATAACAGCGATTGTATTTGTGCTATTGCCATCAACAATGCTATCTATCACCATATCACAATTAATATAAATTTCATCTACTCCTCTTGTAATATCAGGTAGATTTGTTCCATATTCTGTGGCTGAAACTAATTTTGAATCGAAACCGATAAGTTTTCTGAAATCAAGATTTCTCAGATCCACTCGATAGTTTTCATCAAGTTCAATCAAAATGCGATATGTTGACAAAACGAAATACATGTTAATACCATACTTGAATTTTGATTTGTTTGTTTCAGATGGATTCAGTACATGGCTGTTTTTACTCATATACTCATGAATGTAACCAATGATATCATCGTATGAATACATCCCGTAAACGAATGTTATTGTTTCCCAGTTAACACCTTTATCATAGCTGTATTTCATTTGATTATTCCCAAAAATTTCTCTGATGTTGTACCAACTGTATGTCATATTAATAACATTCACAGCCATTTCATATTTCAAATCATTCGTTAATTTAAGAGGTGTATTGAATCTTTTTTCAAAATCATGACTCTTACTGACACCAATTTTGTCTCTGTTTTTACTGTTGAATCGTAATGAAATTTCTGTCATATACTTTTACATTAGATATTTCATCATTATTTTATTCAACTCACCGGTTTTCAGGATTCCCAGTCTGTTCAATGTATGCAATATTTTTGTGAATTCATTTTGAACATTTTTGCTGTTGTTGCCGGCTGAAATAGATCCACCAAGCAACTGCAGTCTTGAAAGCATGTCACCCAAAAATGCATCCCTTGAACTCATTGCACCTCTTCTCCTTCCCATGCCTGAACCAACAGTTTGTGCACCTTCCTCAATGGCATTGATTCTTTTTCGGTACTTTTGCAGTAATTTGATCCTTTGAGTCAATTGATATATCTTTTCTTTATTTTTATCCCTATTTGTTTTGGTTGTTGATAGATGAGCTTTTTGTCTTCCAATATCTTTGGTTATTTCACCAATATTTCTGTTATACTCATTGATGTCGATTGTACCATCCATTATCCTATTTAAAATTGTTGTTGGAGGAGACAATTCATATTCCTGTAATACCTTAACCTCATCAAACTTATACTTTGATTCTGTTTCAGTCATCATTTTAGGTTTTTAATCAATTGGTAATGTTGTTTTCAAAGGTACTGATTCAGGTAATGTGTTTAATAGCATAAGATCTTCAAAACCAGATGTCAAGGCTCTTTGATTTTTTTTTCAACTGTTCAATGATTTCATCCTGTTTTTTGTCGACACTTTCTTTCACACTCTTCTGGACATCAATAGAGGGTTTCAGTAATTCTGATGTTGTATCATATGCATCCTGTTTTCTATTTTCATAAGTCTTGATAACCTCACGAACTTCTCTAGTTTTATTTCCAGCTTCAATTCCACTTTTTAGAAGCCTTTTCATACGTTCTATATCCATATACAATTGTGTTAGACTAATCTAAACTATTAACATATGGAAATTCCAAATTATGATATCATTCAGAATTCAAATAATTCATTCAGACAGTTTTATCCGTATATGCCAAAAGATACATTTAGAATGTTATTGGCTGGTAATTCTGGATCTGGAAAGACAACATTGTTCATGCATCTGATTATGGAACCGTTGGTCTATTATGATCAGATACATCTTTATGCAAAAAATTTGGATCAAGACAAGTACAAATATCTTCGGAAAGTAATGGATGAAATAAGCAGTCACATTGGATATCCTGCCTTGGTTTGCAGTCAAGAAGAGATATTGCCAGTTGAACAGATTAAAGACACTGATTTACAACGATTGGTTGTGTTTGATGATTTCGTGACTGACAAGAAACAAGATCAAATCATAAGCTATTTCATTCAAGGGAGACACAAAAACTGTTCTGTCATATATCTCACACAATCATTCTATAGATGCCCAAAATCTGTTAGACTTAATTGTAGCCATTTCTGCCTTTATGATTTTCCATCCACAAGAGAGAGAAACATTATTGCACAAGAACTTGGAATAGACAAGCAGAAATACATTGAAGCAACCAAGAAACCATATTCCTTCTGTTATGTTGACAAACCAATGAAAACAATCAAGAGGAATTTTTACGGAGCCATTTAAAGAATAATCTAACTGTATAATATGACAATCAACAATTTTCAAAATCCAGAAAAACTCGAGAATCCCAGAACAGAAAGAATCAAGAAATTGACTTTGACCAGACCTGACGATTATGTCGAAGAACCATCTGAAATCGCTGAAAAAATCAAAATGGAAGTATACAGGAAGACACAAAAAGTATTGAAAAACAATAAGATACTACCTGTCATCTATGAAACCATACCACCTGAATTCTTGGAAGATGAAAGCAGTGATGAAGAAGATTAATCTAACAAGATGATATAATGGGAGTTTTCAATTCTCCACAAGATCAAGATAAAACAAAAACTGGTGAAAGAGGTCCAGCAGGTCCGATTGGTCCAAAAGGTGATAAAGGTGATAGAGGTCCAAAAGGTAATACAGGTCCTGTTGGTCCAAAAGGTGATACAGGTGATAGAGGAGCTACAGGTGCAATTGGCCCACAAGGAGCTACAGGTTCAGTTGGTCCAAAAGGTGATAGAGGTTCAACTGGTCCAAAAGGTGATAAAGGTGATAAGGGTGATACTGGTGCTAGAGGTCCATTTGGTTTTAAAGGTGAGAAAGGTAATACTGGTCTAAGGGGTCCACAAGGTCCAAAAGGTGAAACAGGTCTTGGAATTAGATTTACACAAGATGGTGATTATGACATCCAAAACAAAAAAATGAGAAATGTAGCAGAACCAACTGATGACAAAGATGCTGCCACAAAGGTTTATGCAGATGAACTTGTTGTTTCATCATACCTTAACTTTAGGGAGTATGTCGACGAAGCCCTTTTGTCGATTGAAGGAACACGTGTCAATCCATTCAAATTTCTTCTCGAAGACATATCGAAAACGACTGTCGTCAGGGATGCGAATAATCTGCAATTAGAAGACTATGATAAAAGCCCTTACTCAATAAATAAAAAAGCCTTGTCTTTTGTTATTCCTACTGCTGGTCTTACAACTGTTCTTCGTTTTGATCTGACACAATTGGAAGTTTCAAAGTACACATTAGTTGTTGAGTTTTATACTGATGGTAATCCAAACAATGCAACAGTTGATGATGACAATTTGTCGTCTAATTTGATTGAAGGAAAGGATTAGATAAAAAGAGCATTCCCAAAGACTCATCTTGTTGATGGTTATCTCAAGAGAATATTCTTCCTTGAAAAAACAAGTCATGGTCAAACGTCAATGGAGTTATTGTTGATTTCACCATATTCACAAAATAACAAAAAACATTATGTTATAGTTTATGGTGTTTATGGATTTTCTAATATCATTTTATCACATATTCACGACCCAGTGTATGAAATTGAAAACGGCAATGTTGTATTCGGTGGTGATATTGACATGAAAAACAATAAAATCATCAATCTTGCAGATCCTACTGATGACAAAGATGCTTCCAACAAGAAATATGTTGATAATTTCAATGACCAAAACTATGTAATAACACCAGATGGGAAACTTGAATTTAAAAGACAAATTTCTTTAGGTGGTAAATATATTTATGACAATAACAAATTTTACATGGGTGTAATACATAACAGAGTAGTAATGGGTTCTACTCTCGACATTCAAGAATATTCAATCAACAGGTATGGCACAGTCCTTATGAAACCTTTTGGTAATTTGATTCGATTTCATGTGGGAATTGATGCGTCAAACTTAAGACTTGAAAAAGTTGGGAATCCCGTTGGCCCAAAGATGCTGCAAACAAACGTTATGTTGATTCTCAAATTGCTGGCATTGATGTTTCTCCATTTCTTAAAAAAGATGGAAGTGTTGCAATGACTGGTGATCTTGACACGGGTGACAATAAAATAACAAATGTTGGATCTCCAAACTCTGATAAAGATTCTGCCAACAAAAAGTATGTTGATGACCTTATTTTATCAGCATCTGGTACTCAACGCAACCCATTCGCTTTTCTGTTAAAAGACATATCCAAGTCTTCAGCAGTTAGTGATGCAACAAACATTCAAATTGAGAATTTTGATAGATCACCATACCACATAAATAAGTCCTCATTGTCTTTTATCATTTCACATAGTGGTAACTTTACATCCAAAATTCGTTTTGATTTGACACCTTTGACAAAAGGAAGGTACACATTTGTCACTGAGTTTTACTCACCATCTGACCCCAGAAGTGCAACAATTGAATTAATCATTCGGTCTATAAACTTACGTGAGGTGGGACAGCCGTTTCAAAAAGCTTTCCTCAAAACTCCACACGTTGATGGTTACATGAAAAAACTTTTCCAGATAGAAAAAACCAGTGGTGGTCAAGCGGCGATTGAGGTGGAACTTTCCAGCACAGCTCCTGCGTCTAACAGCAAAACACATATCATCGTTTATGGGGCCTATGGCCATCATACCAATTTGTCTTACTTTGTGCACGACCCAGCTTATGAAATTGAAAACGGCCATGTTGCGTTTGGTAGTAATATTGACATGAAATTAAACAAAATCATCAACCTGCAGGATAACCCCTCAAACCCACAAGATGCTGTAAACAAAGGTTATGTTGATAATCAGGTTTCGCTAAAATTAAACACAACAGCACAACAAAATCTGAATAGAACAACAATGCCATTACTGATCTTGCTCCACCCGTCAATTTAGATGATGCGGTTACAAAAAGATATACTGACGAGTATTTTCTTCGACGAGACGGTTCGACTGCAATGTATGGCGATTTGTCGATGGGTGGAAATAGAGTGACGAATTTAGCGGACGTGGTGAATGAAACTGATGCAGTGAACTTTAGAGTTTTAAATCAAGCTGGAATAGCTATTAGAGCGAACACTTTATTATTGAATGGAACAAATGCGATGGCAGCAGACTTAAAACTTGGAGGGCATAAAATCATTAACTTAAAAGAAGGAACAAATAAAACCGATGCCGTAAATTTAGATCAATTAGAAAAAAGTCATATTTCATCTGCTTCTCATCCAAAGAATGCTTTCAAATATTTGATGAATGATATCGATGAAGTCAGTACTGAATATGGCTTGAAAGTTAATGGATATGTCAATTTACCTGGTTCACCGCATTCGATTTTAAAAAAGGTCATTGATGTAGACTTGAACAAAGAAGCTAATCATATTTACAGAGCTAGAATTGGATTTAATATGTACACAATAAAAGATGGAAAATACACATTTATTCTTGAATGGCTATTTCCTGATTATGAAGGAATGAATCTTAGTAGTGTGACATTCAGTGCAACTGGTGGAATTACAATTCATAAAACTGTAGGGAGAAAATTTGATAACAGAAATGAAGATCATTCGAGATATTTATTATGGATTGAAAAACCATCAGCAAGTTCACCACCTGAATATTTATATTGTACGATTCATATTAATGCTAACCCAACTTATCCAATAAATACAAAGTTCATTGTGTTGCATATGGTATTGATGGTGAAGCAGCAGACGTTCCATCAAGTGTTTACGACTTCACTGAAGCTTATAAAATCGTGAATGAAAAAATACAATTACAAACTGATTTAGATTTGAATGGACATGCTTTGATTAATAATTCATCAAACTTATTTGACGGTCAAAATGGTGAATTGACACTGCTAAATAATATTAACATGAACAGCTATTTAATAAAAGAGGCTAAACTTGGTGGTGATTTAAATCTAAATGGCTATAGAATTCATAATAATAGTTTGAATCTATTTCGTTCAAGCGTTACAGGTGTAATTATGGAAACAGCTTTCGATCTCGGAGGATTTGCTCTTTACAGGCCGAAATTAGGAGGTAATTTAGATTTGAATGGGAATAGAATAATCGGCCAAACACTTTTCATAAATGCCTTCGTTGAAGCCAGTCAAGGACATAATAAGTATACTTTGAAGCCTGTATTAATTGATGGGGAAAACAGATGGTTGTTTTAAACAATTTTTATTTCAAACGTTTTCACATAATTCAAAACGCTGACCCTGGAACACTCGAATTTTCAAGCATGAGAGAAGGACAACCAAGGACGATAATGTTTAGGCGCCACACTATTAGTAAAACTTCCAATGTCACAAAAGTTGACGTCAATCAACAATTAAATCAAGGCTTATTATTCATTAACTATTTACACCCCAATTCAAATGCTTTTTATTTGTCCTTTTTGCTTGAATTTATTATTAACTAGTATAATAGTCTTCATGAATTAATCTAAATTAATATTATCAGGGGAGTTTTTAATTCTCCAAAAAATCAAGATAATACAAGAACTGGTGAAAGAGGCCCAAAAGGTGATGCTGGTGCAATTGGTCCTAAAGGTGATAAAGGAATTGGTTTTACATTAACACAAGATGGTCACTTTGATCTTGGAAACAAACATTTGACTAATGTAAAAGCAGGCAATGATTCTGATCATGTTGTAATCAAATCACAAGTTTCAGATATTGTCAGAGATAGTTTTTTGGATTTATGGGTTTCTGAATTCATCAGATTATACTCTAAATGTACTTATCAAATCGACAGAGCGAATAATAATTTTTTAGATATGAATGCAGACAGAAAAGTTGAAACATTGTACGATCTCTCGAATGAAGAAAATAATGCAACACAATCAACTTTAAACATAAGACCCACTGTTTGTACTAAAGCTAATAAGCATAATGGTCGTTATTATTTGGACTTCAATGGATCACGGAGAATGATAAGTCAAATCAATTTAAATAATGATGTTGTTAATATCTTCATTGTTTATAAATTAAATTCAAATACAGGTGGAAATCCATGGAAAAATGGGCTTTTTGGTCATGATAATGGAGGTTATGATAAGTTTGTCAGCTATTACAATGGTTCAAATTTAGCTATAAGTGGTGTTGATCAATCAAATTGTGTATATTTTGGTCCAGCAGCATCTATACAAAGTTTCAGAAAAATAGCAGATTATTCAGTAAATGATTTGGGTCAAATAAATGTTTGGCACTGCTTGTCTGTTCACTGAGATAATTTATCTTCTCCAAATACAGAAAAAAGCAAAATCTATTGGAATAAAAAACATATTGAAAGTTTTACAGCTGCTAATAGAAGTGGTAGTCAGCAAATGACTTTTGGTGATTTGGATCCTAGCTCCATCGCACCTCTTGACGGTAGTGTTATTTTTTTCTGTGTGTACTTGGATTTCATGTTAGATGAAAAAACAATTTTGGATTATCATCAAATTTTAATCCAACGATATAGTATATGATAGAAGACATGATAAAATATGTTGGACATTCGTTCAAAGAAACCAAAAAACAATATCCTTATATTGATGACTCAATACTTAAATCATGCCTTGTATACCAATTTTTACACCACAAGCATTTCAATGAATTGCAAACTATTGAAAACATATTACATGCTCATAAGGATATCGGACTTATTGGTCCCGGAAATGGTTGTTTTACACGATTCCTTGAAAGCACACTAGGTTGGATTGATACATTACAAACACATGGCATACTTCATGATGCTTTTGGAAGATTCTATGTCAGTTGTTCACTTGATCGAGGATATTGTTATGCTTTATCAGAAAATGCAACATCAAAACTAATGAAAAGATCTCCATTATGTGGCCAGATATCTGGGATACTTTATTGCATATTCAAGAGAATTATAGTATAAACAATATGTATGAAAGAGCGAAAAAGCATATTCAGCTGGAACCATATTTCAGGTGAATTGACAGAAGATCAGGTAAACGAATTAAAATCCTATTACCGAACATATCACAGAAAGTGTTGGGCTCATAAACAGGCGGTTAAACGGTTAAAAAAATGGAAATTACTGGGGAATTCCTTGTCCATCATCTTTGCAACTGGGGGTCTCGCCACAAGTGTGACAACAGGTGGTGTTAGTTTGGTAGCCATCAGTACAGCAGCACTTCTGATACAAGGGTGGATGAAGCATAAAAACCTAGATTTGAAAATCCAAAATTGCACATATGCTTATCAAAGCTATCAACATCTACTCAATTCAATAAAAGACAAGTTGAGAAGTGGTGATTTTGATGCTTCAAGTATACAAATCTCAATGAAGAATATCGATGATTATGTGACTGATAATAGTCCAATTATTGATAAGTACCTACTGAAATATGATGAAAAATTCACTGCTTGATAATACGAATAATCTTATCAAATCTCAACAATAGAATCTCAACCCAATATTGATCATAAAATCCAAGCGTCTTTTTTGATCTGGTAACTATTATATTCTCAAATGGAAGACCAAGCATTAAAAATATTTTCTTTAACATAAATTTCGTACTTATCATCCTTTTACGATTCTTATTCACCAAAGGAAGGACAGTGTCTATCTCTTCGAATATTTTCAATATTTTACCCTTATCTTTTACAGAAATTTGAAATCTATTCTTGCGACATATACCATTTATCACATTCTCAATATGGTACTTCCGGTGATATACTGATTTTCCCGTATTTTATACATATTATTATGAAAGTCAACGTACTCTTTACATTAGTCATAACCGTGGACTGAACCACAATTTAGACAAACATTTTTACCATTATCATTGAACATTTTCTGTTTATCACAGCAAGGTGCTTTCACACTTTTAACAACTTTGACCAATAGCTGATCACAAAAATAACATGACAATTCTCCCATATTTTTCAATTCATTGTGAATTACTGAATTACAACTCATTTCTATACTATTATATGAGATTTTATTTTTATGTAACAATCGGATGGTTCCACGTGAGAAATAATAGCTATAGGTGATGACTCATTCCCTGTTTTCCGAGAATGTCACGCTTGGTGATTTTCCGAGAAAGTCACGCATTTTTATACAAAATCAAAAAAAATGTGGTGACCTTGGTTCCATCAGATTAAATAACTATAGTTTTTCCAAAATCCGAGATCATTTTGCTAAAACACCCCCCTAAATTAATTTATGTGCTGAAACCCCAAACACTATACTACTTTTGCCAGCAACAATGTTGTGCATCTAGTATGAACGATGACCTAACTAAAATTACTAAATGGTTAATGGCAAATAAACTCACTCTTAATAAGTCAAAGACTGAGTTTATGTTGATAGGCTCAAGGCAAAGGTTGAGTACTTTTAATAGAACCCCGTCTCTTACTATCGATAGCAATTCTATAAACAAGTTGAATTTACGAAATCTCTTGGTGTTTATATCGATGAAAATTTAGCTTGGAACGTACATATCGAAAAAATGTCAAAAAAACATTGCTTCTGGTATTAGAATCCTGAAGCGAAGCAGGTCCTTTGTTCCCTTTGAAACACTGCTATGTATCTATAATGCTTTATTTCAACCTCATTTCGATTACTGTAGTGTCGTATGGGGGAACTACAATAAATCTCTTGCCACTAAACTATAAAAACTACAAAATCGTGCTGCGCGTATTTTGACCTCTTCTTCTTACGATGCCAATGCTGATGAACTCTTTTTAAGACTTCGCTGGAAGAAACTTGATCTTCAACGAAAATTAAAAACAGCCACTATGGTTTATAAATCACTTAATGGTCTCGCTCCTGATTATCTGAAATCTATGTTTAGCGATCGGAGTGAAATATCTACCTATTCTCTAAGGGACTGCGAAGGCAAACTAGCTGTTCCACTGCCCAACACTAACTTTCTAAAAAAAACAGCTTTAGGTATGATGGTGCGGTGCTGTGGAACAGTTTACCTACTAATCTGCGGCTAGCACAAACTCTCGCGAGTTTCAAATCCGGCTGCAGAGGTTTCTTTTCTAGCTATGAATGATTTAATTACGATTATAAACACACGGCATTCATGGAAAGCAGGCATTTTCTTATTGCTATTTATTTATTTATTATTATTATTTTTTCTGTCGTTTTAAGATTTTGTAATTAGTATATTTAACAATGTAATTAATGTAATTTAGAATTTACTTTAAGTCCTGATGTTTTACCCGTGTATAAATACAGTTAAATAAATAAATAAATAAATAAATAAATAAATAAATAAGAAAAACGGCAACATGTTTGGCAAGCCCAAATAATGATAGCTGCTGCAAGGAACATGCTTAGGTGCCGCAAAGCTTGTGAACTCATAGAGTTGTCAGTAAAAGTATACAAACAGTCTATTTAGACATGTAAGACAAAAGAAAGTGTGGGTGAAAAAAGAGGACCTAATTTAAGCTGGGAGCGCAACCCGCCGCGGGTGAACCACTGAGCTTAATAGCGGAGAGAATGGCGCCCCTGTAACTCCGATAGAGAGCATATTGACCTTTGGCATTAAGGTGTACCCCGTCTCTGCATAAAATGCGAACGGTGGGTTGAGGAAGTCCTTTGTGACGCCAGAAAACAGTAAAAGGTAGGGTCTCCAGCACCACGCTGAGATATTGGTTGAGGAGGGCCACACGATCGTTGAAGGAGGGTGGATCCCTCAAACCTGCAGCGCGGTTAATGGTCTGACAAACTACTGTCGTTTCAACCTGGCATTCTGCGTGTAAACGCTGAACGAGGGTCTCAATCTTCGAACCTACCACCTCGGGCCTAGCGTCCGGTGGGAAAAGGTCGTTAGAGCCTATCTCCAAAATCACAATCTGCGGTTGTAGGCGCCTTACTAAATTTAAATCAAATTTAGATAGCTTCTCGACAGTGTGACCGCCAATTCCGAGAAAATTTATCTGTGCGGAACGGGAGAAGTTTAAAAGATCCCGTCGTACCCTTGTGTCTACCCTTTAGACAAAAATAATTCAAAACGGCGGACAAAGGAGTGGCCCATAATGAGGACATGGGGTTTAGGAGATATGACTAACTTAAAAAAACAACAGGAAAGATATACTCAGCTCTGGAAGTGAAGGCCGGAGGTGTGCGACTGTCAAATTCGCAAAGCTTGTAACGTCAGGAGACCAAGAGGAAGACTTCGGGGAACACAGCTTGTCTTATACCCTAACCTTAAATGAAGTCGAGCCTAAGTACTTTTCCGAACGAGCTCGTGACTAGTAGTTTTACAGCAAGTAATATTCCGGCAAGTGATTTACCAACTAGTGATTACGCGGCTAGTAATTTTTCCGATTGATCTCGTGATAGTCGTGTGATCATTACTTGACTATTTTGTGTCCAATTGGACCCTGCTCACAGCTCTTCCCTGCCGATTAGTGAATGCGTGACTAGGAATAAGTGCCCCTCTTAGCAAACTCACAAATTTCATTGCGTGACTAGGTGACATAAACATTTTTATTTGCCAGGCAAATGAACTTTTATTATTCACATGTTTTGCTAATATTTTTACAGTTAAGTGGTTCTACCCTGGGAGCTGGCCTTGTTGCCAAAAATGAGGAGTGGTATGCAGGAACAAAGGAACAGAACAGAACTGATAATCAGGTATATTGTACAAGAGTTAGAAAACAAAACAAAAAAAAAAGAATCGTAATGATAAGTATAGGTAAAGTAAAAGACGCAGTTTGATTCCACTATAA
Organism: Pachyseris speciosa; assembly: GCA_016490735.1. Taxonomy (NCBI): domain Eukaryota; kingdom Metazoa; phylum Cnidaria; class Anthozoa; order Scleractinia; family Pachyseridae; genus Pachyseris; species Pachyseris speciosa. The sequence goes on along the minus strand of JAEMWC010000553.1, from coordinate 227,696 downwards.
AAAAACTGGGGATTAGCTTATGCTATTCCTGCGATTCTCGTTATTTATTGAAGTGCAAACTGTTTCCTCATCTACCACTTGAACGTTTTTCATTTACGGTTTTTTTTGTAATTTTGCAATCTCGTTATTTTATTCATATTCAATTTATTTTTGTATCTGTAAGTCCAGTTTGTTTCTTATTGACATTTGTATCTGTAATTATTTGTAGTAGTTCATCTCCATAATAAAGAATCTCTAAAGCTTGAACTGGAAATAAAAACGTTAATTCCCACAAGTGGTCACAATGGCGTTGACAATGACAATAAATGAATATACCGGTATTATTCCAGGATTTGTGTCACCTTTCAAGTCAGAATGGTATGGATTGCAAGTGTCATGCATTTCAACTCAGTTGACATGGTGTATGTCTTTAACCCATCGACTACCGAGCATTTTGCCAAAAAACACCGTTAGAAGCCCGTTGAGCCGTGTTCTGGCCAGATTCTAGCCAAAATAGCACCCTTCTGTTCCTGATGCTTGGTATTAGCTTTGCAAGTTCGAGCATGCGCAGAAAGCAAAATTTCACCACCCCCTCTCCTTCTACCTTTCGCTTTCTCTCCTCCCCTTTTCTTTCGCTTTTCTTGCCTCGCTTGCTTTTTCTCTTGCTGGACATTTCCTGGGCTTTCTTTTGGTGGGAAAAGATTTGTGGAAAACTTTTAGGATCATAGGATTAGGTGGAAGGAAGTGCAAGTTGGTAGTGGAACAAGAGTTTCATTTAAATTTTCGGGTTAACGTCACTTGCCTTTTTTTGCGTTTCCTCCAGCCTGCTGGACGGAATCGTGCTCATTTGATTATAGTTTGAAAGATCTCTTCCTCTTACACATGTTACATGTAAAAGTTTGCCATAAGCATTAAAATTGATGACGTCACAAGCGGTACAGGGGACGGCGTTCTTCGCGGGCGGTTTTGGCCGTCATGGGTGCCAATGGGTTAATAAACAGTCAATCAGCAATTGCTGTACCAAGCTTAGCACAGTGTCCTCACTCTTCAGACTTCTTTATTCCTTCCCAGCAACAGTGGTGATTTGTGCTTAAAATAGAAAAGTAGTGTTGACTAGAAAATAAATTAATTGTGTTTGTCATGTCCAGTTAAAAAGCTCAGGCAAGTAAAGTGAAGAAACTTTTGCTAATAACCAGATCAGTGAACCATTGTGCTGTCATGCTTTACATTGTATGTTCTGATTTGTTAATTTACTTTCCTTCAGGAAAAGGGAGCAGATCTAGAAGAACAGAAACCAGAGGTGTCTTATGAAAACACCCGCCCCTTCACCTCTGAACAAGAACAAGAGGATTTTGATGACAGCAATGAACATACCTGTACAATACCATTGATTGTATTTTCGGCATCAGACCAAGCTGATGGTGCAGAAGCTCCTACACAGACGAGTGATGATGAATGTGACAAAGATTGCGACTCATTTGAGTCACTTGATGTTCTGAAATTTGCCTGGCAGATTGCAAAAGGCATGGTACGTAAATCACAAATATATGTAACATATAGGATTTTTCTGGAGGCTTTAGCCACTAACACAAGTATATTATCAAATCTAATTCCATAGACAGCCACAAATTAAAGCCATCTACTATAGGGCCTATATTTAACAGAGTCAGGCCAGATAACATTTTCCAAATAAGCGTTGTTTATAACAGTCTGATGGTAAGATTTCAATGGGTCAGTACACTAATCTATCGAAAATTCGAATGCTACAAGGAGTACAGAATTTTGCTGCTCGGATAGTTTCTGGACAAGGAAGTTTGATCACGTATCTCCAGCCCTGAAAGACCTGAGATGGATACCAGTTAAGTCCCACCTGTATCTAAGAGACGCCATCTTGGCCTTTAAATCTATGGCAGGTCAGGTACCAAACTACCTTACCTCAAATTTTATCTCTAGAGGGAATATCAATGGTCGGACGACCAGATCATCTTCCAAGCTTAATATACCGCTTTTTAAACCCAAGTCGGGACAGAGATCTTTTTATTACAGAACTGTAACATTGTGGAATGCGTTAAAACCCCACTTTAAATTAAGCGAATCTCTCATCATTTTTAAACGTAAAATGAAAGCCTTCCTTTTAAATCAATTTTTAATGTCATAAATTTATATGTAAATAGTTTTTAATGCCATAAATTTACATGTAAATAGTTTCCTAATAGTGTATTGATAATCAATTTGTGATACTTTTTTTTTTTTTTTTTTTTGATTACCTGTACTATTAATACTTCTCTCTGAAAAGCCCCCATGGGGAGTTGACAATAAATTTGTATTGTATTGTATGGTATGTCTCACAAAATAGCTCTTATAAAATCAGCTGTTTAGGGACATCGGTGTGTAGGCTTTCATAACTGAGCCATTGCTGGAGTTGCTATGATACCGCTCATTGGTTTCACACTGCCTTGAAGAGGCAAATTTCATAATTATTCTCCTTCAGTGAAGCACGCCGATGGCTATTGTGCTGCGATAAACCATTTGTTTGTTTTTTGATGAAGAGATGCAACAGGGAATTAAGCATTGACTGGTGGTAGTCAGATATTGGCTGATTTAAACATATCGGCACTGGGGGCTGGGGTGGGGTTGCAGTCCAAGTGCAATTAAAATTTGGCTCCTCCCTGGGGAATATTTTGAGAACAATTGGATGTGATGAGTCAACCGATGCTACCTGTACTTTGGTAAGCTCAAGTTGACAGCTGGGTTTTCCAGTGAAAGTAACATTTTATTCTTGTTCTTAAACAACAAAACAATGGTCAGTGTTACTATGACTGTCGTGTTTTCTTGTTATTTCAGTGCTTTTTCATAGGCCTTGGTTATATAAATTAGCCTCTTTTTGTGGTCTTCTGAGCAAGTTGGACCATCCACATACACAAGATGGCAGACCCAAGGTGGCTGTCATTTAGAAACACAACTTAGTACTTTGATCTAGTTAGTGTAATCACCAGTACTTTTTTGGTTATTTTACAGAGGTACCTTTCTGAGAAGGGCCTTGTGCACAGGGATCTAGCAGCAAGGAACATTCTCGTGGGACACAGTAAAAAACTCAAAATTGGTGACTTCGGTTTGATGCGACAGTTGCACAGTGAGGTCTACGAAGGCAAGAAGCAGAAGAAACTGCCAATCAAGTGGATGGCTCCTGAGTCAATCTTTGAAGAGATCTTCAGTGTCAAGAGTGATGTGTATGTATTACATCTGATTAATTACTGATCTGTTATAGGGACATTCTTCCCAAATGGGTTTGCACATTCCTACTGCATAATTATGTAATGTGTTAAGTTTTAATGTCGAGTCGCGCCACATCATACATGGAGCAGACGTGTAACCCTAACCTAGGCATCATAAATGTTGCGTGGATTAACAGTTTGGAATGTTTGATGGTTCTTAATTTTCTTTTCACATACCAGTAATATTTCTTAACTTATTCCCTCTATTTTCGCGCTCTGAATATTTATGTACAATGTGTGCATTCCATTTTGAGTGGGTGTGACTGGAAAACATGTTTTAAAAAGTGCCAAAAACAAATGAGACAAATTTAAGGAGGCTAACTCTGGTTTCCAGAACTTTGTTCGAAAACAAGTTCAGCAATCAAAGAACGATCAAATATTTTCATTCAACATCGTTGGACAAGCATGTTTGAAGGTTTATTCATCTCTGCCAATAGTACATTGAATGACTTTCCATGTTTGATCTAGATAAAAGATGTTCATCCAAAATTTCGCATTACAAACAAATGTGTGATGGTAAACAAATCATGCACAAACGGTAAAAAGCAACCAAATGAACCACAAAATTTTAGCGATCATACGCAAAAATCAGTTTTTGGACTCAACTGGTGCACAATCATTGGTGAGCAAGTTATGAAGGTTTCTCCTACTAGTTTACCACCCGGGGGTAAAACACTAGGATGGGATCACGAAAATTGCATTTTCCCAAAACTGACTAAGATGGGGTCTATATTTGGCCTCAGAATAGACTATGATGGGGTAGGGGTTCTGAGAGGCCAGCGGCACATACCCAGCAAAAATTTACCCGAGTAACCCCCTGGGGTTTACCACAGAAATACTATATCCTGTTACAAACACCCTAATTACAGCTTTAAATGATGATAAGTAACTTAAAAATGAGCTTGATGACCCCAACTTTTTGTTGTTCCCACAAATCATAACTTGCTGTTTCAGGTAGGAGTTTTCAGCGTTTTCCCTTCAAAATTTGACCAAACTTAGTTCCAGACAATACACTGCCAAATCTTAATAAATTATCTGCAATTGGAACATTTACTTTTGAACCGAGACGGAGGTACAATTTGATGCGGGAAGGTTTGTATAGGAGAAAGCTTATACACAGAATTAGTCAATGATTTCTCCATGTGGTGTTTTTTGGATTCAAAGTCACCCCTTAACAACAAGTGTTGTGACGAATTATGAGTTATCTAAGTTATTGTTTCTCATGATCAATGTTTTTGATAATTCGCGTTCTCAGTCCAAGGTTGTTCAGGGTTAGCCCACACATCTTTATTATTCGTAGACCAAGGTTGGACCTCACATGTGATTTATGTGTACTTGTTTGCTTTGTCTTTTAGTTTGATTGTACTGTCGTAGTTATTTCTAGCTGTGGGTATGTTTGGGGAATCTTGCTGACCTTGGGTTTGACCCCCTTGAATTGTAGTTAAGTCCTCTTATGTTGGTCATTCTTCTAGTAATTGTTTGTGCGGTCGCGTTGGTATGTTTGGTATTCCTGAACGAGCAGTGTCTAGCTCTCCCAGTTCCCACGCTCAGCAAACCCAAATATGTCTAGTATTTAGCTATTTAAGCTGATAGTTGCGCCTAACTTTAGTGAGTAAGAGAGCGAGTCAAACAGCGAGAGTGTAAAGCCAGCTGCCAAAGATTAAAAGCCTACTTAGAAGACTCTTGGTACCTCTCTGCCTGCAAGCGAGTGTAAGACCTCCCACTCGTCTTCGCGCCCCTACACAAGATTATTTTCAGTGATTTTGGAGCCCCAGTTGGGATCCCCTTCACCCCCATTATATTCTTGAAATTATAGACGGAAGTTTCAGCGAAATTGTTCAATGCCCCCTTTTCCAACATTCGCAAACATTATATTGTAAGACAGGGACTGTGAGTGACTTAAGTGAACCAGGTTTGTGAAATTAAGGTACCGTAGCTGTCTGATTTTATTGTCATCATAAGACTCTTACACTTTTATTCCATTCTATTAATTTCAGATGGTCTTATGGAGTTGCCATATGAGTAGTATAGTGTTTGGGGGTACGAAATCAATTGATCTCGTTTTCCCCAAACACTATACTACTGCCTTCTGGTCTCGTATTCTGGAATATATAGTTATTTAATTTGATGGAATATAGTTATTTAATTTGATGAAAGTTATTTAATTTGATGGAATATATAGTTATTTAATTTGATGGAATATATAGTTATTTAATTTGATGGAATCTATAGTTGTTCAATCTGATGGAACCAAGGTCAGCACACTTCATCTATAGTTTATTATAATGCGTGACATTCTCGGAAAAATCACCAAGCGTGACATTCTCGGAAAACAGGGAATGAGTCATCGCCTATAGCTATTATTTCTCACGTGGAACCATCCGATGGTTACATAAAAATAAAATATCACATAATATTATAGAATGAGTTGTAATTCAGTAATCCACAATGAATTAAAGAATATGGGAGAATTGTCATGTTATTTTTGTGATCAGCTATTGGTCAAAGTTGTTAAAAGTGTGAAAGCACCTTGCTGTGATAATCAGAAAATGTTTAACGATGATGGTGAAAATGTTTGTCTAAATTGCGGTTCAGTCCACAGCTATGACTATTGTAAAGAGTACGTTGACTTTCATAATAATATGTATAAAATACGGCGAAAATCTGTATATCATCGGAAGTACCATATTGAAAATGTGATAAATGGTATATGTTGTAAGAATGGACTTCAAATTTCTGTAAAAGATAAAGGCAAAATATTGAAAATATTCCAAGAGATAGACACTGTCCTTCCTTTGGTGAATAAGAATCGTAAAAGGATGATAAGTACGAAATTTATGCTTAAGCAAATATTTTTAATGCTTGATCTTCCATTTGATAAAATAATAGTTACTAGATCAAAAAAGACGCTTGGATTTTATGATCGATATTGGGTTGAGATTCTATTGTTGAGATTTGATAAGATTATTAGTATTATCAAGCAGTGAATTTTTCATCATATTTCAGTAGGTACTTATCAATAATTGGACTATTGTCAGTCACATAATCATCGATATTCTTCATTGAGATTTGTATACTTGAAGCATCAAAATCACCACTTCTCAACTTGTCTTTTATTGAATTGAGTAGATGTTGATAGCTTTGATAAGCATATGTGCAATTCTGGATTTTCAAATCTAGGTTTTTATGCTTCATCCACCCTTGTATCAAAAGTGCTGCTGTACTGATGGCTACCAAACTAACACCACCTGTTGCCACACTTGTGGCGAGACCCCCAGTTGCAAAGATGATGGACAAGGAATTCCCCAGTAATTTCCATTTTTTGAACCGTTTAACAGCCTGTTTATGAGCCCAACACTTTCTGTGATATGTGTGGTAATAGGCTTTTAATTCATTTACCTGATCTTCTGTTAATTCACCTGAAATATGGTTCCAGTTGAATATGCTCTTTCTGTCTTTCATACAATATGCTTATATAACGATTCTGTTCAACACACAGTACCACAAACCAGACAATTGTCCACTTAGAGGTGACAATTTGTTAAATTTCGTTGTCATGAAACGGGGGAAAGCATAAGAATATCCTCTGTCAAGTGAATGTTTGACGTAGAATCGACCGAAAGCATCATGTAATATTGCATGTGTTTGCAACACATTAATCCATCCAAGAGTATGCTCCAACAAATGTGTCAGGCAACCATCACCATATCCAATTAATCCAATGTCTTCATGCTCCAAAAGGATATCTCTAACCTCAACATACTTGTTAAAATGTTTGTGATATAGAAACTGATAAACCAAAGCTGATTTCAAAATCCTCTTGTCAACACCAGGGTTTTTCCGTTCGGCATCCCGAGTAAACCATCTCACATATCTAATTATTTTGTTCATTTATATTATATCGTTGGATTAAAATTTGATGATGATCTGAAATTGTTTTTTCGTCTAATATAGAATCCAAGTACACACAGAAAAAAATAACACTACCGTCAAGAGGTGCGATGGAGCTAGGATCCAAATCACCAAAAGTCATTTGCCGACTACCACTTCTGTTAGCCGCTGTAAAACTTCCAATATGTTTTTTATTCCAATAGATTTTACTTGTGTTTGTTTTTGGAGAAGATAAATTATCCCAGTGAACAGACAAGCAGTGCCAAACATTTATTTGACCCAAATCATTTACTGAATAATCTGCTATTTTTCTGAAACTTTGTATAGATGCTGCTGAACCAAAATATACACAATTTGATTGATCAACACCACTTATAACTAAATTTGAACCATTGTAATAGCTGACAAACTTATCATAACCTCTATTATCATGACCAAAAAGACCATTTTTCCATGGACTTCCACCTGTATTTGAATTTAATTTATAAACAATGAAGACATTAAAAACATCATTATTTAAATTGATTTGACTTATTATTCTCTGTGATCCATCAAACTTCAAAAAATAACGTCCATTATGTTTCTCAGCCTTAGTACAAACAGTGGGTCTTATGTTTAAAGTCGGTTGCGTTGCATTATTTTCTTCATTCGAGAGATCGTACAATGTTTCAACTTTTCTGTCTGCATTCATATCTAAAAAATTATTATTCGCTCTGTCGATTTGATAAGTACATTTAGAGTATAATCTGATGAATTCAGAAACCCATAAATCCAAAAAACTATCTCTGACAATATCTGAAACTTGTGATTTGATTACAACATGATCAGAATCATTGCCTGCTTTTACATTAGTCAAATGTTTGTTTCCAAGATCATAGTGACCATCTTGTGTTAATGTAAAACCATTTCCATTATCACCTTTAGGACCAATTGCACCAGTATCGCCTTTATCGCCTTTATTATCTTGATTTTGTGGAGAATTAAAAACTCCCATATAATATTATTTTAGATTAATTCATAATTACTTCAAGTGTGAATGCTGTATCAAATTCTCCACTATTGGGATGTGAATAATCAATGATTAAATAGCCTCTCGATAATGATTTATTGACGTCAACCGTTGTGATGTTTCTACCCGCAGCACCATGTCTGTATTCAAAAATTGTTGCTGGTAATGGCAAATTTCCAGCACCTTCAGCTTTTGTCTTGAAGTAGAATATTCCGGGTTTTGTTCCTTGTATTACATACATATTCTTAATGTGAAAGTTATTGTTATGAATGACTAAAAAATCAGAGCCATTTATCAATACAGGCTTTAAAACATTCTTATTATGTCCTCGTTTGGCTTTGACAGAGCAATTTAAATATTGTATTTGACCGATTATTCCATTCCCATTCAAATCTAGATCACCTCCTAATTTCGGCCTGTAAAGAGCAAATCCACCCAAATCGAAAGCCGTTTCCATAATTACACCTGTAACGCTTGAACGAAATAGATTCAAACTATTATTATGAATTCTATAGCCATTCAGATTCAAATCACCACCAAGTTTAGCCTCTTTTATTAAATAGCTGTTCATATTAATATTATTTAGCATTGTAAATTCACCATTGTCTCCACCAAACAACCAATTTTCATTTTCTTTCACGTCAAAACCATTCAAATCTAAATCAGTTTGTAATTGTATTGTTTCATTCACGATTTTGAAAGGTTCAGAGAAGTCGTAAACACTTGATGGAACGTCTACTGCTTCAAAACCAATACCATATACAACACAATGAACTTTGTACTTATTTGGATAAGTTGGGTTAGCATTAATATTAATCGTACAATATAAATATTCAGGTGGTGAACTTGCTGAAGGTTTTTCAAACCATAATAAATATCTCGAATGATCTTCATTTCTGTTGTCAAATTTTCTCCCTACGGTTTTATGAATTGAAATTCCACTAGTTGAACTGAATGTTACACTACTAAGACTCATTCCTTCATAATCAGGAAATAGCCATTCGAGAATGAAAGTGTATTTTCCATCTTTTATTGTATACATATTGAATCCAATTTTGGCTCTGTAAGTATCTTCAGATTCTTTATTCAAGTCTATATCAATGACCTTTTTTGAAATCAAATGTGGTGAACGAGGTAAATTGACATATCCATTAACTGTCAAGCCATATTCAGTGCTAATTTCATCGATATCATTCATCAAATATTTGAAAGCATTCTTTGGATGAGAAGCAGATGAAATATGACTTTTTTCTAATTGATCTAAATTTACGGCATCGGTTTTATTTGTTCCTTCTTTTAAGTCAATGATTTTATGCCCTCCAAGTTTCATATCCGCTGCCATCGCATTTGTTCCATTCAATAATAAAGTGTTTGCTCTGATAGTTTGTGAAGCTCGATTTAAAACTCTAAAGTTCACTGCATCAGTTTCATTCACCACGTCCGCTAAATTAGTCACTCTATTTCCACCCATCGACAAATCGCCATACATTGCAGTCGAACCGTCTCGTCGGAGAAAATATTCGTCAGTATAACGTTTTGTCGCCGCATCGTCTGCGTTGACGGGTGGAGCAAGATCAGTAATGGCATTGTTGTTCATATTTAGATTTTGTTGTGCAACCGTATCGAGTTTGGTTTGCAACCTCTGGTCCACATAACTTTTGTTTACAGCGTCTTGTGGGTTTGAGGGGTTATCCTGCAGGTTGAGGATTTTGTTTAATTTCATGTCAACATTACTGCCAAACGCAACATGGCCGTTTTCAATTTCATAAGCTGGGTCATGAACAAAGTAAGACAAATTGGTATGATAGCCATAGGCCCCATAAACGATGATATGTGTTTTGGTGTTAGACGCAGGAGCTGTGCTGGAAAGTAAAACCTCAATTAACGCTTGACCGCCACCAGTTTTTTCGATTCGGAAAAGCTTCTTCATATAACCATCAACATACGGGGTTTTGAGAAAAGGTTTTTGAAATGGCTGTCCGACGTCACGTATGTTCAATGTGCGAAGATCGAGCCCAATTGTAGCTTGGTGTGGGTCTGATGGTGAGTAAAACTCAACAACAAAAGTGTACTGACTGTTTCTCAAAGATGAAACATTAAAACGAATTTTGGATGTAAAGTTGCCTATTCGTTTGATGAAAAAAGACAATGACGACTTGTTTATGTGATAAGGTGATCTGTCAAAATTCTCAATTTGAAGGTTTGTTGCATCACTAACTACAGAAGACTTGGATTTGTCTTTTAACAGAAAAGCGAATGGGTTGCGTTGAGCTCCTGATGCTGAAAAAACAAGGTCATCAACATACTTTTTGTTGGCAGAATCTTTATCAGAGTTTGGAGTCTCAACATTTGTTATTTTATTGTCACCCATGTCCAAATCTCCAGTCATTGCAACAGTTCCATCTTTTTTAAGAAATGGTGAAACATCAATGCCAGTAATTCCAGCAATTTCAGTATCAACATACCCCTTTGTGGCTGTATCATTGTTTGCTGTTGGCGCTGCTACATTAGTCAATTTGTTACCTCCAAGATTCAAATCAGAAGTCATTGCAACGCTTCCATCTTTTTTCACAAAGTTAGAATTAACATATGCTATATTCGCTTTATTATTCGACAGATATGTGACAGCATCATCAACGTATTTTTTATTTGTACAGTCTTGTTGTAATATAGGGTGTGCAACATTGACTATTCTAAAAAAACTCATTTTAAGCTCACGATCAAATACAATTCTTCCTTCTTCTATTTCAAAAGCTGGGTCGTGAATATGTGATAAAATGATATTAGAAAATCCATAAACACCATAAACTATGACGTAATGTTTTTTATTATTTTGTAAATATGGTGAAATCAACAATAACTCCATTGATGTGGAACCATGACTTGTTTTTTCAAGGAAGAATATTCTCTTAAGATAACCATCAACAAGATGAGTCTTTGGAAATGCTCTTTTTATTGAATCCTTTCTTTCAATTAAATTAGATGACAGATTGTCGTCATCGACTGTTGCATTATTTGGGCTACCATCAGTATAAAACTCAACAACTAAAGTGTACTTTGAAACTTCCAATTGTGTCAGATCAAAACGAAGAACAGTTGTAAGACCAGCAGTAGGAATAACAAAAGACAAGGCTATTTTATTAAATGAGTAAGGGCTTTTGACAAAATCTTCCAATTGCAGATTATTCGCATTTCTAAGAATAGTTGTTTTTGATGTATCTTCAAGAAGAAATTTGAATGGATTAACACGTGTTCCTTCAATTGATAAAACAGCATCATTAACATATCCCAAGTTAGCAGAATCATAATGATTTACTGGATCACCAACATATGTCAAACGTTTATTTTCAATGTCATAATTACCATCTTGTGTTAATCTAAATCCATCACCTTTGGGACCAACAGCTCCAGTAGCTCCTTGTGGACCAATTGCACCTGTATTACCTTTTGGACCTCTATCACCTCTATCACCTTTTTCACCTTTGGGACCAATTGGACCTGCAGGGCCTCTTTCACCAGTTCCAGTTTCTGTTTTATCTTGATTTATTTGAGCATTAAAAACTCCCATTATACAATCTTGTTAGATTAATTTTTCGATTCTTTCTGTTTTTGGATTCTCCTGTTTTTCAACATCTTGGAAATTATTGATTGCCATATAATATTAGATTAGATTAAACAGCACCATAAAAATTTCTCTTGATTGTCTTCATCGGCTTGTCAACATAACAGAAGGAATATGGTTTCTTGGTTGCTTCAATGTATTTCTTCTTGTCGATTCCAAGTTCTTGTGCAATCAAGTTCCTTTCTCTTGAGGATGGGAAATCATAAAGGCAGAAGTGACTGCAATTGAGTCTGATTGATTTTGGACAGCCATAGAATGATTGTGTGAGATATATGACTGAACAGTTCTTGTGTCTCCCCTGAATGAAATAGCTGATTATCTGATCTTGTTTCTTGTCAGTGACAAAATCATCAAAAACAACCAATCGCTGCAAATCTGTGTCTTTTATTTGTTCAACTGGCAATATCTCTTCTTGACTGCAAACCAAGGCAGGATATCCAATGTGACTGCTTATTTCATCCATTACTTTCCGAAGATATTTGTACTTGTCTTGATCCAAATTTTTTGCATAAAGATGTATCTGATCATAATAGACCAACGGTTCCATAATCAGATGCATGAACAATGTTGTCTTTCCAGATCCAGAATTACCAGCCAATAACATTCTAAATGTATCTTTTGGCATATACGGATACAACTGTCTGAATGAATTCTTTAAACCCTGAATATCATAATTAGGGATTTCCATATGTAAATAGTTTAGATTAGTCTAACACAATTGTATATGGATATAGAACGAATGAAAAGGCTTCTTAAAAGTGGAATTGAAGCCGGAAATAAAACTAGAGAAGTTCGTGATGTTATCAAGACTTATGAATACAGAAAACAGGATGCTTATGATACAACATCAGAATTACTGAAACCCTCTATTGATGTCCAGAAGAGTGTGAAAGAAAGTGTCGACAAAAACAGGATGAAGTTATTAAACAGTTGAAAAAGAATCAAAAAGCCTTGACATCTGGTTTCGAAGATCTTATGCTGATGAACACGTTACCTGAATCAGTACCTATGAAAACAACATTACCAATTGATTACAAACCTAAAATGATGACTGAAACAGAAGCACCATATAAGTCGAATCTTGATAAAGGTTTTTCACTTGATGAGGTCAAGGTATTACAGGAATATGAATTGTCTCCTCCAACAACAATTTTGAAAAGGATAATGGATGGTACAATCGACATCGACAAGTATGACAGAAATATTGGTGAAATAACCAAAAAACTTGGAAGACAAAAAGCTCATCTATCAACAACCAAAACAAATAGGGATAAAAATAAAGAAAAGATATATGAATTGACTCAAAGGATCAAACTAATGCAAAAGTACCGAAAAAGAATTGGCGCCGTTGAGGAAGGTGCATCAACTATTGGTTCAGGCATGGGAAGGAGAAGAGGTGCAATGGGTTCAAGGGATGCATTTTTGGGTGACATGCTTTCAAGACTACAGTTACTTGGTGGATCTATTTCAGCCGGCAACAACAGCAAAAATGTTCAAAATGAATTCACAAAAATATTGCATACATTGAACAGACTGGGAATCCTGAAAACTGGTGAGCTAAATAAAATAATGATGAAATATCTAATGTAAAAGTATATGACAGAAATTTCATTACGATTCAACAGTAAAAACAGAGACAAAATTGGTGTCAGCAAGAGTCATGATTTTGAAAAAAGATTCAATACACCTCTTAAATTAACGAATGATTTGAAATATGAAATGGCTGTGAATGTTATCAATATGACATACAGTTGGTACAATATCAGAGATATTTTTGGGAATAATCAAATTAAATACAGCTATGACAAAGGTGTAAACTGGGAAACAATAACATTCGTTAACGGGATGTATTCATACGACGATATCAATAGTTACATTCATGAGTATATGAGAAAAAATAGCCATGTACTGAATCCATCTGAAACAGACAAATCAAAATTCAAGTATGGTATTAATATAACTTTCGTTTTATCAACATACCGCATTTTGATTGAACTCAATGAAAATTATCGTGTGGATCTCAGAAATAATGATTTCAGAAAACTTATCGGTTTCGATTCAAAATTAGTTTCAGCCAGAGAATATGGAACAAATCTACCTGACATTACAAGAGGAGTAGATGAAATTTATATCAATTGTGATATGGTGATAGATAGCATTGTTGATGGAAATAGCACAAATACAATCGCAGTTATACCAGTCACAAATCTCGTTAGAAGTTTACCTTTCACTTACAAACCTCGTTTTCTTTCATGGAATCCTGTCTCAACACATACAATCAGCTCAATACGCTTTTATGTCACAGATTCTTCTAGAGCTCCAGTCGATTTAAATGGGATAGATTGGTATATTGAGTTATTCTTGAGAGGTGTGGAATTATAAAACCTAATAGTATATGAAACGGTTTGAGTTTAAAAAATATGAACAACATGGTGAAGGTATTGTGACTGATATGATCAAAACAGCTGGAAAAAAAGCAGCCACAACAATTGGTGAACATGCTGGCAAAAAAGCTGGCGACAAAATCATAGAACTTTTGAAAAAGAGAAAGAGTGGAACTGAGAGTGCGAGCCAGACTGGTGGTTTAATCAAAAGAAAGAGAGGCCGACCGCGTAAAATAACTTTTATCTAACACAATAATATATGTCAAACTATCGTGACTCAAAATATATCGAAAGATATGAAGATGTAGTGTTCGAACTAGAGACAGCACTTAATACTGTATAGCAAATAATGCTCATCAGAGGAAAACAGGTTACCGTTTCATTGTTGATAACAGTGGAGAGACTACACCATTTGACTTGGTACAATGCCCGTTTGAATGTTGATTTCATTGTGAAAAAGCTTGCAGATGGAGCTGACATTGCTGCAGGAGATCGAAATGGTATCGTTAATTCAGTTCACGCTCTTATAAACACCATTAATGTAAAAATGAATGGTCTTGATGTTTATGAGTGCCGAGATGCCAACCAAGCCACAAATATTAAGTCATTGCTTGAGTATTCACAGGGTTATGCTGTAAGTCAGGGAACCAATGAGTTCTTCTATCTTGACGACAAAAGACAAGCTGATGATAGAGTTGCCCAGGTGGCTACTTATAACAAAGGTTTCGCAGCTCGCAAAGCACTGTTGAATGGTGCAGCTGGTAAAGTAAATGCAGAGATAGCATTGAACAGATACGGTTTTTTCAAGAGCTTTTGGGATGAACTTATGCCTAACTCAAAAATAGAGTTGAACCTGACACGTGAGAGTGATGCCAATTTAATTTGGCAAGCTACTGATGAATGTCGTGTGGTACTAACTAAATTCCAGCTAATTGTTCCTCGCATTGTTTTCAATTCTGCGGGAACGTCCTTATACATGAGCAAGTATCTTGACAACAGAAAGTGGACTTACATGAGAGAATTGATTGAGAGAGGCAATTCAACAAGACAACAGACTGCCAATTTCCGTATTTCCACAGCAATAAACAAACCCAGGCATGTCTTTTATTCATCATCAATGATGCCAATGATGCATCTCAGACAGCCAATAAATTTCTCTATAACACATTCTCAGTTGCAAATAACCGAACTTTGACTGATTGTTATCTTGAGGTTGGCAATGGAAATGATTATCCAGAGCTTCGTTATAAACCCTCAACAGAACCAACAAGAGTATTTAGAGATGTTTTGAAATATGTTCAAGCTGTAAACGATTTCAGTGAAAGTACCCTTCTTAACAGGGGCAATTTCGGTACAATATTCCCTTTTGTTTATTTCGATCTGACAAAACAGAAACAGGATATTAAAGATGGAATGACAAAACTGACTTTCAAATACACTTTGAGTGCTGCAACAAATGCTGATTACAGTGTGTATGCACTGGTCCTCTATGAGCAGGATATTGAGATGAGAAAGACTGATGGAAAATTAATTCTGAGATCAATGTAAATTAAATAATTAAATAAATGAATAAAAATAAATAATTAAATAAATTAATTAAATAAATAAATTAAATTGTATTAAATACAATTGTATTAAATACAATTTAGTATAAACATATATTATATGACTACTTATCATCCTCATGGAGTAAAACTTTCAGGAAGTCAGAAGGAAAGGCTTGCAAAAGCTATACAAACAAATTCACCGGTAACATTGAGACTTGGAGTTGGAGATCTCACTGGAGGTGATCAAATGATGTTAACAAAAACACAGATAAAAAAATTAGCCAAATCACAGAGAAATGGAACAGGTGCTGATGTAAAGATATCCAAAGCACAGATCAGAAAATCAGTCCAAGAAGGAGGCTCTCTTTGGTCCAGTCTTTTTTCACTTGGAACAAGACTATTGCCTTATGCAGGTAAAGCAGTAGCTAAAGCGGCTCCAGCATTGGCTACAGGTGCTCTTTCTTCATTAGCAAGTCTCGGCATTGATAAACTATTTGGAAAGAAACAAAAAGGAGGATTCATTATTCCCAATAAAAACTTGCCCCAACTATTGAATTTTAGAAATTTATTGAATGTGAGACAAATGGCTGATCTTGTAAATGCGATGCAGTCTGGTGGACAACTTGCTATCAAACCAACAAAAGCTCAGACTGGAAAGGGTATTGGAACAATACTGGCGAGTATCGGTATTCCATTAGCCATTGATGCAGTCAAGGAGTTATTTGGAAAAGGTTTGCATGTTGAAAGCAGCCGTCCAAGACGGTCAATACCTGTTCATGTTCCAGATGACATTGTACCCAGAAAGAAAGGTGGGAAACATGCTATGATTCCATGGCAATCCCCTCCTGTTTTTGGTACATGGGATAACCCAATCGGTTATGGAATGAAAAAAAAAAAGAAAAGGAAAAGGACTTCTACTGGGAAAAAACAGTCCATTCAATTCAATCCCCATACTAGGAACCATTTTGTAAACAAACCCTTATCCAACTTTGATTTAATCAATTGGGTTAAACAACTTGGAATAAAACATTTTAGAGGAGTATTTTCAAGAGACAATCTGCCGAGACAAATAAAAAACAATGAATGTGGGATAGTCAATCTTGATTCCAAAATTGGACCTGGTACTCACTGGGTATGTTATCGAATTGGTGATAGATACTGTGAATACTTTGACTCATTTGGTTTAATGATGCCAACAGAAGTACAGAAATACATGGCTACAAGTGGAAAACAACTTGAATACTCTGGAGATGAGATACAAGAAAGAGATTCAGTCTTATGTGGATATTGGTGTTTGTACTATCTTCTTGAGAGACAAAAAGGCAGATCCATTCTTAATACAATACATAATGCTGAATTTGATCCAACAGACACAAGAGTCAATCACAGATTCATCATAGACTACTTCAAAAATATCTAACTTAATGGTATAATGGTAAAATCATATTGTGTGAAACAGAAGAAGCAGACTGAGTGTGTACCAGGAAGTGAAAGATATCAAAAGACAAAAAATGGTCGAACTATTATGAAATGCACTTGTGCTGAATGTGGGATAACAAAGACTAAATTCGTCAAAGGGAAGGGAAACTGATTAGCCCGTCTGAAGGGGCGGGCATACTAGATTCGGCAGCAGATATGGCACTAACAGGATTTTTGGAACATGGAGTCCCTTATTTAGCAAAAAAAGGTGTAGAAATGGGAAGATATTATGCATCAGAAGCAATGAGAAATCCAAAGCTGCAAAAGAAATTAATTGACAAAGGACTTTCCCTCGCAAAGCCTACAATCACAAAGGTTGGTAAAGAAGGCTTAATGCAATTGAGCACTGCTATTAGACCCAAACGCTATGACAAGAAAAAAATGTATAAAACAGATATTGCTGGAGTTGATTATACACGTGGTGGCTCATTGCTTGGAGATATCATGTATGCAAAACCAGAAGATATACAAAAATGGGTAGCTAAAATCAATAAAATGGGAGGCGCGATTGATATCCATAAGGTAATTGGCAAGCTTCCTAAACCAAAAGCAGGTTGGACACCAAGTAAATATAAATATATGGGACCATACAATCCATTGCATGAGCAGTTGGAATATGATCCAAATACTGGCGAGGTCTTGAAATGGAATGTACAACCTTACAATAAGGTGGATGAAATAGCAGCTTACCACGATATTTGTTATGATATGGGAAAAAATAAAGGCGATTGTGATAGAACAATGGTCGAGTCACTAGATCAAATACCATATGGTGAGATGCCAAAATGGGGTCAAACAGCTAGATTCTTAATCGACAAAAAACAGAAACTTGGTCTCGGTGTTTCAAAAAACGGAAAAAGCCGTCGAGTGAAGAAAACTGGCAAGAAAAACTAGCTGATGAATTACATGCACCCATAAAACGAAATTTCACTCGGCGGCGTGTGATTGTAAATAAAATTGATGAAATATGGGCAAGTGATCTAGTTGAAATGCAACAGTTCAGTAAATGGAATAAAGGTTATCGATATCTTCTTATGGTTATTGATGTCTTCAGCAAATATGGTTGGATTGTCCCATTGAAGGATAAGAAAGGTGAATCTGTCACTGAAGCATTCAAATCAATATTCAAGGAAGGTAGAAAACCACAGTATTTATGGTCGACAAGGGAAAAGAGTTTTACAACAAACACTTGAAGGACTTGCTAGAGAAACATAGTGTACAGATGTACTCAACTGAGAATGAAGAGAAATCATCAGTAGTTGAAAGATGGAATAGGACAATTAAATCCAAAATGTGGAAGCAGTTCACTGTTCAAGGTAATACACAGTATTTAGACATGTTACCAAAATTAGTGAAACAGTATAATAATACCAAACATTCAAGCACAAAGATGACACCCGTTGAAGCATCTGATAAGAGGAATGAAGAACTGTTTACTTCAATTTGTATGGTGATATGAAAACATTAAAACAGAAACCAAAATTTAAAATAGGTGACAAGGTCCGAATATCCAAGTATAAACGGAATGTGTTCGACAAGGGCTATACACCAAATTGGACTGAAGAAGTGTTTACAGTTGATAAAATCCAGTACACTAATCCAATAACATACAAACTAAAAGATCTTAGAGAGAAGATATTGAAGGGAGTTTTTGAAGCTGAATTATTGAAAGCCAGACAGGATGTATTCCGTATTGATAAAGTCATTCGCAGAGATTACAAGAAGAAACAAGCTTTAGTGAAGTGGAAGGGTTACAGTGACGAATTTAACAGTTGGATCCCATTCAAGGATTTAAAAGACATATTATAAAGAGAAAATTATCTAACATATATGTGAGTAGACCCTACAGTATATCTGTTATTTGCTATTATGTAGCCAAGAATATTATTATTCCTGACTATATTTAAACACAGGTCGAAAATGAATTAAAAAAATAAATTATTATAATATAATATACAAATGCAAAAATATTCCTACGATAATAAAGAATTAGATGTATCAATAGATTGCTATCTTGATGATAAAAATGAAATATGGTTCAGAGGAAGAGACATTGCTAAAATTCTTGACTATAAAAATCCACAAAGAGCAATCAGAGATTATGTTGTATCGGATGATAAAATCTTAAGAGACCACAAAATCAGCATAAATTCACGAGGGACAAAAATGGTCCCTCGTGCTGAGGCCACTGATTCACGGGGGACAAAAATGGTCCCTCGTGCTGAGACCCCCGAAAAAACTTTCAAATGTTTTTTTATAAATGAATCTGGACTTTATTCACTAATACTGTCCTCTAAAAAACAGGAAGCAGTAAAATTCAAACATTGGGTTACATCGAAAGTATTACCATCAATCAGGAAACAGGGATATTACAAACAGTTCAATGATAGAAGTAATAACATGCTGATGATTGAAAGTGAAAATGATCTGCACTGCAAGATTGTATCATTCATCAGAAAAAAATATGAAGATGCTTTAATGATTGTCGGTTAGGTGAAAATCAAATAAGCTCAAATATGAGAATCAGAAGTTATAACAAAGGATATATGGCTGGTCAGTGTGATTTAATGCTGTTGAATCCCACTAGAAAATACAATGCTCTATGTCTTGAATTCAAAAGTCCAACTGGTGTGTATCAAGTGTCAGATAAACAAAAAGTATGAAGCAATGTATGAGAAAAATAAGTGTAAGTACATCATGAGCAATTGTTTCGAAGACTTGATTCATGAAATAACCAAACACTTGGAAGAAAGCAAATTATACTTATCACGAAGGAAAGATTTAAAAGAAATTAAATTGATATAAAAATAAAATATATAGATTATATATGGAGAATCAAAATGTTAAGAGAGGTCGGGGAAGGCCTAGAGTTCTCAGTGATGAGGAAAGAAAAAAACACAAGACTACCTATATGCTAAATAAAGAATGGTACTGTAACATATGTAAGACAGGACGTAACTACACAATGGCAGGAAAATCTTGTCATATTAAAACAAAAAAACATCAAAAAAATATTCTTCAATAATTACAATTCAAAAGGATCCAGTAATTGGATCAATTGAATTCTCAACCATATTTAAACGCAGACGGAAATGTTTAAAGAAATAATAACTATAGATATATTATAAATGGAAAAAATTATCGAAACTAGTAGTAATATGGACAAGAAAAGTCTCAAAAAATTGAGCAAATCCAAGCTAATCGAGTTGTTGTTGAAGCAGCAGAAAAAGCCTAAAGTTATTATAGTTGATGACACAAAACCTATACCTAAACCAAGAACAAGACCAATTCCCGCCCCAAGGACGAAAAGACCAACTGTGAAAGAATTGGTTGATTACTTCGAAAGAAAAAGATTACCAGCACCACCAAAAGAATGGTTGGAAGAAATAGAGCAATTGAAAAAGAGACCAATTCCCGCCCCCAGAACCAAACAGGTGATTCAGAGACCAACACCTACACCCAGGACTAAGATAGGCAAACAGAGAAAGCTCTGAAGGGCTTCACAAAATCTTTTGAAATCGGTATAAAAAATAACAAAGACCCGCTTGCGCAACTGCAAAACACAAGAAAGGCTGTTGCATATAATATTATAAAATTGTTGAATGAAATTAAAGGTCTCAAATTTGTTGAAACACTCAAGGTAATATTTGCAAAAATGACTGACGGAGAAATAGAATACAAAACAGCATATTTCAACAGTGCAGCTCAAACAATTGTGAATAATCTGGAAGTAACTGAATCACTACAGTTGTCAAAAGACCAAATAATGAATAAGATTGCAGTTTGGGTATCTGAAGGTTCAGGTTGGACTGTTGATTCAGTTGATAGTCATTATCTTAATGTTGTGAAATATGCGCCAATGAAGGGCTCCTCATACATTAAACTACCGAATGAACTCAGAAACAGTGCAAAGGGTTTGATTAACTTGAAAAATGAGGATAATGAATGCTTCCGATGGTGTCACATCAGACACCTGAACCCACAAGAGAAATACCCACAGAGGGTTAAAAAAGTTGACAAAAAATACATTGAAAAATTGGATTATACAGGGATTGAATTCCCAGTTGCAACAAGCATTACAACAAGATAGAGAAACAAAATGAGATCAACATCAATGTTTTTGGTTATGAGGATAGACAGCCATATCCAATTTTTGTTTCAAAAGAGAAATATGAAGACTGCTTGAATCTGCTTCTAATAACTGAAAATGAAAACAAGCATTATGTGCTAATCAAAGATTTCAATAAGTTCATGTACAATCAAACAAAGCACAAAGAAAGAAAACACTTTTGTATGCACTGCTTCAGTGCTTCAGCTCTGAAAGGGTTCTGAATGATCACAAGGGCAACTGCATGCAAGTAAATGGCACACAGGCAATAAAAATGCCAAACAAAGATAACAACATACTGAAATTCAACAACTTTCATAAACAACAGCAGGTACCATTTGTGATCTATGCTGATTTTGAGGCCATCACTGAAAAAATACACGGTTGCCAACCCAACAGTGATAAATCATATACAGAGGCTTATCAGAAGCATACTGACTGTGGCTACGGCTATAAAGTGGTTTGTTGTTATGATGATAAATACAGCAAACCAGCAGCAATATACAGGGGTGAAAAGGCTGTGTACAAATTTATGGAAGCTATGCTGGAGGAGGTCAAATATTGCAAGAATGTTGTGAAAAAAAAATTTTAACAAACCATTGAAAATGACTAAAGATGATGAAGAGAAATTCCGAAAAGCCAAAGTTTGTCACATCTGTGATAAGAAATACACTGACAAAGATATCCGAGTTCGACATCATTGTCACATCACTGGTAAATACAGAGGTTCTGCTCACCAAGATTGTAATCTGAAACTCAGAGTGAACCCAGAAGAAATAAAAATACCAGTTATATTCACAATCTGAGGCTATGATAGTCATTTTATTATGCAGGAGATTGGAGCCATTGTTAAGAAGCACACTTACAAAAACAAGAAAGGTGAAGACTGTCAAATGAACATCAATGCTATCCCAAATAACATGGAGAAGTATATGGCTTTCATGCTTGGCAACCACTTGACCTTCATTGATAGTTTCCAGTTCATGAGCTCCAGTTTGGAAAAACTTGTAGGCAATCTACCAAAAGAAGCCTTAAAATTCACCTCACAAGAGTTCAAGGGAAATGATCTTAATCTGATGGCACAGAAAGGTGTTTATCCTTACGACTACATGGACAGTTTCGATCAATTCAATCAGAAGCTGCCCTCAAAAGATGAATTCTATAGCATACTGAGTGATACGCATATATCAGATGAAGACTACACACATGCTCAGACAGTGTGGGAAACATTCTCTTTGAAAAACATGGGTGATTATCATGACCTGTACCTTAAAACAGATGTACTCCTACTGGCTGATGTATTTGAAAACTTCAGAAAAACATGCCTTGAGTACTATAAACTGGACCCGTGTCACTATTTCACATCTCCCGGTTTATCTTGGACGCTATGCTTAAAATGACTGACATAAAATTAGAATTGATGACAGACATTGATATGTTCCAGTTCATTGAAAAGGGTATGCGTGGAGGAATCAGCTATATAGCCAACCGTTACGGTAAAGCAAATAATAAATACATGAAAGAGTATGACGAGAAGGCGCCCTCGACGTACATCGTGTATCTTGATGCTAATAATTTTTATGGTAGGGCTATGAGTCAATATTTACCAACCGGTGGTTTCAAATGGTTGACACAAAAACAGATCAATAATTTAGACCTGGCTGTCTATAAAGAAGACAGCAACAAAGGTTTGATTCTTGAAGTTGATTTAGAATACCCCCAGAGTTACATGATCTTCACAATGACTATCCACTGGCACCGGAAAAGGTCAAAGTGACTGGGGACATGCTATCAGATTATTGTAAAAACATAGCGAAGAAATATAAAATATCAACTGGTCTGGTACATAAACTGATACCAACATTAAGCAACAAAGAAAAATACGTGCTCCATTACAGGAACCTCCAATTATATACTGATCTCGGTTTGAAAATAACTAAAATCCATCGAGTGTTAGAATTCAATCAGTCCGCGTGGCTCAGACAGTACATCGACTTCAACACGCAGAAAAGAACTAACGCTAAAAATGCTTTGAGAAAGACTTTTTCAAGCTGATGAATAACAGTGTATTTGGCAAAACGATGGAAAACCTTAGAAAGCGAGTAGACGTCAGATTGGTGACTGATGAGGAGAAGCTATTGAAATTAGCTAGTAAACCCACTTATGTTAGCAGTAAAATCTTCAATGAAAATCTAGTAGCTGTTCATAGATAAAAGAAACACTTACTTTAAACCGGCCAGCATACGTGGGATGTGTATTCTAGACCTTAGCAAGACACTGATGTACGATTTCCATTACAACTACATCAAAGAGAAATATGGAGATGAAGCAAAATTATTATTCACAGACACAGACAGTTTGACCTATGAAATTGGAACCCATGACATCTATAGAAATTTCTGGAAGGATAAAAATAAATTTGATAACAGTGACTATCCTGAAAGCTCGCCATTCTCCGATAAGACCAATAAAAAAGTAATTGGTAAGATGAAAGATAAGACTGCTGGAGTCCCAATATGTGAATTCGTAGGACTGAGATCGAAGATGTATAGCTATATTAAAGATGATCAGAAAGGAGGGAAGACAGCAAAAGGTATTAGTAAGAATATTATTAAGAATAACATCAAACATGAAAATTATAAAGAGACACTATTTGATAATAAACAGATGCATCATAGAATGAAAACAATTAGAAGTCAGAACCATCAACTTGGAAGTTATGAGATAAATAAAGTATCACTCAGCTGCTTTGACGACAAGCGGTATATTCATGATAATGGCGTGACAAGCTTTGCTTATGGACATTATGAAATCTAGCTGTTGACGTCACGCCATATGATTTTTGTGAGTTTTAAAATACTGCCCTCTTTGGGGGTTTCCCTTTCGAATGAGTCATCAAACTACGTCAGATTTTTCGCTTTTTACACATGCGTATTATTTTTTATCTTTGTAAATTTCATTTATGTACCACAAGCATAAAAATGAAAATACAAACGAATATAGAAGGGTTGTTTCACACAGATAAAGAGTGGCTTGTATGCAGAGTATACTAACGATTGGAAAAAGCGGGGGCCTTTCGTTAGCGAAATGTATACAAGCCACCCCGTGGAATAATGAAAAACCCCCGCCGTTATTCCATGGGTTGAAATAATAAAAAATGAAAAATAAAAAATAAAAAATGAAAAATAAAAAATCACCCTTAGATGGTGTCGGATTGTTGGGTAGAGCTATAGTGGAAGCTTAGGCTTTGACAGAAGTGCCGGTTCAATCTCAAGCCGGAGGGTGAAAAAAACAAATAAACAAATAATTGGCCCCAAGAGGGTCTGATAGGGCCAGAGCGGAGTGGAGGTGGGAAAGACATAAATGATAGTGCTCTGGTGGTGTGGAGGTGGGAATTCAAAAAAACAAAACAAAAAAACCTCTCATGAGGGACGGGTGGTGATTCAAATTCCAAATTAAGTCCCTCATGAGAGGTTCTGGTGGCCACCAGTTTTGCTATTTTTTTTTTCTGCAGCTATAGGCGATGACTCATTCCCTGTTTTCCGAGAATGTCACGCTTGGTGATTTTTCCGAGAATGTCACGCATTATAATAAACTATAGATGAAGTGTGCTGACCTTGGTTCCATCAGATTGAACAACTATAGATTCCATCAAATTAAATAACTATATATTCCATCAAATTAAATAACTATATATTCCATCAAATTAAATAACTTTCATCAAATTAAATAACTATATTCCATCAAATTAAATAACTATATATTCCAGAATACGAGACCAGAAGGCAGTAGTATAGTGTTTGGGAAAACGAGATCAATTGATTTCGTACCCCAAACACTATACTACTCATGTGGGAAATTGGAACTCTCGGTAACTTTTTAGTCTCTACTAAAGCAGTCTATTAAGTATGTTTTGTTCCCTCTGGTTGTTAGCTGCTCAAACTCTGGATAGTATTTGCCATTCATATCCCAGCAACTCTCCAAGCACAGTCCTTTATTTTCGGCGGCAAGATTTTTCCACTTGTTTGTCAGAAGGATTTTTGAAGCCATTTCCCAGTAGTCTGGTTGAGATGTCCAAGAGAAGGGAATT
Source organism: Pachyseris speciosa (assembly GCA_016490735.1). Lineage (NCBI taxonomy): Eukaryota > Metazoa > Cnidaria > Anthozoa > Scleractinia > Pachyseridae > Pachyseris > Pachyseris speciosa. Next base: position 202,312 of record JAEMWC010000553.1, on the reverse strand, counting down.
TATTGTTAAGGACATGAATAATGGCAGATGCTTACCCTTTGAAACTGCTATCCAACTCTACTTCATTGTTTCTCATTTCACTATCACTTATTTGTGCATAATTTTCTTAAATTTAGCTCGTCTTGTGTTAGGTTTTTCTCCTCCCGTTAAGCACTAAAGACCTCTTTTGTATTAGATTATAAAAATTAAGGAATCGTTTGCTTTATGTTCAGTGAATATCACAACATTTGTATTACCTTCCTTGGAACAAAGCACAAGCCTTTTTAATAAAAATTGAGAGGCATATTTTTAAAACGGGATTGAAGAGATGTTCTTACACAATGACATTGACTAATTCCAGGTGGCTCGCCATACCCACTGCTAAGTCACACGAAGATATTGAAGCGTCTTAAGGAAGGCTACCGGATGGATAGGCCTGATATCTGTCCAGAGTCTTTGTAAGTTTGAGTTTATTATGTCTCCTGTCACGGTATTGATTGTAAGTAATGAGTACCCCCACGAGACAGCATGGATTCATGTGTTACTTCAAAACAAGAGAAAGAAGCACAGTGAACACCGTGCAAAATGCTATTAGTGAATTCATAATGGGATCACCTTAAATGCTTTAATAGGGGATTCATGCTAACGTCATTGTTTACATTTTTTTTCCATTTGCATACGGCTTTGCTTACAGAAGGAAACAAGTTAGATGTTATTTGACTCCAGGCAGCAAAAGAGCTAGTAAAATTTAATACATTGTGAAATTTTTAGCTCTTTAGGTGTAGTATTCGAGGAGATATTAGGGCTGTTTATACGAGAGAAAATAAGCCGCGGCTTACCCTGGCCACGGCTTACATAAGACGCGAACACTCCGTATAAATGGTACAAAATCTACGTTCACGGCTTTCTAAAGCTCCTGGCCTAGGAGATTTTACTCGTAGAAATGGTTCCTTTCGCGTCTTATGTAAGTCACGGCCAGAGTAAGCCGCAGCTTCTTTTCTCTCGTATAAACAGCCCTATTGTCTTCCAAAAACTGCAAAATTTCTGTGTGGCAAAAGCACTAATGAGCTTATACATTCTTTGCAAAATTTTGAGTTTTTAAACCCGCGTTGCACAAAAAGTATTCTATACATGAGGCTCATAATCATTGGCAGAGTTATTCATACTATGACCCTTCAATATTCAAAACTGATTTATTTGTAGCTCCATCAGAAACTGAGTTGTTCATGCTAATGAGGCAAATATTGTAAACAAGTATTCCCCTATAGCCTGGGAGCAAGCTCTCTATCAGCCTGCGTGCAGACGTCTCCTTTTTCCTTTGTTGCACACAGGCTAGTCCTTTATTGGGGACTCATGAAAGATTTATTTCGGAGGTGAGTGGCGAGCGAAGTGAGCTGCGAGAGGGTTGGAGCGGTGTTCAGACTCACCTAGCCTGTTCCAGGCGTTCAGATGGTAAAAGGAGCGCGTTAGTACTGGCAGAGCGAGGCGAAAGTAAAGGGGCGAAAAATGGAGGGGGCTTGGGACGGGCGGCGGGAAAGTACGCCCGTTAAAGAGGTCTTTCCGCCCCAGTTGGCCACTTGATTGACAACCCTTAATTACAAAAGAATAAACGGGATTAGTTTCTAAAGAAACTGTGGTGCTGCGTCGGTTGGGGAGTGAGACACGAAAATTTGTTTTATAAACGGAGTTGATAATGTAAATTGACCACCGTACAGGGATTCGATTAGCTGACGTTTCGAGTGTTTATAGCCCTTCGTCGGAGCGAATCGAGGAATTGTGGGTTGTGTATGGTTTATATAAAGAAAATGGAGCTACGCTATTGGTAGTAACATGGTAACGTGAAAAACAGGAATAAATTAATTGAATGAAAAGCGCTCGTTGATACCGTGGGGATTAAGAGTGCCGATTTGAAAGATAGTTTTTGCTCGAGATTTTTACGGCTTTCTGTGGTACCTTGATGTAGGGAAAGGCTGGAGATCGACAAACGTTGTTTGGAATGGCGAGGGAGATTAAAATGCCGAGCGACTGGTTTGGATGCATCTTTGTCATCTTTCTCAACATCACGAAGATGTTCTCGGAATCGGTCACATAGTCGTCTTCCTGTTTCGCCGATGAATAACTTTTTGCATAATGTGCAGGTTATGCAATAAGTAACATTTGGGGAGGTACACGTGAAACTATCAGTGATCTTAACAGATCGCTTAGGGCCCGATATTTTGTCAGTGTTTTGAATGAAAGGACAAGTTGTGCATCGCGAGCGAGCGCATTTAAAAGTGCCAGGTTGTTCAGTTGTTTTAAATGCGCTTCTAACTAAAAAGTTACCTACATTTTTGTCGCGTTTGAATGAAATCAGCGGTGGTTGCGAAAAGATTCTAGCAATTTCTGGATCATTTTGCGGTATCTTAAAGTTATTAAGAATGATGGCTTTAAATGGGTTATTATGACGGTGAAATGTGAGGGGAATGGAATTCTGTCATTCTTTTCCTTTTGTGACGTCTGTAGTCCTGGCTGTTCATAAATCTGCTGGGCGCGGTGATGGCCCGATTGAACCACAGACTCAATTAATTAATTCCTGTTTTTCACGTTACCATTTTACTACCAATAGCGTAGCTCCATTTTCTGTATATAAACCATACACAACCCACAATTCCTCGATTCGCTCCGACGAAGGGCTATAAACACTCGAAACGTCAGCTAATCGAATCCCTGTACGGTGGTCAATTTACATTATCAACGCCGTTGATAAACCAAATTTTCTTACTTACAAAACCACCTCAGCGTGAATGATCAAATGGCCATTGAGTAACGTACCCGCTCCCAAGAAAAAAATTTTCAGATCTGGCAAGCTGCAAATAGCCGCAGAAAGGCCTTTTTTCAGACGAGGGTGGTAGCTTTTCTTGTCACGGGTTACTCAAGGCCGATCTTGAACGTTAACACTGCGTATACAATATGCAAGCCAGCGAGGCATACGAGGCATGCGAGGCAGACGTGCGAGGCATGAACAAAACATGTGAGGCATGCTAGGCATTCGAGGCAGACGTGCGAGGCGTCAAGAAAACATCAGGGCTTGAAATAACAATTTGGAGGAGTCGCAAATTTGCGACTAGTTTTCACCTTCATTATTACGAAATAAAAAGCTAGAAGTTGCTACTTTACTACTAACTTTGCTTAAATGAATTAAGAAATGAAAAAATTATTTTGTTTCTCGTCTGAATTTTATTTTAATACCGGAGCTCCGGCAAGCGGAGCAACATACCTATAGAAACCAGTCAACTGCTTTTCTCATGGTAATTATGGCTAGCGGTATTGCTCGTGGGCGCGACCACACGACGACGACGACGGAGTCGCACAATAATTAATAATATCCTTATAATAACCATAATAATCCAACATGGTGGCCATACTCCACCTGGCCCACCTGACAAGATAGTTTACAGCGTACGTCTTTGATACTGGACATCCATGTTATAACCAATTGACACCTGCCAAAACAAGGTATCCACTGACCGATGTCACGTGACCATATCGGGGGCTCAAGTTAACACCTCATCGGGGTCAGCTGTTTTTTGAAGTTCTCCGCTGACCAGTTACTTGCTTTCGATTTGATCGCAGGCTCAGGTTAGGTGTGGGACACCCGAACCAAATCGAGGCTTAATTTTTCGCGCACTTTCTGCGGCTCGTAATTTCACATTCAGTTGGTTTCTTCATTTTGAGCACACCAACTTCATCTTCTTCGATCCAAGTTTGTCTTTAAGTCCTTTAAATTCGCGTAAAATGCTTAAAAATCAAGAACTAGTCAAAAGATACTCCGGAAGGTGAATTTTCAAGCGATGAAAGGAAGAGCGAAATATTTTTCTCAAGAGAAGCTTCAAACTTGGATCGATTGCGCAGTTGAAAACAGTAAAATTCAAAGCTTCAAGGGCTTTCACTTTTCCGCGGCATCTTGCATCTCACCAAGAAAGGTCACTTAACAGTTCACCGGTATTAATGGGATGAACGAGTAGCTCAAACTCTGTGGAAGAAGCTATTTCTTTGGACAAACAGTATGCTATTTTTGCAGATGCTTGTTTTTACTTTACTGAAGCTTATGTATTTTCAGGTGGTAGAAACCTCTACAACACAGGAAGCTTAACCCATTGACTACCAGCCGTTTTTACGTTTTCGGAGTGATTTTCCACCTATAAATGATGAAAAGCATTTCCTGACTCTTTATTTGAAACTACCATGGAAAAGGGTGCTGTCCTATGGCACTGGAGGTTTAAGGTTTCTGAAAACGTCATTTTGACGTAGCTATTTTTCGTCCGTGAAGCAACAGCAACGGCCCAAGTTCGGTTTGCTAGCGATTTTTGCTAAGTTTACAGCCATTTTTCATCTTTAGCGGCTGTCTGATGAGCATCATTAATCGTGACGGTAGCTAAGAGTCCACTTTCTCAAAGAATCGAGCAAGTTGATGTACTTTGTTGTCGAATTTGGCTTGCTAGTCGACGAACTGGGAATTGGGCTGGTCGGACACTTAGTACCTTTGGGACTCGACTGTTGATGAAGTTCTCGACCTAACGCCGCATATTTTGGAATTTGTGAGCACTGAAGATGACCACAAGCAGGAAATTTTGGCGGTAGGTCGGAGTGGCTGTGTGAAAGAATTGGGGGAAGGAACGGGCGCTGTAAAAAATTCTCGTTAGTTCCCAGCATGCAATGCGGTCGCGAGGTTAAAAATGTCGGGAAGGCCCAAATGCACCGGAACAAAAGGCTGTATCTGCGCTCGGGAGAAGAATATGAACAAAAAAAAGTCATTTCTAAGCTAGAACAAGGACTGCATTTCGTTATGATGGTTGAAGTTTGGTTTTTCGACGATGATTTCTTTAAAAAAACATAAAGGCAAAAAGGGGCATTTCTGTTGTTTCTCTTTGACGTTAAAAACGGTCAGTTTCGTTCTTATCCAAATTAAAAAGGCCATATTTGGTAAAAATCGCTACGTTTCTTGCGTTTATTGGATATGGAAATTTAAAGCACATTCCATTTCGTCCTCACGACTAACAGTTAAGGCAATATTCGTGCGATTTAGAAAGTTGCAATGTTTTGAAGGATGGGAGTTTTTTACGGCTGGTTTTGGCCGGCACGAGTGCCTATGGGTTAACACTTGGTTTAATCGTTGTTACTTTTGTTCAGGAATGAAACTTCTATTTTTCTCCCGAATGAATATAAATAACAATCATCTGTACTCGTTTTGGACGCAAAGAAATAGTTGAATTGTTTGTTTGTTTTGTTGCGTTGTTTTCTTTGGAAGCGAACGAGTGTTTTTACTCGGCTTGGCTGACTGGTTTTCGACATTGGTGCCTCAACAGCATTAAGAAACGTTTTCCCTTATCTTATTAACACGTAATCGCAATGCGTAATCGTAAAATTAAGGATTAAAGGCGGAAACTCAAGCTCCATTAAAAAAAAAAGAAAAAGCCGATCAAATGCATGTGCATGTGCACGTCTCAAAATCGGACTTAAATTTGTCGAAATGCTGTTAAAAAATGTCAAAAACCAGCACGCTTCACTCCTCATATGAAAAAAGAGATCTTCGTCGAAAGCGGCCTGTAAACAACAATTAAGTTTGGCCGTCTATAAACATGTCGTCTTAATTTGTTTGAACCGGTAAAAATCAACATTTGGATGTTAAAAACAGCGAAATGGGTTGACTGGCTGGCTGGCTTTGATAAATTTTATAGTGGATGGGTCTGCGAGAGAAATGCTCGTGTGGTTTGCCGCAAGCGCTTTCCTCCTTAACTGGATTATGTTTTGCCACTGAGAATCATTAATTGAAGAAGGTTCTTCGGAAGACATGGAAAATAAAGGAAAACTATCAAAGCACTTTAGTGTTTTATGTCAACCAAGGAAAGATCTTGTGGGAAACGGCGCTATTATTCAGCTCTGTCGCGTTCCGAGTGATTGCCACCTCAATGATTCCTGTTGACTGCTCTAAACGATCAGGTGAGGACCTCTTTTTTGTCTTTTCTACGGACATTTATGTCAAAATTACTAAACAATTTTTCTAACTTAATAAAAGATATTTTTGTTACTTTGTCTAATTTCTCCACCTTCTCCAAGAATCTTCGAAGAAATATTATTCGCACCGTGCTTTGTTTTCTTGTAATATGTTTGTTGTTCTGTTGTTTCTGAACCGCGGTCAATTCCTGTTGACTGCTGTAAACGATCAGTTTCTGCCCTTTATTTGCTTTTCTAGGGGCATTTATGTCAAAATACATACCGATTTTTCCAGCTTAATCAGTACAAGTTATTTTATTACTAGCTAGTCTTGTTTAATTTCTCCACCTTCTCCTTCTTCGAGCCTAACACTCGCATCGTACTTTGTTCGCTTGTAGTGTTTTTTTTTTGATCCGCTTTGAATTCCTTTACGCTTTTGTCTGAAAGAAGTTAGGAGTCAAGAATATCTGTCTTTTTTTTTTTTTGGCAAACGTTTGCTATCGAAAACTCTTCGTTTTCCCTGCTGCTGCTCAACTGTTTTTGACACAAATTAAAGTGGCCCAAACAAAGCCATGCGAAGTTGCTCGGTGAGACTATGCAGCTCCGATTCTAGGCTTGGCCTTTTTTTTTTTTGTATTTTATTTATTTATTTTCTTTTACAGGAATAGTACAAACAACATACAGATTGAAATATACAAACATTACAAAATTTACAACAATTACCTTAGTTACAAATTGCCTTAGAAAAGCAGAAGAATAGAGTAAATAAATAAAAAAAATACACTGCACTACACTAAAAGGCTTACATAACTTATTCAACTTGAACTGAGAATACATGTTCGTTCTTTTCGCAATAAAACGTTCGGTTTGAAACTTTTTTTTAATATTATCGACTAACAGTACTACACATAGAGAGCCCTTATTTAACTTACAGCGGTAAATAAAATATTTGCTTTCAAGAATGATGTAGTTGACTAGAATGCTTATATTATCTGAATCTAAGATCCCAAAGAGGACATTCATGATATCGAAACTAATAGTTATATTAAAAGAATCAAGTACAGACTTTAAATCATTCCAAAACATGCTTACTTTTGTACAATGGAAAAAGAAATGTTCTATGGTCTCCAATTCCTTTTCACAAAAATCGCACAAGGGAGAATCTACTTTTTTAAACTTAAACAGCATCTTGTTTGTGTATAAGATCCTGTTTAATATTTTATATTGGAATTCTCTTGATTTAGTATCCAATGTTGTTTTGAAGGGCAGTAGATATATCTTTTCCCAGTCCAACTGAAATGTGTGTGTGCTGAAAGCTTCGTTATATTTCTTTTGCGCTGTTGGTATAGTGGATATCTTAGAAACAAAACTGTCATATAATGACTTTGATTTAAGATTTTGGAAATTGACTTTTTTCCCTTCAATACGTAACTTCAAATCAGTTTGGGTTAGATCATGAGTTTTTGAGGAGATAGAGTTTTTATTTGTTTTTAATATTTTGCGCCATTTTTCGGGAAAAGCGTTGAAGAGACTGAAAAGTATAAAATGTTCAACTGGTGAGAGAGTTGAATATAATGGTTCCTTGTTCGACTTGAACCCTTCCCACGTGTCGTAGAGGTCTCCAATTTTTACGATTCCAAGATCAATCAGCCTACTGTTATAAACTGACTTTGATTCAATGCAAATGAGCTGGTTGTTCCATTGACCTGATTTGCTATTTCGGAGGATGAGGAGGGGTTGTCTTCATTTAAAAGGGTCCACGCCACAATGCATTCCTTGTAAAATTCTGGGAGAGTTATCGGTAGTTTAGTATAGTTAAAATTACAATGAAACAAGAATTTTCCCCCTACTTTCTTAAGATAAAGATCCAGAAAAAACTTCCAGTCAGCGGGATCAATGGAGAGATATCTCTTAATACAAATTATTCTTTGGGCAGAGATCATTGACTCAATGTTGGGCATTTTCAAGCCTCCTAGGCTTGGCCTGGCTAAATATATATATGGCCTTCAGCTTTTCTGGTTCCATCCATCGAACATCATGCATGCACCTTCTTTAAGCAGTTTTAACCACATTATTTGTGTCAATTTTAAATCAGATGTAGCTTGTGAGTGACAAGTATGTAATTTAATTTGGTTAGCTTTGGATTGTATTTCAATTTTACTTCTTAATTTTTAGTGTCAATCTCAAGTCAGGGGTCACTTGTAAGAGACAAGTATTCGATTTAATTTGATTAGGTTAGCTTTGGGCCACGTTTAAATTTCACCTCTTAGTTTTCAGAATGTGTAATATTTAACAATTATTCATTGATGTGGGGGTAGATATCCACCACTTTCACCGACACTGAGGTGAATAATTGTTTTAGTATATACCACATAACCTGAATAATTAGCGGACAAAACATTACTTTATGTGTGACAATATACCGACAAGCGGTCGGAAATTGTGAAATCTTGCGCGCCGGCTGCTTGGAGGTGAATAGTCCTTGCAAATCACTGCCGAGTTAACCAATCAGAGCGCACGAAAAGCACTGTTCACTTGTGTGGTATATGCTAATAGATAATATTCTTTGTATGGGAATTTACTTTCTCCCAATTATTCTCCAGTCACGCACTTTTTTTTTGTATCAAGTTAGTTGTACTCACATGACAAAGTATTATTAAACTTAAAATTAAACTTAAAGTAAGCTCTTTTTCATCAATGTGCACATCCTTTGGACTTCCTGCTCCTGCATACAGTCTTTCAATTAATTTTATTAGTAGCTGGTCACACCAATCTTGTGGTATGTTGATGACATTTGGGACTAATGTTTAATTGGATTTCTGATGTTTGATGAAGTATGTTGTGCAATTTCAAATGTACATGGAGAAATCTGAGACTAGTCCTTACCTTTCTTGTAAAACAGAAAATCAAGTTAAGATGGCTAACATGGATTTCAAGCACTTTTGCTTTGATGAATCATTACCTTTAATGCTCATACAACATTGCTTATTACCTTGATAGTGGTATCAACCAAATGCCCAATAGTTTATTATCAAGTTGCTTAGTCATGCACTTGGCTGGCCAGAAGAGCAACTGGATTTGTTTTTGAAAACACTGTATGTGCATTGATTGATGAGCTTAATGTTAGCAAGCAGTTTTTTTGTGATAGTGTCCGGAAAGGCTCAATGGTTTTTAGGTCGCTGTAAGAAGGATGTTGGGCTCAAATCCTATCAAACGCAACAACGTTTAATCCACGTCTGTTCGTCGAAAAACTACATTCTGCAAGCACATGTCTTCCAATCCCATGATGCCTAGAAAAACTTTCAAACAGGCACGCAAGACGTGCGTACAGTTATCGCAACATTCCTAACATCCTCCCCCTAAACCTGTGAAAAGACTGGTCAACACAAACCCCTACAAACTTCAAGTAACTTGGAAAACATTATGAGAAAATGTCCAGTGCTCACTTGATCAAACAAATTAAAGCTCTTAAATCCACGCTCTTCTCCTTCTTTCTGACTCTACTGCGGCTGCTCTCCTGGGGTTTCTTCTTGGTTAACTTGGCTGTTGAAAGTCCTCAGCGGCATGGTTTACAGCAGGACCTCCATGATCGTCCGAGGCAACAGATTCATTTTCATTCCTTATTTCCAGTGGGTACAACAACTGAATCGGACGTCTTAAGGTAGAGGGTCTGCGGTTTTTTTGACTTCACTCTAATAGTTGCACCTCTGACAAGACCATCTGTTCCAGTTATCAAATCTTGAACTCTGGCCAGTCTCCAGAATCCTCGAGGTCGCTCCTCATCATGCACGACAACAATACCTCCAACTGCTATTGGTGTCGAGTTAGAACTCTTGCCAGAATGTCGATGTGAGTCACGGAGATCTAACAAGTATTCATTCTTCTACCTGTGCCAGAAATGATTCATCACATTGCTAAAATGGTTTGCTTTCTTGCTTCAACATCAGGATCTGATAGGTCTCCAGTAGTCCTACGATCAGATAGGCTCAGTAACCTTCGTCCATGAAGCAGGTGTGATGGTGTAAGTGGTTCATCTACTTCTTCGGAGTAAACATAGGAAAGTGGTCTTGAATTGAGAATCATTTCCACCTCAACAGTGACGGTGATCAGTTCTTCATATGTGAGTTTCGCCCCTGCGATGGTTTTCTTCAGGCACCGTTTCATGGACCTTATCATTCTCTTGAAGAGGCGTCCCCACCATGGTGCTCTTTCCAGATTGAAGATCCATTTGACTCTTTTCCCTGCTAAGTATTGTTTTACTCCTGGATTTCTCATCAGCTCTGTTGTCTGTTTAGATGCAGATTTAAAGGTCGTCCCATTGTCTGAAACAATACTGGAAGGTAAGCCTCGTCTTGCTGTGAATCTGCGGAAACTTCTAAGAAATGCTTCCGGAGTCAAGTCCGGCACTATGTCAAGTTGAACTGCTCTCGTCACACAGCATGTGTATAGGCAAATCCAGACCTTGTTCTCGGTTTTCCTCTTAGCTTCCTTCACATACAATGGGCCAGCATAGTCCAAACCAGTAAACGTAAAAGCAGAGTCCTTTGTACATCCAAAATCCAACACTGCTGCGCCTCTTTCAGGTCTGTTGCGCTTATTTCCGATTCAAATACTCGCTCACCTCCTTTCAGTCTTTCTTTGAGGTTCCTGACAAATCGCAATACGTAGGCCGTAACTCGTAGCAGGCGTTGAAGATCACTGAAGTGGTCTAAATCAATAAGATTACTGATGCTGCGGCTTTCAGAACTGGTAATGAAGGTCTGGGTTTTGAGATGTTCTCGATTCTTCAGGGTCATTTCTGCCAAGCACTCCTCAGGTATGAGTCCAGCATGATAGCCCTCAACTGGTTCACCCTCGTAATGGGTTAACCACTCTGTACCACTGGGATAAAGCACACTTGACGCTAGCTGAGGAGCATTCATTCCTCTTGATGGAATGTCTGCAGGGTTGCTGTCGGTAGGACAATGTCTCCAGCAGTCAACAGGGAGAAGTCTTCTGATCTGGGTGACTCGGTGTTGTACAAACTGTTTCCCCTCTTTGTCAGTGTTCTTGTTCCAACTGAGTGCAATCTCAGAGTCACTCCAACAGGTAATCTTCTTAATAGGCACTTCACATTCCAGGGCTGCCTTAACAGTGGAAATGAGTCTAGCAAGTAACAATGCTGCAAGAAGTTCCAGTCTGGGAATTGTTTCCTTGCTGAGCGGGGCCACTCTTGTCTTACAAGCTACGAATATAGTGTAGGCTTGAGAGGTCGTTTTGATTTCAAGGTAGACAACTGCACTGTATGCCTTTAACGAAGAATCTCAGAACCCATGAAGGTTGCAATGAACGACTGCATCTCGTGGCTCCTTAAAATAGCATCTCTCTTACCAGAATGGTTGGACGTCTTGTAGGCTTGAAACTAGTTTGCTCCACTTGGTGAGAAGGTCCCCTTCCAATTTGCCATCCCAGTTGGTTTTGCTGTAACAAAGTTCTTGAAACAAGAGTTTGAACTGCACAACAACCGGGGACAGAAAACCAATGGGATCATAGAATTTTACAGCAATCGAGGCAATGTTTCTTTTAGTGGAAACGCTCTCCAAGGCTTGCTTAGCTATAGCACCGAGGTCAAAAATTAACTGGTCTTCAACAAAGTCCCACTGAACCCCTAGAATTTTCTGTACAGGCTTATCATTGACTTGTGTGTGTCCAAGTGCTATCTTGGCGTAAGATTGTTCGTCCTAAAAGACCTACTTCCGAGTGTCTTCATTAACTGCAGTTACTTCAAGGTTCCCTTCAACAAATGTATCCTCTTTGCTGGTAGGTGGGGTAGAGTGAGCACTGCATAATCTGGTTTCGTTCTCTTCGATGTGGTTCCTTAAGTCAGTGGAATCTGTCACAAATTTTCTCAGATTGAAGCCGCCCCCTGGGAGCCTTAGCTTGGATTTGATGTACATCTGGTATGCTTCCTCATCTGTGTCTCCCCCCGTACTCAAATCATCAACGTAGATTGACCTTAGGAAAGTCTTGACGAATTCTGGGTCGTCCTATTCATATGTGATGTTTGACCGTCGCATTGAGCAGGAAGGGAGTAGACGACACACCAAATACAACTATAGCAAACCTCAACACAACAACTTCAGGACTCCCCTTCTGGACATCGTCAACCCAGACAAATCTTAAAACATCTCTATCTTCTTCTGTAACTGATATATTAAGGAATGCCTTATAAATGCCTCCAGCAAAGTCCTTTCTGTTTGCTCGGAACCTGAGGATGATGTCCATAATCTTCTGAGAGAGAGCCGGCCCAGTGTACAAACAGTCATTTAAGGAGGTGCCATTTGACTTACACGACGCATCGTAAACGATTCTCAGCTTTGTTGTCACCTTGACCCTCCTAATGACCGCATGGCGTGGAAGGTAATGGACTCTTCCTACTTCTCCATATTCCGGCTTACTGACCTCTTCCACAGTTCCACTCTTAATCTGCTCCTTGATAACAGCACGCTTGGATCTTCTTTAAGGCGATTTAACAGATTCTTTAATCGCTTGAGGCTTGTCTCGAAGTTGTCGGGTAGAATTCGATGGGTGTCCTTCCAGTGCAGGTGTACCTCATACCTGCCATGCCGAAAGATGATACTGTTGGTGAACTGGCTGTAGACTGACTGTTCACAGCTTGATATCCCCAATGACTCTAAGTCCCAGAATCTTTTCAGCTCGCCAATAAGGTCATTGTTCTCGGGATGAATAGGTTCAGAAGCATACCTAAGGACATGCGTACTAGACACCAGGTTCACCGATGGTTCACTGTCACTTGTTGATCCTTCTACTGGTTCGGATAGCACCCAAACTAGTCTCGTGTGTACAGCCATTGGACCGCTGTCTCCTCTTCTCACTTCCCCTGTAAATATCTGCCAGAACTGATCAGATCCGATTTAGATGTCTACTTCAGCAGGTCCAGCTTCTGTGGAATAGTCAGCTAGGTGTAGGTCACTGAGATAGTCATACATGTTCTTTGCCAAGTCTACTGTCTGACCAGTGAGAGGTTCACAAATCAGTGGTACTAAATAGGCTGACATCTGCATATCCTTCCCATCCAGAATTTTGATGTTGAAATGGACAACATCACCTTCTGTGACTTCTCTTTCTTAGACCCAAAGGTTTTGATTAGCATTGTTTCTTGGTGGTCAACTTGTAGGTTTAGCTCTTTCTTCAGACGGTTCGTGATGTACGATCTTTGACTTCCACCGTCAAGAATGATTCTTATCTTTCTGCCTCTCCCTGCAGACCCTGTCTTGTTAATAATGGCTTGAGCTGTTTATAAGAGGATGGGAGTCTTCGAACTAATGAACATGACTGCAGGTGCAGAGTCAGGTGAGGACTTGTCTCCTTGGTTTGTACCTTCCTTTGACTGAAGTTTGTCACTGGGTGGGGGCGGAGGGGTGTGGCTGGTACAGACGCTGATATGATGCCGGCCGTTCCACTTAAAGCATTTGTTTTGTGATGGGCAATCTCAGCTCAGGTGATGTCTCTTCAAACAAACGTAACATCTTCCAGCCCTTCTTAGGATTTCCCTTCTAGCTTGCACATCGGTCACTGTCTTGCATTTATTGGAAGCATGAGGCTGTTTACAATGGGTGCAAGTTGGAGAGGAACGTGAGGTGAAGGTAAGAGCTGAGGCTGTAGGAGGATCATTCCCATACTGACCTCTTCTACGGGATGGCAAGTTCATGGTTGCACCCATAGCTCTCTCACGTGCCTCTAGTTCTTGGTGCAATGCTTTCTTCTTAGACCCTTTAAATCATGATTGAAAGTAACGGGTGCCATGTTAAGAAGTCCCTCCATATGTTTGTTGATAATCATCTGCTTATTTCCAAATCTCCCCTTCAAAATAGCAATCGCTTCCTCATAATTGGCGGTTGTTACAGATAAACCTGCAATAGCTTCACTGGCAGCCTTTTCCAAAAAGAAAATCAGATAGTTGAACTTGTCAATCGTAGCTATGCTAGTGTTGTTGTGAGTGAAAGCCTCAAACGTGTCCCAGAAAGTACAACATTTTGTAACATACCCATCAAACTCTCAGTGGATCTCCTGTGTGCGGTTCGAATTTGTCGTTTCCTTCTAATTTCCGTCTCAGACACCGCTTGGTTTTCGCGTCCCCCAGCTTCAGAGGGCACAGAAGTGGCTGTAGGCGTTACTTTCTAATAATAATAATAATAATAATAATAATAATAATAATAATAATAATAATAATTTATTAATTTATATTGCGCTTTTTAACATTCAATGATCAAAAGCGCATTACAATGTTAAGATTTACTAAGTATGTACATAAACAAATTTAACAGTAATAAAATAATTTAAACGCTAAAGGCTAAAAGCTAACTTAAAAAGATATGTTTTAAGACAAGATTTAAAAGTTAAAATAGAGTCGATATTGCGCAGACTTGCTGGGAGCGCGTTCCACATTGTAGGCGCAGCTACACTGAAAGATCTATCGCCGAAAGATTTTTTCATTTTCCCTGCTGGATGTAATAAAATAATACCTGAATTAGAGCGCAGTGAATAGCGTACGTGCTTTCTTAAATTAATTAAATCGCTAATATAAGCTGGTGCCATACCATTTAGTGCTTTAAAAGTTAAAAGTAAAATTTTAAAATGTATTCTATATCTAACTGGTAACCAGTGTAATTCTTTTAAAACAGGCGTAATATGGTCATATTTGCGGCTCGAAGTTAGTAACCTAGCTGCTGCGTTCTGTACTCTCTGCAGTTTTGTTATCTCACAATCTGGAAGTCCATAAAGAAGTCCATTACAATAGTCTATTCTGCTCGTGACGAAAGCGTGCAAAACCATCTCTAATTTATCTCTTGCTAAAAATTTACTTATTTGCTTAATATTGTGGGGCCAGAAAAATGCCGCGCTACAAGACTTGGAAACATGGGTAGACATGGAGAAGTTAGAGTCAAACCAGGAGCCAAGATTGCGCACTTCAGACACGGGCTTAATGTCTGTTGTGCCAAAACGGACTGTACAAGGATTAATTTTCAACAGTTGCTGTCTAGATCCGATAATAAGAAATTCAGTCTTATTATTGTTTCTTCCCCATGTTTACGAATGCTTTGTCGTTGGTTCGAAGATTCAATCAAAATGTTTTCCAGAATTTCTCAGAATAATAGGCTTTCTTCGAAGATTTTCTCGATTCATCCGGCTCGAAGGACCATGTTCGGAAAGGTTCCATGGTTTTTAGGTCGCTGTAAGAAGGATGTCAGGCTCAAATTCTATCAAACTCAACAACGTTTAATCTACTTCTGTTCGTCGAAAAACTACATTCTGCAAGCACATGTCTTCCAATCCCATGATGCCTAGAAAAACTTTCAAAAATGCACGCAAGGCGTGCCTGCAGTTATCGCAACATTCCTAACAGAGAGTAAGGTCAAGAAGTAACTGATCAAAGGAAATATCTTGGTCTTAATTCATATCATCTAAATATTTTTTATTGATTTCCATGTATCTTTCTTTCATAATTTTTTTGAGGCATACATATATCCAGAGGATACACAATTTCTGATTTCCGACTGTCTCATGGGAGGCTGTGGATAACTGAAATTGCATTCATTGTGAAGTAATGATCTGAATCATTACATATCTGATGTAATACTGATTCAGAGGAGCAATCACCAGGCTTCTACACCAATTTCTAGTGGCTCTAAACCATAACTAAGAAGCCTACAGTTGGACAAGGAAACAGACCTGTCCTTAGGTATTGCTCTAAGATGTTAAGAAATGTTTTGTTTTAAAAATTTACAGATGCAAACTAGTGTTGCAGGTTCTTGTTTACACAAAGTATTAAATATTATTTTTTTAAAAACCTACCTCAATATTTTTATTTTGCTTTTTTAACATCTCCAAACTCAATTTGCAAAGGAATTTTTATTACCTTACTCAATAGAACGCTTGTTTTTAGAAGGGGTGGGGGTCCACATCCTTAAAAGGGGGTTCATATCTGCTAGCAGTTCTGGACCAGGGGGTCCAAATCTGAGCCACAAGTAGATCTGGACTGGAGGATGCCGATCTGCGGGGGGTCCAAATCCACTGTGCCACTGGCTCAGATCACCTTTCCATACTATTATTTACAGCATTGGGTCTGTAGCTTGAGTGAGGTCAGATGGGTGATATGACAACCAGACTATATGTAAATGCGAGTAGAAAGAGAATGCTTTTGGAGCTCCGCTTTTAGGCTTGGCTAAATGTATATATTATGAAGTTATGGGGCAAAGTTGTAGCGAATTTACCTGCGATGTCACGTAGACAACGCCATTCCCTCGATCATCCGCCATTTATAGCGGTTTCTTTAGACGTAAACTTATGTCTTGCAGGCTCATATTTTCTTTTGTTAAATCTAAGCGCTTGAAGAACGTCGTATGAAAGTCATCTATTAAAGGAGGAATTCGACCAAGCGAAAAATTTATTTTCAAGAAAACGGGAAGAATTGTAACTTTTAATCAGAGGACGGCAGTCAAATCAGTCAAATCCAAGTTATACCGATCTTCCTCGCGGTGAACTCGGCACTTCACTCATCCCGGAAGATGTGACGGAAGCTGATAATCGACTCGTGGCACTAAGAAACAAACCGAGCTGAAATTGTTTTTTTTAACGCCGTCTCCATTGAATTATTTGGCAACGAAACACGATCGCTCCTTCTACGATTATTGGTGACTGGAGAACTCTATTTTGCCAGCACACGCGAACGAACGGCTAGCTAAGGCCTGTTCCAAAGGTCGTGCTATTGCCGTGCCGAACTATTAAAATTCAAGAGTTAAATTTCACTTAAGCATGGCAGTGGCATGACGTTTCAAATCTCTGTTCCCGTTCGGCAGGTTGAATTTGTTGCCACTTAATTAAAATTCGACGTTTGAACCAGCGCTGCCCTATAGCCGTGCCACTCCGGGTCAAATTCATTTGAGTTCGGCATTCCAGTAGCAAGACGTTTGCAATAGGCCTAAGCTGACTTGATTAACTTTTCAGGTCTTTTCATCCTGATTGATTCATACCTATCATCTATCTGCTCGATCATTTGTTAGCTTTATGTATATAGTGCTTTGGTATCCCACACATGTAGCCGTTACGCTACCTATTTTTCAAGCCTTGTTTTAGTAGTATTTCTCCAAAGCCGAATAGCCCGTTTGGTAGTTGTCTGCTCAGTGACCTGCCCTATGAATGGAAACGAGGCTGAAGGTGACCTTGTTTTGATACAAATCTCTCTGTCTTTCTCATGCAAATGTGGACTAGTTAGCATAAGAACAACAAGATTTACATGAGAAAAGCAGTGAGGTGTGTATCAAAACAAGCTGACTCCAGCTTCGTCTTCATTCATAAAGGCCAGGTCACTAAGCATGCAATTGTAAAATTGGGCCAAACAAGACGTTACCTACAGCTAGAAAAACAAACAGGAAGCTGTAATGTTCCATTTAGGTTAGACAGTCATGTACTGCCGTTCAGCCAACACCCTCCCCCACCCACCATCAACGGGGGCAACCAACGAGCCAAATCAACCAAAGGCTGTAGAAAGGCATTTTTAAGTACCGGTACATTATTGTGTTTATAGTTTGTTTAAAGTGATCTGTTGGTCAGCTAGAAGAATGTAGCTGAAAATTTACTTGCCCGAAAATGGTAGGGAACAAATGTACCCCTGAGAAAATGCTAGATGAAATGAACTTTCCACAGACGTTCTAGGGAACTATTTTCTTTCCGAAAACGCTAGCTGACGTTTTGGCTGCAAAAACAGCAAATATGACCTCTCCGAAAACCTCAGGGGGTATGATTGCCCCATTGCGAATCTTTAAGGCAACGTTTTAGTTACGAAAATCTGAGTGCACTCTTTAATAGACGCAGAAAGCCTAAGCGAATTACCCTCCACCGAACAGATATCTACCGAAACTTATCTTTGGACATGACACAGTCATATGAACTACATACTGAATTTTCCAGAAAAAGTTGAGATGTCCAAGGACTATGAATTGTTGACAGTGAAAAAAAAGATTAGCGCTACTACTTCGTAATAGTAGCTTGAGTCTAAGCTTGAAAGGTTAAGTTGTGCACCTTTATATTGTATCACTATTTTGCTGTGCAGGATTGAGAGAAGTTACTGTTTTTGATTTCCCTTCCAGTTACGCCTTGATGACAAAGTGTTGGAGGGAAACTGCTAATGAACGGCCAAGCTTTGAGTATCTGGTTGAACGAGTGGAAGAGATGTTGTTGGAGAAGGTGGAATACTTTGATTTCAACAAACTGGATGAGTCAAAGGATTATTATAAGGTGAAGGATACAACGACAGCGGAAACATCAGTGCCGATATAGTCATAGTTGGTTTGTTATTCCGTTCCATTTGAAGGCAACGGCAAACTTCCTTAATATAAAAAGTAAATGCGGAATTCAGTGCATGTATCCTTAAACGTGATTGTATAGATTAATAATAATTGATAAAAAAGAGGACCAGCTTGAGCAGTAAGCCTTTTTCTTAAAACTGTTGTGTCAAGCTATCATTACTTAGAAAGTAGATTGCGATATTTTGCAAGAAGTGTAGCCGTATCCATGCAGTAAGGACACTTACGTTCAGTGTTTGCCATAAAAACTTCAGCGTTTTGTTTGACAAAAGGATTACAATTTTCTTTAACATGAATTTAAAAACATATACTCTATATCTGGACGTTATCAAGTACAATAACTATTGTAAGATTTCCATTGTATTTCCCATGAGAGGTTTTATGTTAATTAAAGCTTCTTTGAGGCATATCTAATGAAACAAAAGCAATTAAAGAAACGATAACTATTGGAAAATTTGGTTTATCAACGGAGTTGATAATGTAAATTAACCACCGTACAGGGATTCAATACGGTGTACGGTGGTCAATTTACATTATCAACTCCGTTGATAAACCAAATTTTCGTGTTTCACTCCCCCACCGACGCAGCACCACAGTTTCTTTAGAAACTAATCCCCTTTATTGATAACTATTGGACACTGTTTTCTTGTTACTCTGCCCAATATGGACCAAAAGCCTGCCCGTTTGCTGTTGTCAACAAAACCCTACACATTTACTGTTTTCAAAACAACTCTACACATTGACTGTTACCAGAGGCAGTGTTATTCTCTAACCAAACTGGCATTGAAAATCATGGATAGGCCAGCTTTTCAGGGCTTCAAGGTTGTAAATGGTTTGCCTAACAATAAACGCTAACAATTGTTGGACACTGTTTTCTTGTTACTCCACCTGTTATGGACCAAATGCCTGCCCATTTGCTATTGTGAACAAAACCCTACACGTTTTACTGTTTTGTCAAAACAACTCTACACACTAACTGTTATCAGAAGCAGTGCCTACTCTGTAAAACTGGCATTGAAATGATGAAAAGGCTTTTTAGGGATTTAAGGTTGTAGATGGTTTGACTCCATTACATTCAGGGCCCACTTGCTCGAAGCATGGTTAGCGCTAACCGGGGTTAAATACCATGACGACCAATAGGTTTTAAAACATCTTAACCAATGGTTAGCGCTAACCATGCTTCGAGCAACTCAGCCCTGATCTTTAGCTTGCTATTAAACTGCTGTTTTGTCCGGCAAATTTCGAATTTCACCCTTAAGCTTATGGGTAAAGAATCTCCACTTTTGAAAAACTGGAGGAAAATGGGCTTCGATAAAACACTGATCCCCCACTGATCCCTCTTACTGATGGAAACGATAATGGTTGGAAAATGAACTCAAGCGTCAAGCGAGCGACATAAACCGGACGTCGATCAAATCAACATTCGGTTGCAGTGTCGCTCCGTGTATGTTTATCGTCATATTGTTTTCTTTTCTTTCTGTCTTCTTTGTTGCCGTTATCATGGCTTTTCGCAGACACTGATAACATACTTGACGATGCTTCAATTCATTTTGCGTTCGTTTATCGTAGAAGAGAACGTAATAACGGTGCAACAAGTCAGAAAGTAGGTCCTCCGTCGGACCAAGTTTCCGCCATCTTTGAACTCAGGTAAGCCAGAATTTATCCTTGAATTTGTGATGGCCGTTCAGGTTGTCATGATGAAAAAAGAAGAAATGTGGAGAGAGCAACCCTCCTGCCAGGGTGACCCTTGCACTTGGGTCACCCTTCTTGCGTGTAAACAGGACCTTAGAACTCCCGCCTCCATGTGGACCACTCTATTCTTCTTTCAAAACTACAAGCTTATGGTATCCAGGGTTCCACAAATCAATGGTTCTCCTCTTATTTAAAAAACCGAACCCAAACGTGTCTTGTAAACGGTAATAAATCGTCCAAAATGTTCCTTCGCTGTGGTGTCCCACAGGGAACGATTCTGGGACCCCTTCTATTTCTATTATACATAAATGATTTGCCTAATTGCCACCAGCATTCCCAACCAAGGATGTACGCCGATGATACTAGTATTACTTTTGCTGGTAGTGATGTTGATGAAATAAATAGTTGTATTAATCTTGATCCGGAGAGAATTCGCGTGTGGCTTGCAGCCAATAAACTAACTTTAAATATGACAAAGACAGAATTTCTTTTGATAGGTTCCAAGCAAAGGCTTTTAACTTTTACAGCGAATCCCACTGCTAATATCAACCAGTTTTCGATAAAACAAGTCTCGGCTGTTAAATCCTTAGGTGTACACATTGACGAAAATCTTTCTTGGGAGTGTCATATCAACAAGCTTTCTAAAAGGATTGCTTCTGGTATAAGCGCCATTAAACGTATTACGTATTCGGTCCCATATAAGACTTAACTTTCCATTTACAATTCATTAGTCCAACCCCATTTCGATTACTGCAGCTCGGTGTAGGGATCCTGTTCTAAGAGTCTTTCTCAAACGCGTCATAACTTTTTCAAATTACGATTGCAGAACTAATGAATTGTTGCGGAAGGTAAACTGGGTTAAACTTGTCTGTCAACGCCTTGCTAATAAATCAGTAATGATGTAAAAGATTGTGAATAATATGGCTCCGGAATATCTTAGTTTGCGCTTTGTCTTCCGTTCTGATACTTTAACTTATAACTTGAGAGATGGTGACGATACGCTTGCTATCCCTCAGCCCCGAACTAATTATTGTAAAAAAAAGTCTGTCCTACAACGGAGCTGTATTGTGGAATAGTTTGCCCTCGAATATCCGACAGTCGCCCTCTCTTGATAAATTTAAATCTAAGTTGATTAATTAATATATATATATTTAGCCAAGCCTAAAAGCGGAGCTCCAAAAGCATTCTTTTTCTACTGGCATTTACATATAGTCTGCTTGTCATATCACCCATCTGACCTCACTCAAGCTACAGACCCAATGCTGTAGAAAATAGTATGGAAAGGTGATCTGAGCCAGTGGCACAGTGGATTTGGGCCCCACGTGGATTTGCACCCTCCAGTCCAGATCTACTTGTGGATCAGATTTGGACCCCCTAGTCCAGAACTGCTAGCAGATATGAATCCCCTTTTACGAATTTGGACCCCCACCCCTCCTAAAAACAAGCGTTCTATTGAGTAAGGTAATAAAAACACCTTTCCAAACTGAGTTTGGAGATGTTAAAAAAGCAAAATAAAAATATCGAGGTAGGTTTTTTTTAAAATAATCTTTAATACCTTGTGTAAAAAAGAACCTGCAAAGCTAGTTTTCATCTATAAATTTTTAAAACAAAACATTTCTTAACATCTTAGAGCAATACCTAAGGACAAGTCTGTTTCCCCGTTCAACTGTAGGCAACTTAGTTACATACTTAGCTACTTAGGTATGGTTTAGAGCCACTAGAAATTGGTGGAGAAGCCTGGTGATTGCTCCCTGGAATCAGTATCACATCAGATATATAGTGATTCAGATCATCACTTCATAATGAATGCAATTTCAATTATCCACAGCCTCCCATGAGACAGTCAGAAATCGGAAATTGTGTATCCTCTGGATATATGTATGCCTCACAAAAATTATGAAAGAAAGATACATGGAAATCAATAAAAATATTTAGATGCCATGAATTAAGACCAATATATTTATTTTGATCAATTACTTCTTGACCTTACTATCACAAAAAAAAAACTGCTTGCTAACATTAAGCTCATCACTCAATGCACCTACAGTGTTTTCAAAAAGAAATCCAGCTGCTCTTCTGGCCAGTTAAGTGCAAGACCAAACAACTTGATAATAATATATTGGGCATTTGGTTGATACCACTATCAAGGTGATTCATCAAAGCAAAAGTGCTGGAAACCCGTTAGCCATCTTAACTTGATCTTAACATACTTCATCAAACATCAGAGATTCCATTAAACATTAATGCCAAATGTCATCCAAACATCCCACAAGATTGGTGTGACCAGCTACTAATAAAATTAATTGAAAGACTGTATGCAGGAGGAGGAAGTCCAAAGGATGTGTACATTGATGAGAAAGAGCTTACTTTAAGTTTAATTTTAAGTTTTAAGTTTAATAATACTTTGTCATGTGAATACAACTAAGTTGATACAAAACAAAAAAGTGCATGACTGGAGAATAATTGGGAGAAACTAAATTCCGATACAAAGAATATTATCTAATATTACACATTCTAAAAACTAAGAGGTGAAATTTAAACGTGGCCCAAAGCTAACCTAATCAAATTAAATCAAATACTTCTCTCTAACAAGTCACCCCTGATTTGAGATTGAGACTAAAAATCATGAAGTAATCCAAAGCAAACCTAATTAAATTACATACTTGTCACTCACAAGCTACATCTCATTTAAAATTGACACTAATAATGTAATAGATAGGACTTAAAACTGCTTAAAGAAGGTGCATGCATGATGTTCGATGGAACACCATTCCAGTCTGTTATGTAGCGATTAAAAAAAGAAAAGCTGAAGGCCATATATATATTTAGCCATGCCAAGCCTAGAATCGGAGGTGCACACTCTCACCGAGCAACTTCGCAAGAGTTTATTTGGACCAGTTTAATTTGTGTCCAAAACAATTGAGCAGCAGCAGGGAAAACGAAGAGTTTTCGATAGTAAACGTTTGCAAAAAAGAAAAAAAAAAGACGGACATTCTTGAGTCTAACTACTTTGGGATGAAAGCGTAAACGGATTCAAAGCGGATCAAAAAAAAAAACAAAACAAAACAAAACAAAAACACTGCAGGCGAACAAAGTACGATGCCGGCGAGTGTTTGCTTGAAGAAGGAGAAGGTGGAGAAATTAAACAAGACTAGCTAGTAATTAAAATAGCTTGAAATGATAAAGCTAGGAAAATCGGTATTTATTTTGACATAAATGCCCCTAGAAAAAAAAAATAATGGGTACAAACTCTTCGTTTACAGCAGTCAACAGGAATTGACCGCGGTTCAGAAACAATATAACAACAAACATAAAACAAAGCACAATATGAATAATATTTCTTCGAAGATTTTTGGAGAAGTTGCAGAAATTGGACAGGTAACAAAACTATCTTGTATTAAGCTAGAAAATTTCCTTAGCAGATTTGACATAAGTGTCCGTAGAAAAGACAAAAAAGAGGTCCGTACCTGATCGTTTAGAGCAGTCAACAGGAATCACTGAGACAGCAATCACTCGGAATGCGACAGAGCTGAATAATAGAGCCATTTCCCACAAAATCTTTCCTTGGCTTACACAAGACACTTAAGTGCTTTGATGGTTTTACTGTTACTTCCCATGTCTTCCGAACTGAACCTTCTTCAATTAATGATTCTCAGTGGCAAAACATCATCCAGATAACGAAGAAAGCGCTTGCCAAACCAAACGAGCATTTCTCTCGCAGACCCGTCCACTTTAAAATTTATCAAAACCAGCCAGCCAGTCAACCCATATCGCTGTTTTTAACATCCAAACGCTGATTCTTACCGGTTCAAACAAACGACATGTTTAAAGACGGCGAAACTTAATTGTTGTTTACAGGCTGCTTTCGACGAAGATCTCTTAAAGACTTTACGAAGTGAAGCGCGCTGGGTTTTGACTGTTTTGGCAGCATTTTGACAACTTAATGTCAGATTTTGAGAAGTGCACATGCACATGCATTTGATCGGATTTTTACTCGAGCTCGAATCTCCCCCTTTAATGCTTAATTTTACGAGGACTCATTGCGATTACGTGTTGATAAGATAAGGGCAAAAGTTTCTTAACGCTACTGTGACGAACCAAGGTCGAAAAACAGTCAGCCAAGCCGAGTAAAAACACTCGTTCGCTTGCAAAGAAAACAACGTAACAAAACAAACAAACAATTCAACTACTTCTTTGCGTCCAAAACGAGTACAGATGATTGTTATTTATATCCATTCGAGAGAAAAATACAAGTTTCATTCCTGAACAAAAGTAACAACGATTAAACCAAATGTTAAGTTTCTATTTATTTACTTTACCTCACTGTCCTGTGTTGTAGAGGTTTCTACCACTTGAAAATGCGTAAGCTTCAGTAAAGTAAAAACAAGCATCCGCAAAAATAGCAAACGGTTTGTCCAAAGAAAGAGCTTCTTCCACAGAGTTTGAGCTACTCATTCCTCCCATTAATACCGGTGAACTGTTAAGTGACTTTTCTTGGTGAGATGCAAGATGCCGCGGTGAAGTGAAAGCCCTTGAAGCGTTGAATTATACTGTTTTCAACCGCACAATCTTTGAAGCTTTTCCTGAGAAAAATCTTCCGTCCTTTCTTTCATCACTTGAAAATTCACCTTCCGGAGTATCTTTTGACAAGTTCTTGATCTTTATGCTTTTTACGCGAAAGACAAACTTCGATCGAAGAAGATGAAGTTGTTTTGCTCAAAATAAAGAAACCAACTGAATGTGAAATTACCAGCCGCAGAAAGCGCGCGAAAAATTTTAGCGGCCTCGATTTGGTTTGGGTGTCCTACACTTGGCTTGAGCCTGCGATCCAATCGAAAGCAAGTACCTGGTCAGCGGTCAACTTCAAAAAAACAGCTGACCTCGATGAGGTCTTAACTTGAGCCCGCGATATGGTCACGTTACACTGGTCAGCGGATACCTTGTTTTGACAGGTGTCAATTGGCTATAAGATGGATGTCCAGTATCAAAGATGTACGCTGTAAAGTAGCTGGTCAGCTGGGCCAGGTGGAGTATGGCCGCCATGTTGGATTATTATGATTATTAGTAGGATATTATTAATTATTGGGCGACTCCGTCGTCGTCGTCGTCGTCGTGCATACGCGCCCACGAGCAATACCGCTAGCCATTTTTACCATGAGAAAAGCAGTTGACGGGTTTCTATAGGTATGGTGCTCCGCTTGACGGCCCTTCGGGCCGTCGGAGCTCCGCTATGATTGTAATAATAGTCTTTTATAAATTTTTGATTTTACGTTTATACACGGCTTCCTTGTAAAGCAGGGTTGTTTCTTTTTTCTTTTTTATCATGTCTTTTATTCTAGTAGTTATTTATAATCTTATTTAGTTAGGTAGTTAGATTTATTTAATTAAATATTGAAAAGTCCTGAAGGAAATACCATGTCTAAATAAAGATTTTACTTTTTTACCTTTTTACCTTACCTTTTACCTTACCTCCCTTATGTTTCCGCTCTCTATTCTCCCGGGCGTCCGCCCTTCTGCCCCCTAGATGATTCCAACAAAGAAAAGATTTTTACTTTCAGAATAAAAAGCTGATAAGTTTGTTGTCAGACTGTGAGTTCATTAAATCATTTACCGTAAATCCTCTATTAAGTCCCCTTCTCAAATAAGGCCCCCCTCTCTAATTAACCTCCCTTTTTCAGGAAAAGAAAGTTTTTCAAGTCCCCCTCTCCTTAAAGCCCCCTCCCCTACCCCCTTATTCATAATTAATTAATTAATTAATTGATTGATTAATAAGTGATAGAGCGGTTTTCAATTGAGTGTCGTAGAACCAAAACCAAAGCAAATACTCCAGCCAATCCGAACAGACTGATACAGTGCAATGAGCCAATCAGAATACAAAGTAATTACATGCAGCCGGCGCAAAGCGCGGGAAAATGCGCGCGTGCAAGTCGCGAGACTGGTTTTGGTTTTGCTTCTCACTGGTTGAAAAAGAGGCGCGAGGTCGAAAACTGCTCTAGACTGTATTAGTTATTAATCACGACTGCAACATCTCATGTGGACTGATCTGGTATGGTTTATTTGTGTGCTGAAAGTTCGGATTAGTTTTTAGTCTTGGGCCAGACGACCTCCAAAAGGAAGTAGGGAAGCGTAAAGTCTCTTTCTTCCTCCTTTTTTGCTACCGGTAATGCGTTTCATTACATTAAATAAGCCCCCCTTCTCTATCAACCCCACCCCTCCAAAAAAGCTTAAAATAAATAAGCCCCTGGAATTTACGGTAATTAAAGTGGCTCTGAACCTTATGTACAGACTTGCAAAAAGATAAATCGTTTTTAAGTTACAGGTATATAAAGCCAAAATTTGAGGTGCTTGTGATTACAATTGTTGATTTTAAGAGCGTTTGAAGTTGGGTTATTTTGCCTTTAAAAATGGTCAGGGGTCTGGGTCGTGTTTATTCGCGAAATTCTATGATGTGACGTCATTTAGGGTACAAAAGTGTGTTTGCGCTTATGAATTATAGTGAAATAGTTGGAATACTCGTCCCCAAAATTACGTCAAAATTACGTCACAGTTATTGTCACGTGTCTTTTTGGCCGCGCGATTCAAATGCCATTTTTGAGGGCAAAATAGCCCAATTTCAAACGTGTGTATAATCGCCGATTTTAATCAAGAGCACCACAAATTTTGGAATGTTGAGTTTTATGGATTAAACTTTAAAATTAGCGAGAAACAAATTTCGCTTCATAGGCACTTTAAACACTTGAAAACTAATTGCCTCCAAAGAAACAGCTTTTCAATAAACGACGCATCATAAGCACTTTTATAACGAAATTCAGCGTTTTGGACAGAGTATTTTGCCGTTTCAGTCGTCTCCAATCGTCGTCTCTCCTTCTAAGAGAAGGAGAGACTTTAGAAGGAGAGACGACGATTTCGAATAACTTCACTAAACGGCGTCAGAATGGCTTCAAAATCGGCGCAGGAGACAAGTACGCGACACATTTTAGGTAGGAAAACTTTATTTCATATTAGATAGTTATTTACACTTTTTTTTTTACAAACCGGTGACTTTCCCATACAATTCTCTATATACACAAGCTGTATGCAGAGTCGAATCTTGAGCTTGGGAAGCCTGTGACCTATTCTTATAAATTGTGCTAAAATCGACCAATTTTGCGTCGATATGACCAACGTTTTTTTAAACAGAGATAACTATTTGCTCGTTCAACAACAATTCGCTCAAGAAATGCACCAATGGCAAGGCGTTTCACATCGTGGCCAGTGCTCAGTTTTTCACAACGTTAATCTAAGAGCGCATGGTAGTTTTGGGATGTTGAGTAGCAGTGACGAAGTTTCATGATCAATTTGGATGTTTGTGGTGAATAAGACAGGTCTAATAGCCAAGGTAAGTATCAAATATGTTTTGTGGGCATGTATTTGGCAATATTTCTGGCGAATTTTGCGGTTTTGGGGAGAATTTGGCGGGATTTTGCGGATTTACCTGAATTTCGTGGGTCCTTGACCGCGCGCAACATCAGAATCCCTGTGACTTGTGTATTTAAAGTGTTTCACGGTAATGCTGTAACAGCTTACAAAAAGGAGAATAAGGGATATTTTTTACTTTTACTTTCGGTGTGTGAATGGTTTCTGCGATTGCCTGACTGTACTGTTGTAAATTTTCTGTGTAATCAAACAATGCTTTCTGTCTTGATAATATGTGTAGTACCTGTTATGCACTTATCAATTGAAACCCCGACCTCCCCCCCCCTTCCTACACACACACACACACACACACACCTCGGGCCAAGTTGGGGGAATGTGGGGGATACATACATACATACTTTATTGTTACCTTCCCAATGGGGCTTTTCAGGAACAATTATTTAAATTACCAAAGTTACTAATAACTACACAATTAAAATTAATTAAATTTAAGAAAAATTTACAACATTTGAAGGCATGGTTCGCCCGTGGGGGTGGGGGGTTTCTCAGGATTTGCTTTGCATAGAAGTTGGGGAGCGAGGTTGGAGCGAGGTTTAGAGCGAAGTGGGAATTTGACTCGTACCTAGTTTCCTCACGGAAATTTCTTCACATGCTCACTGGTATTTGATGCATTGCTCCCCTTTTATCAGGAACCCGGCCAGACCGGGGTCAAAGGCCGGTATGAAAGTCGGGGTGAGACCGGCTTGTAGCCGGGCTTAGGCCGGGTTGGCCAGGGGATAAAAAAAAAAACCGGGGAAGCCACGGCCACAGGGCCAGCCCGGCGTTGCCTGGCCGTGGTTGTCCGGGGTCAAAGCCCGGCCTGAAAGCCAGGGTGATCCCGACTTGTGGCCGGGCTTAGGCCGGGTTGGCCAGGGGATAAAAAATAAAAATAAAAACCTGGGAAGCCACGGCCACAGGGCCAGCCCGGCCTTGCCTTGCCGTGGTTGGCCGGGGTCAAATTTGGGAAGGGAGAGGCAAAACAAAAACAAAAAAACAAAAAATCATTGGCATGCATGGCCTGGAATGGCCGCGGGGCCAGTCGGCCATTTTAGCTACGAAGGTTTAGGGTTTACCAGTGGTGATATGGAATATGTTCCACCCAAGCTGCCAGGCCACAAAAACTTATACAAGCATTAATATGACTATTAGAACAATGCTCAGATTCAACAATCAATAGACCTTATTCGCTTGTACATTTTGTTTTCCCAATACAGATCATGTGACGTTACTCAGGAGATTTGATCCTTTGTCTGGTTCATTAAAAAAGAGTGCATGCAAGCATGAATATGTCTGCATGCACTCTTTTTAATGAGCAAGACAAAGGACCAAGTCTCTTGAGTATGGTCACATGATCTGTATTGGGAAAACAAAATGTACAAGCGAATAAGGTCTATTTAAGCGCGCCAAACCCATTTATTGTGTATTGGTCATTAAATGTATTACAGAAAGGGATACTAGCATGTACATTCTTATTATATGTTGAAATCGTGAAGAATTACTTTTTCTAAAAGTGTTCAGCTTGTTAAACATGAAGAGGTTATTATACTTCAAATGATTTGTTGGAAGGAAAAACAAAATAAAAATATTATTTTATGGTGATTTTTCCCAGACACA
The DNA here is from genome assembly GCA_016490735.1 of Pachyseris speciosa. NCBI lineage: Eukaryota > Metazoa > Cnidaria > Anthozoa > Scleractinia > Pachyseridae > Pachyseris > Pachyseris speciosa. Next base: position 173,234 of record JAEMWC010000553.1, on the reverse strand, counting down.
ATGATAAAAGTTGAAAAAGAACTTCTTCAAGTTGCAATCCTTTTTCTTCTTGTCATCCATGGCCACACACAACCGCAAATAAGTTTCAATGCACATAACTAGTGCTACATAAGAAGGCTGCAAAAACTTAAAGGCTTTATTGTTGCAATTAAATCTATGGGTTTATCCAAATTTTGTGACAGTGCCCCTTTAACACTATGTTTATCACATGTATTTTTAAAACACATGTATACAACAAATGGATTTCTTTTTAAACGTTATCAGAGAATAAGATGAGATATAAAACTGAGTGATCAGTTAGCTTATAAAAAGTTGTAATTTTGATTTGGTTTCCCTCGCAAAATAATTTTGAACAAGAATTTTCTAAGAATTCCTAACAATTTTAAGCAGTTTTCCAAAGCATCAGTAAGATATTTATGGCCATAATGCATGCTAAGATAAAATGTTGTTGTGATAAAAGCAAAGGATGAGATTTGAGGCTGTCCAACAATTTTATTTACAATGAGCAAATTACACTTCGTGAACTCATATCAGTGAAATGTACGCGCCAACGGAATCTGTTTTTCCATACTTTTACGTACACAATATCAGGTAATGTCAAGCGTAGCTGTCTGAATCACAAATTTATAATAAATTTCTAACAATACTATTGTCAAAAATATTTTTAAAAATGCAAAATTAAAGTTTAAGCTTTACAAACTTGTGTATTTAAAGGATAGCCGATCTAGAGATCTATACATTTGAATTTAAAATTTACATGAACTGAAACAAAATGAGACGAAAAACGGTAAACAGCAGGCTAAGCTTATTGATTTAATTTCTTGTGCTGTTCATGGAGCTTCCTTTGCTATCCGCGGATGCGTTTGTCAACAATGTGCCGCTCCAGCTTGCACTTTTGCTCCATGATGTCTAAAACAAACATGAGATTTCGTTAGTGACCATTTATTACATGTAGAGATTCCTGACTGGTTTAGGCATTAATTCACTAGATCTAGAGTACTCAAGAATAATTTAAGACCGGCTGCCGAAATTAACTCGATCTGTACTTTTAAAATATTAACCTTGCGTTCAAAATATTCAGATTAAACTACGTACCGATTCAAAGACCTCAAAGAGTCACTACTGCGGCCGCAATATATTACATTGCTCAGCTCGTGGAGCACTGTCGCAGTTATGCGATGGTTTTGTTCTTTCAGGCCTTTTATAATTTTAGAATTGATCCTAGAGATTGCACTTACCAAAGTCTCTCAATGACTTGACTGTTTGTCAGTCTAATCGCACCGGCTGATACATCCACGGTGATGCCTTGATTTAGTTCCATGTTGGCGCCATAAACTTACATTTCATTTACCACGCTAACGCTGTTTTCATTCTCCCAGTGAACCACTAAAAAAACCATCTTTGGAAAAGGAAAAATAATAGTTATTTGCACAATGGACCAACCGAAAAGACTATTCAAAGATGGGCGCCAAGAGAGAATGAATAGAAGTTCTTTGTTCGGTAATAGCACGAGGATAGTCACGTGAAAATTCGTACGTTTTTTTAAACAGAGATAGCTATTTGCTCGTTCAACAACAATTCGCTCAAGAAATGCATCAATGGCAAGGCGTTTCACATCGTGGCCAGTGCTCAGTTTTTTACAACGTTAATCTAAGAACGCAAGGAAGTTTTGGAATGTTGAGTAGCAGTGACGAAGTTTCATGATAAATTTGGATGTTTGTGGTGAATAAGACAGGTCTAATAGCCAAGGTAAGTATCAAATATGTTTTGTGGGCATGTATTTGGCAATATTTCTGGCGAATTTTGCGGTTTTGGGGGGAATTTGGCGGGATTTTGCGGATTTACCTGAATTTCGTGGGTCCTTGACCGCGCGCAACATCAGAATCCCTTCATCATTGGCTGTTGCTGTGTAACATCCGCTGGATTTCCTGATTGAGGTCTTCAGAGAGACATGCGCAAAACGTCGGAAACGATCGGAAACATGACCGCTCCGGTAAATGTTTCCTCAGCTCACTTGGATCTTTTCGAATTGTTCACATCTCGGGGATATGAATTCATTTTCTGGCGGAGATTTTGACGAAAACGCACTTTATGGAGATATTCATCTTCAGCTGAGGATAATACATGCTTTAGTCGTCGAACATTGTCCATGAAACATTAGAGTATCAATATCACTTGTGATTTCTGTTCATGGTATAGGTGAGAAAAATTAAGTTAATAAGCTTATCTCTCCTTCAACTCTTGTTTTTTTTCGTTCTTTTCATTTCAAGGGACTTCATGAATTTAGCGTGTTAAGTTTCATGAGCTTTTAGGATGCGTGACATCACAATTGTGTGATTTTAGGATTGTGTTTTGTTTTATATATTTGTCTTTTTGCCTTCATAAGTTAACGTTGTGTTTAACAGTAGCACTTTTGTTTAGGCTTAATCATAAAAATGTTTCCTTGGAAGAATTAAAATCTTACTCTTAAAGATTCACAAAACGTTGCCCTCTTTTTTTTTTAACTTAAGTGGTTGATCTTTGATATTGACCTCAAAATTATATTCTCAAATTTCCATAGTCTCTCTAGCTCTTTATTAGTTCATGATTGATTCGACATGGGTTCTCAGCAATTCTGTTTATGAGCATCAATGGCCGTATTTATTACTAGAGACGGATCATCCGTCTGGGACGAGCTTGGGCAAAAAACGGTAGCTCGTCTGATAATCCGTCTGTGTATAAATACGGGCAAGCAGACGAATCATCCATCCACACGAACTATCGTGATAGTCCGTCTTGTCAGACGAACCATCGTGGGTAACTCGTCAAGACAGATGATCCGTCTTTGAGTATAAATGCGGGCTGAAGACGAACTATCCACGAAAACTGCACCTCGTTACAAGACGCCAGCGGCTGTTTTCAATAAACTATCAATTCAAGATGGCGGGCAAGTCAAATGATGATCCGGACAAGCCCAGAAAGTATAAAAAGAACGTGTATGGACAGAAACAGAACTTAAAAACCTTGCGCTTGTTCTAGCGGACGAGAGGAAACAATACGCCGTGCAGCTTGAGACACTTGCCTTAAAGAAGTCTTCCAACAGTCAAGTCTTCGAAGAAATCTCATCAAATTTTGAGAAGTTACTTTTTACTGAGGAGTTCAAAGAAGAGAATGAACGGGAAAGAAGCAAGTCGAAAGGGAAGCAGAAAAATAGTCCATTGGACATAAGTCCAGCCAGGCTCCCTATTAAATACAAGTTTCTCAGAAAGCAGTGGCGAAAATTTACCGATCGTGACAGCAAGCGGAAAGGCGCCTATAGAGGAACCCGAGTGGTTCACTATCCTGAATCCTATTTTCTTTGACACCATGGGAGAAATAGACGCAGATTCTAGTCCTAGGGATGTTCTGTCCCCCGCTGTGTCCTCATATTCAGACGAGGAAACTGATAACGACCGCCCAAATACACCAAATACCAGCAGCAATCAGGACAGAACCGAGGAAAGTTGTGATTCAGCTGATTAAATTAGTAGTGGGACCAGCAGCAGTTCTTGTGGCACCAAAAGAAAGCAAAAGAAGCCTCAACTTCAGGCGAAACCATGCCTCAAAACAAAAGGGTAAGAAGTCAAACACAAGCAATTCAAGAGATAACAAAGACCTTTAGTGCCCTTGGTGAGCTGCAGCAAAAAAGGTCTCAAAACATGGTTGACGCGGAGAAAGAAAGACAAGCAGAGTTTTTCAAGTTCCAAAGAGAGCAAGCGGAGCACAATCGTCAGCATGAGCTGAAAATGGTGGAGGTTATAATGAAGTTTACAAATCCCCAAGCACCTGTCCACTATGGATCAACCCAAGGGGTCCAACAAGTGCAACAACCTTCAAGTCTCAGTAATTATAACCATGCCACCACATTTAACCAGCTGCCCCAGGTTCAACCTTATCCATCCCAAATGCCATCCCCTCAGACCAGCCATCTCACTGATCTTGATCAATACCAACAATCAGCATCAGGAAATAGCTGGTATTAATATAGTCAAGAGTTGCTGTGCTTTCATTTTTTAAATTGCCAGTACAGTAAGCAATGAAGTTGATGTTTGGAATTGCAAAAGATAATTTTGTTTGTCTATTACTTTAGACAAAGTTGTGTTGCTATGGCAAACTCTGTTTCATTTAAGGTGGCTCTATACAGTTTTTTTGGCGCGCGAAGCATGGGTACGAATGGCGCGAGCGCGCGAGTACTTAAAAGAAAAGAAAAAACAAAAATAAACATGGCTGCGAGATTTTTATCGCGAGTCTCGTTCCACTTACCGCTATCCTTTTTGTCCGGAATAAGTGTTCGTCAAAAAACGCCTAGAAATGTGTTGAAAAATACACTTCTTTCGTCTTCTCCTGACGTGGTTAAACTGAGGAGCCAATTCGCAGTACTTATCGCGCCGACATCAGTGAGAAAAGACGGTCGTGATCGTACGCGAAGGAAGTCGCAGAGTGGTCACGGTGCACTTTTTATGGTCGGAGGCTTCGCTTTGAGTTCCCTGGGCGATGAAACACCGAAAACAGCTGGAGCATCTGCAAGGGCGCAACTGACACCGGAAAAACAATCACCATTGCGTGACGAAAAGGGTCGGTTCTCTGGAAAGAAACCCACTCGAAGTGAAAACACGGAGGACAGGACTCGTGGGATAAAGGAGTGGAGAGCGAAGAGGAAATTAGAGTTTCAAGGAATGGTCGAAGATTTGTCCCCACCGAAGAAAAGAGAAACACGTTTAAGTCAGGTGTGGTTTAAATCTTTTTTTTTTTTCGCTATACGTGGCACCAAGTAATTCAGTTAAAAGTTTTAAGACAAGTGCTTCATCAAGACTTTCTTTGCTCTGAAATAGTTCTCAATTTGAACTTTTGTATTATACCACAGGTAGTTCATAGCAAAGTATCTGGTCGATACGATTAGACCTGAAAATTTTGACAGTTCATATTAAAACTGCAACAAATGTTTTGTTACAGCTACAACCGAATAATATAATTACCATTGAAACGTAGAAGTTTTGAATTTTTATCAGAAACAAACAAAGAAGGAAAATTGCATTCCACATGGAAGCAGAATTATGGACTTGGATGTTTTGAGAAGTTCACTGAAATGTTGCCAGCACTGTAAAGCAGGTGAGAAGAAACATTTTTCTGCCTGAAGAAAATCAACACTAGAGAAAAGTCAAAATGAAGTCTCTGTTTTTAATGACAAGTACACACAAGTTTTAGGCTATAAAATTAACAGGTTTCCAAAGAACAATTATGACAATGATTATACATGTATATCTTTAATACATTACAAAACTTCTCATATGCAATCAGTCATAAAAGCCTGGGGTTGGTCCTTAAAGTTTCAGGCAAGTTCTGAAACCCTTACCCTTACCCTATACCAAGCATCACACATTTGTATGTCGGTTGTTAGCAACATTGTTTTTGGTAAATTTGGAACAAACAAGCAGTTGTAAATTTTCCACAGACCACAAATTGCATTCACTGCATTTCTGAAATGTTGTTAAGTTTTGCAAAAACTTACTTGTGCTCATTTATTCCAAGACACACTGCCAGAACAAAGTATCAGATTTTCCTTAGTATCAATATTGTCACTTCATTTTCAGCAAATTTGTCATTGTGGAACATAACAGCAGAAAAAAAATGTGGGTTAGCCTCAGTGTTCTCAGTTACCTGTGCAGTGTGTGGTACAGAAAATGTTGTCAAGACCTCCAGTGAACACAGGAGTGGTCAAAGAGGTCCTCTCAGTCATGATGTTAATTCAAGAGCTGTTCTTGGGTGTCTACATACAGGAATCGGTGAAACCCACCTAAATAATTTACTGTGTACATTAAATATTCCCTCTATGAATCCAGTAACTTTCAAGAGTAGAGAAAATGAGATTGGGCATGCAGTAGAGCAAGTAACAAAGAAAAGTTGCAAAACTGCAATGTCAGAAGAAAGAAATGCTGCCATCAAAAAGGGTGTAAAAGCAGATGACCAAGGCTGCATCAATATCCCCTGCTCATATGACATGGGTTGGCAAAAACGGGGAAAGGGCATAACTCGTCGACCGGCCATGCTGCAGTCATGGGTTTAACTTATGGCAAGGTTATGGATTACACTAGGAGAACAAAATCCTGCAGGGTTTGCACGAATGCTAAAAATACTGGAAAAGAAGCCAAGCAACACAATTGTCGACTCAATCATACAGCATCATCAAAAGCAATGGAGCCTATGGCAGCAGTCCATTTGTTTACTGAAAGCCTAAATTCTAATGTCAAACTATCTGTTTATGTCGGGGATGAAGACTCCACAACAGCTGCACATATAAAAGAGAAGGTCCCTTATCCTGTAGAAAAGTGGACAGACATTGTGCATGCCAAAAGATCACTAACTACAAGGTTGTATAACCTAAGCCAACGTGGGAAATTTGTAAATTCATCAACTCTCTCACAGAAAGTTATCAACTACCTGGTCAAATGTTTTACTTATAGTGTGTCTCAAAATAAGGGAAATCCATCAGCCCTTCAAAAATCCTTAAAAAGCATTCTACCACATTCGTTTGGAAACCACAAAAATTGCAATGAGTCCTGGTGTGGTGCCAAGAAAGACCCTATTAACTATAAACACTCTGACTTACCCTATGGAAAAGATCTCTATGGTGATGACTTAAGGAAAGCTTTGGAGAGAATGTTTGATGAATATTGTACTGACATAGTAGTTGCAAAGTTATCACCTGGGGCAAATTCGCAGAGAAATGAAGCCCTAAACAGTGTTATAGGCTCAAAAAATCCCAAAATTAGATACTATGGTGCAAGTAAAAGTAATGACTTCCGCGTGGCCTGTGGCATCTTGCAAGTAAACCTTGGATATCAGTACATAAGCCAAACACTTGAGAGCCTCAATATTGAACCTGGTATACACTGTATCAGCTACATTGAAAAGATGGATCACAAGGCTACCCAAGACAAACTAAGAAAAAACAGTATCAATTTCAAACGCCGAAGAGCTCAACTACATAAGCAGAAGTTAAATCTTGATGGTAAAAAACAAGCTAAGGAAGGAAACACATACCAGAGTGGAATAGGACTTAACCTTGATCCAAACAATTCTACCAAACTGATCCAAGAATTCGACATCATCAATTTGAAAATTTCAAGTCAGGAGCTGAAAAACTTTGAAACGTGCATTCCTGAATTAACCATCAGACAAGTGGCAGAGAAATTTCCTCATGACAGAAACAATGTTTACAATTTCGTCATTTACGATATTGAAACAAACACGTCTGGAAAAACCGCAGAAATATGTCAACTTTCAGCAGTTGATCAATCAGGTTTGCACTGTTTTAACGATTATATATTGCCTTCGAGGGATGTAGATATTCATGCTACAAGGGTAAATGGTTTAAGTGTCCGAACAGTCAGAAGCGTCAGGACCCTGTTCAAAGACAATCAACCAGTCGAAACTGTGTCACTTGGAAAGTCACTGGAAAATTTTCTAACCTACTTAGAGAAAACTGTCAGGCGTGTGAAAAGCGATAATAATATTTATACTGTTTTAATCGGGCACAACTCTCAAGTTTTCGATACTCCAACCCTTCTTCGTCAAGGTGGACATCAACTTTGTGAGAAACTTTCCTGTCTTAACGTTTTCTTCTCCGACACTCTCCCTGCGATGAAGAACTTAGTCAAACGTAAACATTCCTCTCTGGTCTTATCAGATGGTTCCACAGTTAAATTAAATCAACAATCCATTTATCAGACACTTTTCCATGAACCTTTCCCCGCACACGATGCAATGGAGGATGTTAAAGCTTTAAGAAGAATAGTCTTTGACTCCCGTTTGAACATTTCAGAGGACATGTTGACAGAAAACATGTCAATAGCACAATACGCAGAAAACGACATGAAATACCTTGATCGTCGCTACGAACTCCTGCAGACGTTCCGAGGAACTCTTTATCATCCAACAAACGCGGGATTTCCCATCAAACAACCAATTGCTGAAAAAATAGCCGGAAGTGGCATTTCATATCGAGATCTTAGGAACGTTTACGAGAAGTTCGGAGCAAAAGGGCTTGTTGGAATATTGTCTCTGCCGCCATCTTCAACAACTAGCAAGGCCCCGCGAGTGACAAAAACAACCCGTATTTTAGCCAAGATCGTTGAACACTTCAAAGCAGCGGAGGAAACCACAAGTTAAAACGCATTTCCATAAGTATTACAACACTTAGGTATACTTTTCGCCGTAGTGGGGAAAAGAACCTTCCACTTCTTAACTACTCAACTGGCACGTGCGAAGAAAGCGAAACGCGAGCATGCGCAGTACCGTAACTTGAAGAATTTCTACTTTGATGACGTCACGAAAAACAAGGGTTTTTGAGTGATCCAAAAACGCATATTGGGCGCGTTCCAGACGGTGAATTTTTTTAAAATTTTACACATGGATAGGATTTTTCTTTTTCTCGCTGTTAGGAAAAAATCATCAAATTTTATACATACATTAATGTAATACGCTTCAAAAACGAAAATTGCGAATTCCTCCGAAAGTTATGTACAGATTTTCTTGTAGCTTTGTCAGTTGAAACTGCTTGTATGTTTACTCTGTTTCCCCCAAAACAAAGAAAATTCACCGTGTAGAAACCTAGAAACACCATCTAGAAGTCAGGTAGGTTCAAAAAACAAGCCAAGCATTTCTATCAGTAGTTGCCATAGCAACAACATTAAAGTTCTGAAAGAGTCTTCCAAACGTAGTCCAAGGCTGTAGGTTTTTATTATTGACCTTCTACCGAGTGCTATGTGATAAACATTTGCCATGGGAGAAATTATTTATGCATATGTAATATCCAAAGCTTTGTAAAATACTATATAGAGCCACCTTAACTGGCCAGCTCTTGAAGCACTAGGTGTCACCTGATCAGTTCTTAAAACAGTTTATAAGTTGGTGGTTGGTGTTAAATGATAAATGCTTTATTTTTATATTTGATTTGATTGATTTATTTATTTCAACAATTTCACCCACACTCAACATATGTACATTGTATAATAATTTACAAGGCGTTGGCTTCCTATTCCTTATAGACAAATAATCTATTACTGAAATAACTTTTGTACACAATAGTCACAAAAAAACATATATCCACCTCTAAAGGAGGAGGATGACATACAGTTTCTTGTACAAACAGTGTTTTGACATAAATTTTAGTTTGCAAAGCTGCTAAATTACATTTTCCATTTATTAGCTAATTAATCTGTAAAACAAAAATCTTTTTAGAATGTGTATAACAAAAAGTTGCTTTCCTTTATCCATTAACCTTGTTGTATAACTGACTACAGGTAGAACATGTGGCTAGCACAAAGAAGCCTGGCTGTTTTTAACTACCAATAAATTTCAAATTATTTTGGAAAAGGTGTAAAGAATATAAACATGTTTATTTCCCTTGATATGTTCTTCATGGTGAATAGCAATCAAGTTGCATGTGTGCATTTAGTGTTGCTTACCAGTGCAGACAACTGTGCATGTGGGGAAGGGGGAACTTGCTTTGCCTTAACTGCAAATAACTTTTACATCATTCTTAAAATATTTTGAACCCTCCCACTGTACGGGCATTAACCAGTCTCATCCCTTGAGCCCTGATTACCTTGTCCAGTGGAACAGGAAATGCATCAAATCTGGGTAATTGAAAAACCACAAGCAGGAATTCTTGGTTCTGGTTTAAATCAATTGTGTGCAAGGGCCAGACCTTTTGGATAAAATTATAAAGTTAGCCAATCAGATTTGGCTGCCTTTTTGGAGTGCTTTCAGCCTAGCCCAGAAGTCTTTATTCTTGGTGCTGTGCAAAAGGACTAGGGACATGACTGGACCAAAACAAAAAAGTTCAAACATAACTTACAATAGACATTATTAATGTTCGTCATTTCTTGCTCTGGAGAAGAAGTTAAAAAAATATAACACTGTGTGTTTTTCTTAATTTTCAGATGCTTTTGTGACATTCAATTGGCATATCTCTCTTCCCTGATTCCCCACAGCCAGTTCGCTATGACTTGCCTAGTTGCATTAGCATCACCTACATGGCCACTCCCACGAATAAGATTGAGTTCATCTACTTCAAGTCTCCATCTCGGTTTGCAGGGGTCATTTTTTTCAATGCAGATGTTGTGAAGAGCGATACAGACCATAATTATGACTTGAAAGTTGTCTAAGGCACATTCTGTCCTCTTGTACAATTCGCCACCTCCCCTTGAGCATACCATAGGCATGTTCTGAAACCACTCGGGCAGAGCAAAGTCTCAAGAGGCACTCGTGTTCCCTCCTTGCAATTGTATGGTTTCAGTAGCCAAGGACGGTTGGGGAAGGCTGAATCTCCAACAGTTGTTAACTGAATTTCACCATGGGGGTAGAGGTTCAAAGACCTGTTGGGTAGTACATGACCTTCTTCAAACTGTGAGTAGATCTCACAATTTTTCAACAGCCTTGAGTCATGTGTTGAGCCTGGTGCACCAACAGCAGCCCACATAAACCTCTTGTTATATCCAATGAAGCCCATATTCGTGACCGAGTACCTCTTCTTATAACTGTAGAAATTCTTTATAGTGGTGGAAACATACACGTGGAAGCCATTCCATGCCCCAACACAGGGGAACTCCCAATTTTCAAGAAATCCTTGAAGTTCTTGGCTCCACTCTTCTGACTTTCTTGAAAGGAAAACGAATCTATCATACAAATTTTTCAACATGGCCTTGCAAGCATCTAGGAAAATGCAGTGAGCAGTTGGAGCTGCAATGCCAAATAGATCTCCCACTGTCAAGAACGTACAACCATGAGCAAGTCGATACAGACAGATGGCCAACTGGGTAGCTGGTGGTGTAGGATTGGGTTTCATTGGAGTAGGTTGTTTGGTGATGTCGTTTCCAATTTCAGCTAGAATAAACCTAAACGTGTCCCTAGAAACCCTCATCGTTTCTTGAAGGCCGCATCGTCTTAGTTTCGATATCCTTGAGATCACCAGTTGTTGATTCTGAGCTCACCAAGGCCTCTCTCCTGCCTATGCTTTTTACTTAACAAGATATCAGACAAAGCAGCTGCTTGAGTAACTTCTGTTTCAAAGCTTAATTCCTCCGTAAAACGCCTTTTTTACATTTCATTATTCATTTTCAGTAAAGAGTGTACTTCTTCTTCGGCAGCTCTTCTTTTCCTAGAAAAAAGCTCCGCGAGTTGTGTCATTGCCGCCAATGTTGACTAGAAAATTTGACTAGGGCCCAAGCCTTATCGTCGTGCTTTCTCGGAATTCCTTCCAGAAGACTCGTCCAGTATAAACACGAGACGAGCCACACGACACACCGATAGTTTGTCTCATAGTCCTTCCCGCATTTTTATTAGACGGATGATCCGTCTAGACGGATGATCCGTCTCCAGTATAAATCGGGCCAAGTGTGATATAATTAGCTGCTATGATTGCTTTTGTAGATTTTTTGTTACATTTGTGTGGTGACCAACAACATGTCTGCAAACTTGTTATTCCTTTTTAGGCCTGGAAATCCAAGAAAGCCTGGCTTAAATCTTGAAGGCCAGGAAGGCCGGGCTTTTTTTACCAAGGTTGCCGAGAAATCCCGGCCTAGGAACTAACAAGGCCAGGAAGGCCAAGCTTTGGTGGCCAAGGATGCCGAGAAAGCTTGGCTGTGGCCATGCTTGCCAGGCTTTACCAGGCCGCATTTTCCCGGTAAGCCCGGCCAAAAACCCGGAAAGCCTGGCCTGGCCAGCCTTTGCCAGGCTGGCCGGGATTTTAGCCGGGCTCCTGATGCAAGGGTCGGTCGTCCTTTGCAGTTTTATAGTTTCGATATCTGGGCTTGAAAGGTAAGTTTACTACTTATTTTTCCTTTTATTTCATCGTTTAGATTAATCCTTTGGGATTTAGCCTTGAGCTTTCATGGTTATTATTATTCAAAACTTCTCATACACTGCAGATACACGCTCCTCTACTAAAGGTGCTGTGTCACGGCTGTCTAGTTCATTTTGTTAATATTGCCAGTTACTCGATCGCTATTCAATGAACTTTGACTGTTAGGTTAACAAGTGGTTTCTAAAGTTCTATATTTCCTTATTCTTTAGGGCCCAAATATAAAATATAGCTCCAAGGAACTATTTTATGCAGTCTGCTTATAGCATCAGTTTCCGCCAAGCGTTTTGTCTCGCTACATAGGCTGCTTCCTTTAGCTAAATTTGTCATTAAAGAAGTCAAAAATTCGAACGAAATGTGAATAAAGTCAGTCGGGGAATAACAAAGGTTTCCCCACCTGGGTGGGAGTTTTACCAGTCAATATGCCCCAGTAGAGTGGGGGTTTGTAACGATTTGTAATGATGTCAAGTCAAATCCCCACCTTGGCCCGGGGTGGGAGGGGGAAGGGGGGAGGGGTTTCAATTGATAAGTGCATTATCTGAGTAGGTACTTTGTGTATTCAGCTTATTGAAGATGGATAAGCCTCCATTTTAAAAAGATAACCAGTTTTATGGCCATACCTTTTAGTGATTCTCCTTTGATAAGTGAACAATGAAATTTACATAGGTACCAGGCTTTTCGTCTGCATATCCTTTGTTTTTCTTCGTATGATCATAAATTATATTTTGTTTTATGCATTCCTTTTGAGAGTTACGGAAGAATTCAAAACTGCAGCTGCTTATTCCTGAGATAATTGAATTTAAATAGAGATTAAACTACAGTAAGATACATGTATAATAATTTTATATTTGTTGCATGTATGGTGATTTAAGTGGAATTCTGAGTTTTGTTGACATTTGCATGTACTTGAAACAAAAGGTTCCAGGTATTATGTCTATGAAAATGGTATTGTTGGGATTACGTTGGTCTCAAATCCAGTTAAAGACAATATCAACCTGTTTTGTTTTTGATGGTTGAAAGTTGTACCCTCCTGCAAGTCTACATGTTTGAAGTTTTGTTTTACCTCTTCTGCCGAGATTAATACTATATCTTAGTAAGAAACCCTGTTCAACATCGTTGTTCAGCTCTGCTTAATATATTTGCTAATAACCTTAATCGACTGTAGTTGCATTTTGTTAATTCTAAGGAACTCATTGTTTAGTGAAATATCCTAGTTGAATTTTCACTTTTCCAGCCGGAGATTAGTATTTCTTAATGATTCTTAAGCTAGTGAGACATGCAATTTGTGTGCTACAATTTCCGTACAGTACCAACAAAAACGTGAAACTGCAGAGAAATTATGTTGAGTTGGCAGATTTAGTTTTAAATATTTTATTGTTTAAGCAGCTACGCTGTAAATGTAACCCTGTTACCCAAGTGTTGTTCAACATAAATTCCAAATTGTAATTTTTTTATATTTACAGCACCATAATATATTATCAATGGGATTAAACCTGTAGTTTATTAATCAGTTCGGAATATCCCTATATTTTAGGACATCCGTGACGTCACGAATCCATTGTTCTTGAGGAAGATGGCGGCTGTTTCTCGAAGGTGGCTCGGGTCGTAAGATATCTTTTGTTTTCTGACACATAAAAAGTTCATCCGGAACTTTTCACAACGAAATAGCGAGAGGAGTCTTCAGCAGCCATTTTGAAAGCGAAGTGGAAGAGAAACAAGTAGAATTTTTACCAAAATCTTTGATCGTGAGCCGTGAAGCCGTTTTTCAAAGGTAGGTTGAGAGTTTGCTCAGATTGTAGTATTTTTCGAATTTTCTTGTATCTATTCGGATTTTTTACTGATTCTAGTGTTCTTGAAGTTTCATCATGCCAAATCCCAGCGTTGTAAACAACTCTGATTTTTTGTTAACTCTTTTTGAAGGTTAGGTATTGATGTTTACTGAAACCGCTAGCGCTGTTGTAGTAATACTTGAGGATTGTTATGTTTCTTTGTGCTATAACAACCGGTCTTGTTTATATTTTTTAGACCAGCCTATTTAAACGTGGGTATGCCTCCACAACATTAATTTTTAAGGAAAATTTTGTAATAAAGTAAAATATGTTCATTCCTTTGCAACTTGGGTTCACTTTAATTGCTCAACTGAGACAAACTTTCAATCGTTTTACGGGTTATGAAAACAGCTATACAAACCACAAACAACAATTTCTCAGTGTAGGGTCTGTCAGTTTGATCACCACATTAGAGTCAAAAATTGAACAAAAGGATTTAGACACTACTTGAGTTTTTATTAGAGGCAACAAAAAATGTGGCCATAGTAACAAAGTATCGGAGAACGTCACAAAATTAGTGGAACTCCATTGTATTTAGCTTATACCAATAATGCTGTACACTTCAGTTAAGTTCAGCACATTTAATACAGTTATAGTTGATATATTGATGCTGTCTATTTATTTCAGGTCCTTTCATTAGCCAAAAAGATGTACAAATAAAATGATTAAAACTAAATTGTCTTCCTGGTCTTTTGTTTCACCATTGCTTCTTGATACAAGGGGAGTCACATGTTTGTGGGTATTTGAATCCTGCTTGCTTTACCATGTATGCTTCAATCCCGGATTAAATCATAGTGTAATTTTTAATGTCTTCAGGTCTTACTTTGAAATTGCAGCCAAATGTGAATATTGTAAATAACGCTAATTTCTGATAAAGGGCTTTGTACTAGGCAATGCTTAAAAGGGACTTTAAAAGAATCAACACAACTTCATTCTTTCGTGATAAAAATACAATACAATCACATCATCTAAATCCGATTGCCATGCTACGTAATTCCTATTTTTATTCAGACAAATCAAAGCGACAGTTACTGATACCTCCGGTTGCATGATTGTTATGAAGGGTTCAATTTTCATCTGGTATTTGTTTATCAAACCTGCCACAAAATGGGATGGTATTTCCTTGAAATAGGCCTGAATGAATATTTTAATTTGTGCTTGTAAAAGGGTGATATTCAAGCAAGCATCAGCAGTTTTTAATTTAATTCAGAAGTGATATAACACTACCCTATATGAAACATCGGTAGAACATGAAAATAAAATGAAAATAAAAAAGAAACATGTAATCCCAGAGAATTAAAACGTTTTGCTTATAAGGCAACTCTAGGAAAATGGAATGCACGTAAGCTTAATTAAAATAACAAGACAATTCATCATACTATGTATAGTCATTTTTATTTGCTTTCAACTGACCAGTCACCTTCTAAATATGTTCCATCCTTAAAGGTTCATTAACAAGAAAATGGATAGCCTATCCCAGGATCTCAAATATTTGATGGGCGAAACACGAACAGTCGAGCGCGGTCCCACCAAATATCTGAGAACCTGGAACAGGCTAAAGAAAGGAGGAGAGTAAATTTATGAAGATCACTTGTTTAAGCTTGTAGCTGTTGTAGCCATAAGGCGGTCAGCAATGTTTCTCAGCAAATTTTGGAAAGCTAATGGTGAACATAACCGAGGGAAGACACATAATAATTGCTATATTGGATATTCCGGACTGTTAATTTGTGTTGATCAAAGCATCTAATGTATCCAAACCATAAACAGTAGAGATTATTAAGACGGAATCCACCAGAAGTTCGAGTAACAAGTAGACAAAAACCTTGTACCAAGATTATTTTCATCGTATTGTAAACTTCTGTACGACTGTTTTAAATATCTTCTCAAAAAAAATCATTTCTAGCAACACCAAACGTCGAAAACGAATGTTGAAGTAGTGTATGAAACACTTAAAAGTACTGGTGAAATGAAACTGATGATCAAATTTTACCTGTGTTTGCACAAGTTCTCTAACTTTGAAATTTATTTTTTGTCGTTCCCATGGGAAATTGTTTTCGGTGTTATTTCAGGCAATTACCAATGCATTTAGCTTTAAGAAAATGTAAAAATGACTGTAAAATACTTTAAAATATTCTGGTACCAGATTTTGTCCACTAAAACCTGAAATTGCTCGATTTCCTAGCGGATTTCGTCTTAACATGTTAGGTGCATCTTGTGTTCAGTTGTTGCTTAACCACAAAAGTTGTCATTTGATACAAGGATTATAACACTGTAATAAAGCTTTTTGTGTAAAAAAAATATGTGCATTGAGAACGAACAAACAAATGAATTAGCAAATTAGCATGCAAGGGGGTGATAAAGCGAACAAACAAACAAATGAATGAAGCAGAGTTATTTAAATGTTCCAAAAAGCATAGTAGAAATTAGGCTAGTCAATTTTAATTTTAAAATTCCAATTAAATCATGATCAAATTACGTTGAGTATTATGATCATACTTTATGATTGTATGTAATAGATCATACAACTACCTTGCATAGAGTATTTTCATTGACTTGACTACCAGCCATATTTGGTTTACTGAAAGAAAAGAAAGTATTATTTGCATAAAAATAGAGTTCAGTTGGACCCAGAAGCTTAATTTGGGACACCAACCATTTCTTTGTTTTGGGACACCACCATGGCTGCTGTGATGTCATGTGAAAACACTGTATATGGTGTGTTTTTATTATCATCATTGTGATTTAATAAGTCATACCTAATTTACATACATAATTTCTCCTTGTGTAGCTTTACTGACTAGCTGGTTGTGTAAATTTCTAATTTTATTTTTTTTCTCAATTTTCAGCTCCTTTAATGCTGGAACAAAGAAGGCTGGCAGAAGTTTTACAACAACAAGGTCTATGCCATCAGCAAGCTCCAGTCGTCCCTATTCACCATTTTCATCACCATTTTCACAAGGCCTAGGTGTGTGTTATATCGGAATAGCAGAAATGAATGATAATAATACTCCATGAGGCTATTTGTACAGTACCGCCTGAAAGTATTGACCCCTTTACGTACCGCGTTATTGCCACATGACCTTCTCGCGACCTGCCCTAGGTACTCCCGCAGCATGCCGCTTTTTTGCCTAGGGAACTTTTTGACCAGGCCAAAGTTGCCGCAGGAAAGTTAACCGAGGTAAAATAAGGTAATGAAAATGCTGTAGTCAAGTTTGAATAAGTTTGAAGTTTCTTTGTGTTTTGGATACGCCAAATTCTTATGTTAAAATTGCACCAAAGAACATTAACTAAAACAAGTTTTGGCAGGAAATCTCGAACTACCTTGAACAGGAAGGACAGTCATGGTCGCTACACATAGATCTATCAGCTTTTTAATACGTGCGTATAAGATACATGTAATTCTGTTGTTAGAATTTTTGAACAGCTAGGTCCGAATGGCTGAGCGGCAAAAGAGAATTGGCTAAAGATAGTAAAGGTTTTAAATCAGTCGGGATCAAGATGTTAGTGGTACATAAATACTAACGAATGGAAAATGACTGGAATTTGGAAGAACACAAAGAAGAAATTGCATGGAAAATTTTTACATTTTAAAATGGGAACAAATCACTTTATTAAACAATAGTGAAACCACAATCTGTTTGTCTGGATAAGCTGCGAGCAGACGCCAAATATTGGCGTGCCACAAAACATACATGTAGCATCCACTCATTTGCATATGGTAACGCTACGCGGATTTGTCAGCCGAAGTTTGTTCCAAATTATTATATTTTGCTCGAAGAGCAGCAGCTCAGAATGACGGCAAAGTAAATGAGCCATATTATTATTCACAGGCTGTCGTAGATTTAAAATCTTTCTTACCTTTAAATTCGTCGGAGGTGCATTCCACGGGAGATAATTAAATATCATTTTTCTCACATCGTTACACTTCATCAATCACACCTATGCATAATACCCTTAGCATTTGGATGCATCAGAACTTTTAAAAAGACGTAGCCAGTTGTTATCAAATGAAAGTGAAAATTTTTACACAGAAACTACAAAGAGGCTACATGATGACTCCCATAACGGCTGTCTGGATTTTTCATTTTTTCTCACATGATGTCTCAATAAAAGCTATTTTTATCATGATGAAATAAAACCAATAAATTGTCGTTTCATGCCTTTCACATCACTTCAATTGCTCGCCTTTCGATATATAACAAAAGTGACCAACCTAATAATGATCGAAAGCTTTTTTCAATCCCTTTTGAAACCGATGACCTTGATTAACCCGAATTCTGAACCTGTTTGATCGGCAGCAAATTTGTTTTGGCTGCATAAAATGTCAGCGCGACAGTTCAGACAACAAGCGCTTCTTTTAGTGTTGGATTAAGCAGCTGTAGGTTACTTAGTTTATAATATTTGAAAATACTTTGATTTTACATTGTATAGAGGCTGGCTCAAAAATAACAAGTCCATACGCAACAGCTGACGCAAATCGCCCATAGTGTTATTTTGTTTCTCCTTGAACCTTCGCACCCTTAGAAATTAAAAGTCCTTTTACGGCATGCCTCGTCTTTTCTCGTCTTTTCTCCTGTGGCAAATTTCCCACAGCAAGTTGTACCTCAGTTTTCCCGTGGGAACAAAATGTGCATACTGCGGTGGATGCACAGCCACAACCTGCAGCAAAAACAAGGTATTGCCTCATCCCGATGGGTCAATACTTTCTGGCGGCACTGTACATAGGTGAAGATTATAAGGCTATACTCTGTAAGAATTCCCACACAGGATCTATAAAATCTTGAAGGATTCTTTAACATTTTACTCTGGATCTGAAGGTGATTCCATGCATCAATTGCATGAGATTACCACCACCACGGTGCAATAATTCACATTTTGAAATGATGCACTTTGAATGTTGTGCACCAAGTTTTATTTCAAGGACATAACCTTAAAGGATTAAACATGATTCTGAGATTTTTTTAGTGTAAATATTGACACTGTGTTTTCCCCAGGTACTGACAGCCTAGCTGGGAGTCCTGGTTCTTACACCTCATCAAACGCTACCTCAGCAGGAGTACATTTTGCCTTTTCAAATGTTAGGAGGTAGGTATTGACTTGAGGTTATGTCTATATGTCAATAAAAGTGTTACAAGGGTAGAGCAATGCTCAGTGGACCTATCCCTAAAAACAAAATAATATTGCCAGTGATCCATCTAGAAACAGACAGTAGTGATTCCAGGGACTCACACAGAGACAAGAGGATGGGTCCCACACCCTGGAGTTTGAGTCCTGCACCTGTCAGAGTACATGAATTCAGCTATTTTTGGACCAAGTTTGACTCTAATAAATTTGTGTCAGACATCACCTGTTAGACGATTTCTCAAGGGAGTGAAGATGTTATTAAGCGGCTGTTGCTATGGGGACAACCCGCTTCTTGTATTACCCTTTTTTCTCGTCGTTTTGACCGTCAGTCTTCTGGTACCCTGCTCGGCCAGAGGAAGAAACAATGACAAATAAATAAATAAATTTTCTATTAGCGGCGACGGGACTTGACCGCACGACCCTCAGATCTCAACGCCCATAGTTCGCACCTCATCTGATTGGGCCACTTGCTCATCAGTTGTGTTATCCACGGCAGAGAATTTTGTAGTAATTAAAGTGAGTGGTCACCAAAAACCGCCCAAAACACGGGAAGAATATTAAAGATCTTCAAAAATAATTTGTTTACTGTTGAATACACTTTGGACGGATAGATAATCATTTTTTACTTGTTATAGTGTAATAACTTTCTTACCTTCATGCTTAGCTAAACGGCAAAAAGCTTATTACATGAAATTAATATTCAAAATGAGTTTTCTTTTTTCAGTGAAATAACGATTAAATCAGTTACGAAAGCAACGTCAGACGAATACGACAACAACTCTGGTTCAACCACCGCTGCAAAGATCTTGGCCTTGTTCCGGCTGGACTTCGACTTAAGTCCCGTTGAACACACAAGAGGCTATCCAGATCGTCAAAGCCACCTGCAGACGATGATCCGAGCGCGGATTAACGACTGTCACAGAAGACTGAACCTTTACAACGACAAACTACAGAAAAGATTTGACCAACTAAAACAACTTGTACCGACTAACTTACTCGACGTTGTACGAAACATTGCCGACCAACGAGCTAAGAAAACAACTGAACAATGCCGCACTAAGACACAACTAAAACTAACTCGACTACAACGTACTAAGGACAAAAAACGACACAAAACAGACGCCAACTGGGTCAGGAATATCTCTTCCCGTCCCTTAGACAAGACTGAAACTCAGGTACTCTCTTACGGACTTAAACACTCAGTGACGCCTAAACGTATACCGACCGAGGACATTGTATCTAGTGTTGAGGCGGCTCTGTCTCGTCAAAGAGAACTATCAGAACCGACCAAGGATAACATCAGAAGTAGAATAGCTTCTACTATACAATCAGCCTCTCTCACAGACAATAACCTGACTAGAGACGAACGACAAGCACTTAAACGACTGAAAAACGACAAGGACATTGTTATACTTCCCGCTGACAAAGGACGTGTTACTGTTGTTATGGACAAGAAAGACTATCACGACAAAATGGACGCACTTGTCAACGAGAAACAGACTTACGAACTACTTAAACGAGACCCGACACCAGCACTTCAACGAAAACTCAACGGCAAACTACTTTCACTCAAGAAAGCTGACGTTATTGACATTCGACGCTACAACAGACTGAGGTGCCACGTGCCACAACCACCGAAACTTTACGGACTGCCCAAACTACACAAACCTAACATACCTATGCGACCCATAGTCTCGTTCTGTGGTTCGCCGACTTACCAACTGTCTAAATACCTGACTACTATACTGAAACCACTGACTGACGAGTCACGACACAAACTACAGTCGACTGAAAACTTCATTGACGCCATCAAGACAGCACAAGTACCTGACGACCACAAACTAGTGTCTTTTGATGTGAAATCACTGTTCACCAGTATTCCACTCCAACTGGCTCTAGATTGTACTGAGACCGCCATCAAGAACTCCACGTTATAACTGCCACTACCAACAGACGACTTAATGGACTTACTGAACCTTTGCCTTACGTCTACCTACTTTCAGTACAACAGCAAACACTACAAACAATTGCACGGGACAGCTATGGGCTCACCAGTTTCCGTTGTTGTAGCAGAGATCGTCATGCAAAACATCGAGGAACAAGCCCTTGCGACTTACGAACGAACGCTACCGCTCTGGCTACGTTACGTCGACGACATTTTCACAGCTGTACACAAAGACGAAATCGACGATTTTCACGAACACCTCAAAAGACAGAACACCCACATACAGTTTACCAAGGAGATCGAGGAAAATGGTAAGATACCTTTTCTAGACTGCCTTGTTAGCCGTGACAACAACAGACTACAGACGACAGTTTACAGAAAACCCACACACACTGACAGACTACTTGACGAATCATCTTACAACCCTACTTCACACAAAGCAACGACAATACGGACCTTAACGAGACGAGCGCAACTAGTTTGCGACTCGAGCGACAGTTTAGCAGACGAACGCAAATACTTAGAAAACGTTTTCAGTAAGAACAACTACAACCGCGACTTTGTTAGACGCAACACTTACAGGACAGAACCAAACGCTACCAACACTAACCCGACACCAGTCACTACAGCGACTATACCATACATCAAAGGAACTTCCGAGACCATTGCACGGATACTACAACCTTACGATATCCGTGTCGCTCACAGACCCATCACAACTTTACGACAATTATTGACGAACGTTAAGGACAAAGACGAACCAAAGGACAGACAGGGAGCAGTTTACAAGATCGAATGCTGCGACTGTCAGGCCACTTATATCGGTGAGACTGGCAGAAATTTGAACGTAAGACTGACTGAACACAAACGAGCGACGAGAAATGGTGACATCAACTATAACATTGCTGAGCACCATTTACTGACAAACCACACAATCGACTGGGACTCTGCTAAATGCATTACCTACTGTACTAACTACCACCAACGGATCGCACTGGAAAGTTGGTTTACTAACTTAGAACAGACACCACTGAACCATTGTCAACAGCTTCCCGCACCTTACAAACGACTTATTGACGATATCAACAACAGACAAACAATAGACACACCGACTAATTTGACTAACAATACACCCACGAACATTTGACTAACAAAAGACGGATCGAAACGCACCAACCACGGTTTACAGTCTTCACAGCCAATAACATCACGGCTTAACTGACAGACAACCAATAACATCACGACTTCGTTGACCAATCACATCAACGACCAACGACTTCCGCTCAGGTTGTCGAAACGTCAGTCAATGTCACCACAAACAGTCCTTCTCAGGACTACACTCACCCAGACGATCGTGCTTCACTTAGTTATGAATGTTCATATCGTTTGAAAGCTAAATCAATGTGCTATTCAAATTCCGAAACCATTTTTGCATTAACCGTAAAACAAAACTGCCATTTCTCTGTTTGTGAGTAGCAATTTTAGCATATGGCCACGGCCTTAAATGTGTTTCCATTATACAGTTAATTACGACTTTACCAACTTGAAAAGTATATTACTTACATTTTATTTTAATTCTTGTTAAGGATTAACTTTTACACCACAAGAGAGAGCAGACTCTTGTGTATTTCAAGATTAAACTGTTCGTTATTGTTAAGAAAAAGAAGTGGCCACAGAATGCTGCTAACCGGTATATTACTCATCATGGCCAAAAACAAGTCATACCAATAGACATTGACCTACTCTGTACGCCCAAATTACGCACTTCCCCCAACATCAAAAATTACAACGAATATCTACATCTATGTGATCTTCAAGAAAATCGTGCACAACTTGTGTCAATCATCGCCTCTCCCAAATACTTAAAATTCCACCAACACAGTCGGCAACAAAATTACTTGAGACAGCACACCAAAAGGCTTCTTTGTACTGTCGGCGGCTCCCCTCCCCCTGTCAGTATTGTATCTTGCAATTCTTTAGCCATATCCTCTGACTCAATGATGGGAGACAGCGGGAAAGGGTTCAAAAGTTTTTCAGCAATTTTGTCGTTAGCTGTAGTATTTTATTTATTTGCCACACACAATGAACTTACAACGATTGATAAATTACTTGTAAGGGAACTAAAACCACGGAGCTCGTAGGACAAGAAATAAAAGATTACTCAACCTAGACAACATGGCAGGAAGGTTATTTAAGGTCATATCATCTGTTGTGAGGTATTATAACAAATTCAAATTAAATGCCTTTAATAATTGATGTTGCTTTTAATTTTGGTTTTATTTATTTTAATAACAGTTTATTAATGAGTGTGTGTTTCAGTTTTTAATGCAGTTTGCAAAGTGGCTTTCACTGAGGAATAATAATTATTGCTTTTTGTCATTTCTTTTATCATTCTAAAAGGTAACTCACTACTAACTAAACAGTAGCTAGACAAATAAAATGTTGTTCCAAAATGTAAGGGATGGTAATAATGTGTCAATATTACTGCACAACTGATAGTTTTTAGTTACTGCATTTGGTGCAAGCAGTAACAGAACCAAACTCTGGTGCACAGATAATTTGGATCCTGTTATTTCTGATCTCACAGCAAAATAAATAGGTTAGCGTTTTAAGTTTGGCCAAGGAGGGAAGTAAAAAGGCAGACCATGGAACTTTTCTTTGTTTTCTGGCCATTCTCGTACTCTTGGACCTTGGTGCTGCTTTTGATACCATTGAACATTCCATTCTTCTGAATATCTTGCAACACTATTTTGAAGTCGTCGGGACTGTTTTAAATTGGTTCGACTAATTTCTGTCCGGTCGCAAACAAGGTATATTTGTTGGTGATAACACTTCTGACGACTTTAATCTGAACTGTGGAGTCCCCCAGGGCAGCTGTATGGGCCTATTTTATTCACTCTCTACGTCTCCCGCCTCTTAAACATTATTTCTCAGCACCTCCCTTCCGTCCATGGTTATGCTGATGACACCCAGATTTACCTCTCCTTCTGACCTTGCTCTATCCATTCCAAAATTAACGCTGTCTCTCGCATTGCTGATGTTCGTTCTTGGTTTATTGCTAATCGTTTCATGATCAATGACGCGAAAATTGAGTTTTCAATTATTGGCACCCGTCAGCAACCCTTTGTTGCACGCGGAAAAGGGACGTCTGCGAAACAGCGTCGCTAATTGTGTTCCAGAATCCTGCTGTTTTCCCAGGATCTTGGGAAAGAACTGTGATTGGTAGCAAGATAGACATTAACAGGTATCTCAGTGATACCAGTGTGAAAAAGCGCGAGTTGTGCTTAAACAATTTTTGTTTTAAGAGTATTTTCAATGTTTTAAATTCATCGAATCATTACGTAAATAAACAAGGCTACAAGCGTTATTTATTATCCAGTCTCGCCGCAGTATTCTGCACACGTTTTAATTTATCTAATTGTGACTTGGAAGTCCGTAAACGAATAGCGTTACAGTAGTCGAGTTTGGATGTAATAAAGGCATGAACAATTCTCTCACAGTCCGATTGAGACAGGAATTTACATTCTACCAATTATTTTTCTTAATTGCAAAGGAAGCTGACTTGCAAGCATGTTTTAAAATATGGATATATCAAGCTTAAGCTTATAGTTCCTTCCAATAATTACTTAAATCAACAAGGTTGCGCGAAGGTAAATAAATAAAAAATTTCCTTTAGTTGGAAGAAAATCTGTTTTTCTAATATGAATCACGCTTAAATCGGCTACACAGCTCCATCTCGACTGACCGGAGATTAGAGATTGATGACTTCGTGGGTCTGAAGTTGAGAATCACAACGTCGAAGTGGCGATCGCGGGTTCAAACTTCTATTTTGGGGCGGCCTCTTTTTTCTTTTTCCATCCTCCAAAAATCTTCAAATTATTTCATTTTCTCACGCAAAAAATTAAAACAAGAAATACGAGAATTCGTTGGCGACTACAAACTTTGCCGCAAAAAAGCGGCGTGATTCTGATTGGATAATTTTGACAGACAGACATTTCACAGTTGAGTGGGTTTTGCATATTTAATTAGAGGGCGGAATGAAGGAAACAGTAGCATCCTTGCAGGCGTCCCCTTCCCTCACGCACTTCGCACGCTCGTTTTTTCCCCTTTCCCTCCCCTGACACGCAGGCTATGAATAATGAGGCTAACTATGACAAGACTTCAAGACGCTAGCAATAAAGCCAAAGAGATATACATTTAATAATAATAATAATAATAATAATAATAATAATAACCTTTATTTACCCTCGGGAGTATTTATAGCACAAAGGCTAGTGGGTCCGAGCAAATACAGAAACAAATAAAGTCAAATTAAATCAACTGAACTGAAATCAAATGTTGGTTTTGAGGAGAGGGGAAAACCGGAGTACCCGGAGAAAAACCTCTCGGAGCAGAGTAGAGAAGCAACAAACTCAGCCCACTTATGATGCCGAGTCCGGGAATCGAACCCGGGACACATTGGTGGAAGGCGAGCGCTCTCACCACTGCGCCAACCCTGCTCCCCTATATATTTGTAAATCATTGGTGAGCTTAGTTGTGAGACTGCTCACTATGATGCAGTCAAAGATTTAGCAGTGCTCTATTGTCAAGAACTTAATGCATTGCAACGTAGGATTTGCCCATTAGCACTTTCTAACCTTAACAAATCCTTGTTACCGGGGATGCAAGTTCTCTCTTTTGGTTATCCCATGAGTCATACAGGAGAGGAAGCTCTTTTTGTTAGTGGCAATGTTTCTGGTTTTAAGGAAACATTTTCAGGTCACACAATGGTGGTCCTTAATTGTTCACTTAACTGTGGTAATTCTGGTGGCCCAGTTTTTCGTTGGATCCAAGGTCAATTGAGAGTTGTTGGTGTTGCAACATAGAAGCACAAAAAAGACATTTTAACTCTAAAGGAGAGAGAGGAAATTGAAGTAATTCGAGAATCACTGCAAACCATTTCTGGAGATTCATTGTGGTGTGATGAAAAGGAGAGGAAGTAGATCAAATTGAATTTGCTAACGATAAAACTGTATGATGCCTTGGAAACTCATACGCAGTTTAATTTAAGTAATGCATTGCCTGGTTGTTACGTTGTAGAGTTAATCAAAGAGTGTATCAGTAAATACAACGGGGAGGGAAGAGAGGAGTTGACTGAGGTAGTCAAGTAGTCTGAGGATCATGTTAACAGTTTAGTCTCAACTGAAACCAGAAAAAGAGCAAAAATATGTTGATAAAAGTTTTGAAAGTAAAAGCCAAGAGATGGTTCACACTTTGCTTTTGTTTTTTTCACAAGTGAAATGTTTTTTATATTAAGATTGTATAGAAATATAGTGTTATGCTTTTCTTAGAGGTGTCATACATGTACCTACTTCACATTTTTATATTACACTAATTTGTGAAAAGTTGGAAAAAGGTCCAAGGTAGCAATTAGAATTTGTTTGGACGTATATTAAGTAATTTCTGCTATAAATTAGTAATAAATTGGAATTTACTGGGTGAGGCTAACATCCTTGAAACTTGATGGGGTGGGGGTAGCAATTTGAAGTCATGTTTTCAGTGCCTTCATTAAAAAAAATGAAACTATTATAGCTGCATCATGGACTCTTGTATATAGAAATTTTACTTCACATACAAAATTTAGTAGTTTTCAGTGTGTCATACATTAAGTAATCATGGTTAAGCATATTTTGATCATTGAACTTTCATGTCATATATAATTTTTGATATGATTCATTTATATACTGCTTGAAATTGTACATTTTTTATGTATTTTGGTAGATAGTCCCTTTACAATATAATAAATATATTTTAAGGCTTTATATGTGCTAGTTGTTGAAACTGGGCAATGACGTTGAGCCGTTGGCCTTGTCTTCACTTCCACACGTAAAATTGGAAGAACCCACAAATGAAGCCCCAAACTGACAAAAAGAGCCCACAATTTGGTCAAAAAGAGTCGGGAATGTAGTTCCTGGTGCTGTAATCTGCCCTCACACACATCTCAGGGCTGGGTGTAGGCCGACCACCTGTCCCAAAAGCCTCGGTATGTTGGTCTCAGATCCTCCTTGGGGGCCCTGTGCACCACTTTTTGGTGTGAATAAGGACTAAGGATGAGTTGTTGGAATGAGTTCAATTGTTTGTTCCACATTCTCTCCTTCACTACCCTGTGAGCAGAGTCTCCTTCGATCGTCCTAGGAGACTGCTCACAGGGTACTCCTTCACAGACTTACAAATGCAAACAGGCAGATAATTTGCAAGGGTTAAATATTGCAGTTGGTACTCTGTGATTGGTAAGTATCCCATTTGGAAATGGAAAGGGTTTATTTATACACGCAGTAACTTCATGTTGTGAAAACTGAGGGGATAAGTGTTCCACATAACCCTACTATTTTTCAGCACCCAATCTCTAGATGAAAAGTGAACTTCCCCAAACTTTCATATTTCTCTTGGCTTATGGTTTAGTAATTCAACCATGGGGATGGTGATGGGGAAAGTAGACATATGTGAGCCATTTTTATAGTTTTAGGATAGTAGCTTCTTGTTAGTATTGGGTCCTGGGCTCAGTCACAGTTTTCTTTTAAACAACTATAATTTTTTGAAATTGTCCCTTGAGCAGGACACTAGTGCGGAGTGGTGCCCAAGATTGCAAAAACAACAACAACAACAACAACAAAACACACATGTTACTGGCAATGCCATGTTCAAAATTGGCAAAAAAATCTGTATACAGTGCCATTAGTTAATTTTATTTGGATCTTGAGGTTCATATTGCTGCAAATCCATAAGTAAAATTATACTGCTGGCAGTCCCTCTCTGGATGGTTGTAATGTAGTCCATCAACAGTGTGGTGAGACTGGAGCAAGGAGAAAAAATGAAAATACAAAGAAAAGAGACTGGTGAGGGATGCCTCTCTCCCAGTCTCCCCTCATTGCATTCACTTCAGGTTTCACCTGTCTCGCCAAGCTAAATGTTGGTGTCAGTTCCCCACTATCCAGGAAGGGACTTCCAGCAGTCTAATCTTGTACCCAGATTGGCTGTAGGAGATATGGGTATGAGATTACTAGCAGTCTAAATTACCGGTCAGGCCCGGCCTGTGGAGGGTAGTGGGATACCAATATACCCAGTCTTTTCCCCATAAGATACAAATACACCTTAAAATTGTAAAATGTGTGATACTTCATACCTAAAATTATCTTAAAGTATTTCATCCATGTCTGTACACTGAACACCTAAAATTCAGGAAGAACCAGATACTTTATACCCGAATTGTAACATAAAAAATACCATATACCTGAATTAAAATGGATCTCGATACCGTATATGCAAAACCCCTGGCCGGGCCTGACCTGTAAAGTTGATTGAAACTGCAAGTTTTTCTGACCTCCCATATACCCCTCCTCTAGCAAATAAGTTTAAATTTTTTCAGAAGTTTGAATGTGTTGATAATTCCTTGGAGTTCTACATCTAAATTTATTAACAATTTTTGTGGGCTTTACTTTATTTTTAGTGCTGTGTTAACCTCTATTTTGTAGTAAATTTCTGAAATTTTGAACCCAAATTCTTTAATCCTATTCTTGGATGGCACTTGGTGGTGGAGAACTTTACTAATTGACATATTAACTTTCAAGCAGAGGTTTCTTAAATTATCTGTCTAAGAATGGATTGACTGTTTGCTGGCATCTCATGGGGTATGGTGATTTTTGTGACCCTCTTCCATAGTTTTTGCACCAATTCATGATATTCCTAAGGATATCCCTGATATCAGAACTTTCTTCCCCAATCCCCTCTCCCTTCTTCCCTCCCTCCCCCCTCCCTTTTCTATATCTGTTACAGACTACAACTTACTTAGTTGCAAGAATTGATAGATATAGAAATATATAGAAATGTTTAATATTGGAATACCGTTATTACATGAAAGACCCCAACAGGTCATCAAAACTTGGCACTGTCAACTTTTGCCTTCACAGGGAGAGGGAGCACCATGAGGGGAAGGGGGCACAGGAGGACTTGTTATCCCTCTTTTTCTCTTCTACTTCCCCTTCTTTGCCTGCTATCCAAAGTTCCCCTTCCCTACCAGTTTTTCGTTCTCTCCCATCCTTTGAGAGGAAGTGGCTGTTATAACAGGGTAGCAATATTTATTGAGGTGTCTCACATTCGTATGAGTTAAACTAGTGGAGAATTTGTAATAAGTTGTGAAGCGGCAACATTATCATCTATCAACCACCTTTGAGGACACCAAGGGGAATGTACTTTGTACTAAAGCAGCAGGTAGCCGGCTGCAAATATGTCAGTTTATTTCTGACAAACTGGGGAAACTTACATGCACAATGTAAGGCTTTGCCTAAAGGTTTAATTTCTAGTTAATGTATTTAGTGATTTATGCGTGGACTATATAGGTATGTGCGGCCCCAAAGAGTATGGGTTTTTAGCCGTTTTGGTCGGAAATTTGTGTCTGAAATAGGGTATGGTTTGTTCACTCTACCCTTGAATTGGGTATGTTTTTTTTAGCATAGAAGAAGCTACTTCTTCATCAACGAGCGATACTATAAAGACCATCAACAAAAGCCCTTTTCAAATTATGTTTACGCCAACCGTGTACGTGAAACAGGTCTGAAATAGGATATCGAATTTTTGGTCAGGTCTGAAATAGGGTTGGGAAATAGGGTTAGGGTTTCAGGATGCGGGCCGCACACCCCCACCCAATTTTTCTGGGACTACACCCGCCCCCGCCCCCCCCCCGAATGTATCAAAAGGTGCGTAGCTAAAACTATCTGGAGTTTGAGTAGGGAATCGGAGCATGCTAAGAACTGGGTTTACCGGTTAATTGGTACAGGCAAAATGAAAAGTTTTTCCACGCTTTTATGAGTGTGTGTGAGAAGGAAAAAAAGGAAAAGAGGGATGGGGAGTGGGGGTGGGGTGGGAAGCTAAAGACCACATCATGAGGCACTGGTGAGAATGTATGATCTGATCACTTCCGTGGAATGTGTTGAAAATTTTTAAGATGTGGATCGTAGAAAATAGTGACCGGTCGTTTCGCCAACAAGTCGTTTCGCTAACGCCCTGTTCGATAACGGTTCAGAGCGGAAAAAATGCAAAAAGCATGCGCGAGCTCCGAGCGAGCGCAAGAGCTAGAAATTTGAAAAAAAATGGTGGCTTTTTAAATTTTGTATCTCAAAAATCAGGATAGGCCTCTACAGGTATCCCGGTACACAGCAATAATTATTCCAGAGAAATAACTGGCTGTACATATACTCTTTTTGTCCTTCAATTTTCTCAACACTTCTTGAACTATAAAAATCGTTTTGAGGTCCTCATTTCTCTCGCGGGATGAAAAGAGATCGCTTTCGGAAGCACATTATTTTCATGCCGGTTAACACAATGTCGCTATCTAAGCAAACTGCTGAATATCTAAGGTCGAGAGCTCAATTGAAGGTAGGGAAAGAGTCAGTATTCATTTTCTGAGTTTGCCAAAGTATCTCGATTTTTGCCAGAGCGGGTTTTTAAATTGTTACGCAAAAATTTAATTATCGTTCTTACAGTGAAATAATTAACGCCTGGCGACATTTGAGGCCTGCATTGAGGTTTTACATCATGGAAATCCCTTTTAACATATGAAAACCACGATGAGCAAAATTGTAATCTTTCAAGTATATTTTAAGACTTTTAAGTGCTGTAGTTTGATTTTATCACGTGCTAATCAAGTAATAAAACAAATAAACAAGCATCAAACAAGTTAAGATCTGTAATGTTGCTACGGCGTGTAAACAAACCGTGCTCGAAAGTCTTGCATATTGTCATGATCAACCTTTTGCACATTTTATGGCAATATAAGCAAACCACTGAATATCTAAGCTCGAGAGCTCAATTGTGGTTAGCGAAAGAGTTAATCTGTGTATGCTGTGTTTGCCAAAGTGTCTAGTTTTTTTTGCCAGAGCTGATTTTTAATTTGTGCAGCAAAGATTATTTTATCGATTTTATACTGTGTGGCCAGTCACTGAACACGCTCGCTCGGGATCGGGTGCTTTTCACATTGTCTACTGTATTTCTTCAGAGAACTTCAGCTTGTCATAAACAGCAGGGCCCGCGGAGCAGTTTTCAAAGTGGGGGGGGGGGGGGGCCGCTCCCGTATTTTCAAGTGAGGGGAGGGGACGAACTCTAAAAATAATGAAAAAGCATGTAATTGCGTTGAATTCACGATAAGCATTGTCCAGCAGTTAACATATTTTATCAATGATATATGAAATGAATCATATATGAACTGCGGAAATGAAATGAAATGAACACTCATTTCTTTCACGGGAACATATGTACTCACAATTGACCTGCTCCTTACGTCAGTGGCTTCATAGTTCAGTTGGTTAGAACATCGCACCGGTAATCGCGAGGTCACGGGCTCAAAACCCCGTTGAAGTCCTGAATTTTTTTTCAGGCTTCTTTTCGCAATTGCATAAATTGCGTTCACAACTGCGAGGATCATTCTTCATTTGATATTTTATCAACTCAAAAAATCAAGTCATATCCTTTTCTGCACTTTTCAACTCGATTCAAGCATTTAGAGAAAGGGGTTAGTGACAAAATAAACTTGTAATCACACTTAACATAATCTGTAAACGAAGGTAGAGTAATCATTACTTAGGTTCATTTATTCTCTTACTGTCTCGAAATCGGATTGTCTGAATGTATCGAAATTCCCTTTTGGATTATCCTTACGACAAAAAAATTCATTTGCCACACCCGGCAGAAGGCAAAGTTTGTCTTTCTTCTTTGTGAGTGTTTAGTACTGTAAGATAATAACAAACCTTTCTCGAGTCTTTCCTTTGAGCCTTTCTTTAGGAACTCTTCAAGAGTTAGTTTCACAGACAACATATAACACTTTAAAACGCGCCTTATCTCTAGAAGTTACCCTAAGAAATTGGTGGAACAGATACTCCCAGAAGTTAACTATGCGGACAGGAAACTGAACAGCTCTGACACAAAAACAGACAACGCACAAGAAGCTTCTACCCTTCGTGACGCAATTTCAACCATCGTTACCATGTTTGAAAACATACTAATGGACAAATGGCATCTAATGCAAGAACAATCATTACTCAGAGAGATATTCAAGGAACATCCCTTGATTATCTTAAGTCGCTTAAGAGCCAATTTCTGTAAATATCGAGAATCCGGCGTCACTCGTCAAATTTCGAAATTCTTCATATCTTGCCTGAATAACACCTATGGTGAGTTATTTTCGAAAATAGAATTCAAAGATCGTGAAGCGCATGCTTTTTTCTGAAATCGAGGAAAGTTTGAAAAACGCCATTTTACCGCCACGACGCTGCCGAAAATAGTGTAAAATGATGCATTTTGTTATCGCTCGTGTAGATAAACCCGGTGTCATATATCAATGCGACTTGGCCAGATCATAAGGCATCTCTTGGTCTTTCCAAAGCACAAAATTAGTTGCGAAAAGCTACTGGTATATAACCGTTTTTATCCGTTAAATATACCACAGTTCAAACGCTTCAGCGAATAAGCTAATTTTAGCTAACTTCCACACAACAAAAAGCCCACTGGTACATACAATTTAACGTTGAAATTAGTATTTTCTTAAAGTACATATTTTGTGCTCTGTTGTGTTAAAATGTCTTCCGCGGCCCGATAAAAGTGCTCCGTCGAGAGACAGAAACGTGAAGTCAAATTTTGCATCGCCGCCATTCTTGAAATCAACATGAACTTTGCCTTCTTCGAACCACAGCTTCGTCAAGAACTAAAAGTCTGCCGATGGAAACCTTACCTCTTTATTCTGAACGCCTAAGGATTACAGTACAATTCTAAACTTACTGTTTGCAATCTCTCTGAGAGTGATAACCCTCAACATAAATTTTGACAAGGTCAGAGTAGGCGATGAAATTATGTAACTCGACGCTGACTGACACGGCAATTATTACGTACGCTCGCTCTTAACTGCTTCTTTCCTCCAACTATCACCTTTGTAAAGTTATGATGTTATGATATCTTGAATTCCTACTTGGCCACCATCTTGGGTTACAGAAACGTTGCTGTACTTTGCCCGTAAAGGGAAATTTGTTACACGTAATTGCGTGACGTTGACCAAAGGATTGACAAAACCAATGCTTTTGGTAACCGATAATATTTTCATTTGAACTTTGCAACAGCGTTCGAGTCGAACAGCTGAAAAAAAAAAGACTATAAGAATATCTTACCTTTAAAAATTGCCTTGTACACATGTCCAGTCAAGGAAAGCACGTTAGGAAGAGATGGGTAATAATCAGGTGTTCAATCGAATGTCATCCCATTTTACATGAAGATCGCTAGTTGCTCTTACTTTGGTTAGAGAAACTGTGACAAATTCCATGAATATCCAGCGATTTGAAGCTTATTCACTTTGACTCCAGTGATTCTATTTGATGACGTGCGTATCTTTCGGTACCAAGTACACGAATGTTTCGATTTACCTGCCTAGCTTGAATAACGTACTGTTCTTTGTATAATTTTAGTACCAGGGGGTAGGGGTGGTGGACTAGTGAAG
Source organism: Pachyseris speciosa (assembly GCA_016490735.1). Lineage (NCBI taxonomy): Eukaryota > Metazoa > Cnidaria > Anthozoa > Scleractinia > Pachyseridae > Pachyseris > Pachyseris speciosa. The sequence continues at coordinate 139,941 of JAEMWC010000553.1, read as the reverse complement.
TCAGTGGGGTAGGTGGTAGTGGTGGAATGAAGATATCCCTGTAAAGAAATGTGGCTGCAAGAAAATTCTGTACAATTAAGTAACTAGATATAATGAAAAGTATTTTTTTTAAAAACAAAGTTGACAAAAATACCTCTTTTCAGAAAATTGTTTACCCACTTCCACCACCCCTCCCTGCTCAAAAAATGTAATACGGTCCTACCTAAAATTGCGGCATGTCATCGCGAATATTTCCATACTCCAGATACCCAAATAAATGTTTTGTCCTAAAGTTCAAGGTTTTCTTTTCGAAGGTCAAATAGAAAAGGGAAACTTAACAGTATCTATGCAAAATATAAGGGCCTGTTATGTTAACGAACGAGGAGGACTACTAGTTCTTGCGGGAGGGCTATTTATGACTATTTCTTTCGAAACGTTGGACTCGGCCCCGGAAGTAGTTCCTCACACAGTTTTCTAACCTTCTTGGCTTTTCTCCAAAGAGCATAGCGCCTACCGGATATGCTGATCTATAAGAATTGGTTGGCTGATGTACGGAAAACCGCGGTCATTTGCCGCAGGGATATTCACTTATTCCTCTGCTTCAAGCGCATCTTTCCTCACCAGCAGTTACCGTCGCAGTTTTGCGGCGAAAACTGTAAAATAAGAGGAAACTTGTTGAGGAAATAGGATTTCCGTGGCAGTGAGCTATTCACAGTCTCTCGCCATCGGAGCCGGTCCCGGCGACTACATCCGAATGCAGTTACCTTCCGGTGGCCTGGCCAATGGATAAGGTTCTCCACAAGGTAACATTTCTGATTTTCCCGATGCCTTACGGCCCCGGCGTCCGACCCTCTTGGTTTCTCTTAACGCCCAGCCCTCCTTACTGGGCAACCTCGTTGCCAGAGCTTTTCCCTTTTTTCGAAATGAGGGAAATAGTCCTGGGAACGAGGTTGCTTACTGGGCTGGTAGTAACTTGAAGAACTGACGACGGTAGTGACTTGGACAGGTAAAGGAAGGCCTGCACTCTCCATAGGAGGCATAGTTTAGTTTGGCAATTAAATTCCATCGTGGGATGACTCTTGTGAGACAGTTTTCTTCTGTCTCCAAAGACAAAATGTTGCTCGAGGTGTGCCGCCGATGCCTTCAAATCCTGTCCCTGTTTAAGATCTGCTCATTTTGGATACCTTGTTTGGGAAAAGAGACCTTTATTCGAGACCTCATTTTACATACAGAGAACATACAAAAGCCATTATAGAATTTGACTTTTTAAATTATTGTATCGAGTATTGTATTAAGATTCATGACTCAGAAAACCATACCCTTTTACATCAATAAAGGGAGTGGCCGCCGGGAGGCTAGGGGCAGGGGCCCGGGGTGACAACGTCGTCTCCAGGGAGCTTATCCCTTTATCTTTGAAGAAAAAAGCTCCCTGGGAACGCGGTTTTGGGGTGTATATATATGGCCTATACGAGGACGTGCCGCTGGATAGGGTGTATGGCTTTTGATCCATCTGTCTTAAGCACAGTTATACAATTTCAAGCGAGGTTGTCCTAATCAGGGTTAGCCTGGATCTGTCCTAACAGGGTGTAGTTACAAGACTATCGTCGAGTATTTAAAAATCCGAAATCGAAAACGTTTATCTGCATTTATTTAGCATTGCAGGTCATGAATCACCATTACATCATTTTCAGACTAGATATCAGCGCTATTGTTTTAAAACAAGATGGCGTTGCCACACACAGGACAGGTATTCCTAAATTATCTTCACTTTTTCTCGTGCTCTCGCCCCAAATATCTGAGAGCCTCGAACAGGCGTCTAAACAAGGTAAGGGTTTCAAAACCCGAGCGGCACCCTTATACCCAAACATGTGTCAGATACCTCACTTCCTAATAGGTGCGGGGAGGAGGGAAGGTGTTGCGAGAACTCAACACACATCAGTTGAAATGTTAAGTGCGGCGAGCCCTTGGCTCATATAGAGAAATACTGTTCTCTACCACGGAATTTCTGTCTCTACGGCAAGTTCTGCCTTTTTTTCACGTTTGGCAGCGAAATTGCGACAGTAAGTGTTGGTGACGAAGCAATATGGGCTTCCAGCAGAGGAAGAAGTGAATTTCCCTGCGGAAAAAGACTGTCGGTGCTTTCGTCCCTGCACTGCTACCATATTGTTGTACATCACTGCTCTTTGGTGAAAAGCAAGAAGGTTGGAAAACTGTGAGAGAGACTACTTTCGGGTGCTATGTGACAACTTTATGAAGCTACAAGAGGGTTTCAATAAGGTTAGCCGTTAGCTGTAAAACGTCCAATAATCTAGCCGTTAAGCGTAAAAATTGAAAAAAAATAAACTTTTAGCCGTAAAAATTATAAACCACAAAAAATTCTGGCCATAAAAATAAAAGTCTAAGATCTCGTGTTTAAAGCCAGTAACGAAAAGGGGGTGGGGATACTCGGTGCCACAAACGGATATGTCGTTCAAAGATGCAAAATTCATGACTCCACTGCCTGCTGATACCCTCTCAAAAAAAGCAGAAGAGACCATGAAGGAGTGGCTGGAGAATTACCGTCCAGTACGGCAGAGAACGGTGAGGAGCGAGACCACAAAAGATAAGGCAGGAGCTGTTCCACCGGCAGTGTATGCAAGAAAACCGCTCTGTTGCTGACGAAGGGTGCGCAATAAGTTTCGTAAGTGATACCATTGTTCCGTAACTCACGCTCGCGTTCGAGGCTGATTTCAACCAGGTGGAGGAGTACGAAAACGATTCCGATCATAGTGATGTTGATGCAGCAGATTTTGACTTAGAGGAACTGGTCACTGGTAAACCTGTGATAACAAGGTCTGAAAGACAAATCAAAGCGTGGATACGGTTTGATGTTTAGGCGGTCACAAAACGATAAGCCACGTCATTAAGGTGAATTGAAGAACTGAATGTTATTTCAAATGTTTCATTGGGCACATTTATCATTAAGCTTTGAAAATACGAGTAAATATACTTTATTGTTTTATTTGTTTTGTTTTTGTCAAAGTACCGCAGTGTACATGTAGGAATGAAGATATAGACCAGATATAGTTTATCGTGGTAGTATATTACCACAGTTTTCTACCCCAGAATGTTCCTGGGACTTTACAACAGTGAAAATTAATTTTTAACTTTTTTAAACACTGGTAATTAATTTTTAACAGATCCGTTAACCGTAACAGAAAAAATTAACCGTTAGCCGTAAAAAAGCCAAAATATTAACCATTAGCCGTGAAAAACACTACCCCATTGAGACCCTGCTACAACTGCCAAGCAGCGCCATAAATAGCCTTCCCGCAACACAGAAGCCTATTCCACAAGATAATTATTTGCAAAGATACCGCTACTTTTCCCTTTTATATTACTTGTAACCATCGGAAAGGAAACCTTGAATAAAACATTTAATTGGGTATCTGAAGTACAAAATCGAAAGAGTGAAAATAAAACGCGAGGACATGCAGCAATTTTAGTAGGAACTACAGCATTTTTGAGCAGGGAGGGGTGGTGGAGAAAAGAAAAAAAAACTGAAAAGAACTATTTTTGTCAGCTTTGCTTTAAAAAGAATACCTTTCACTATAACCCCAAGATATCTTTCACACCACCACTACCCCCTACCCCATTTACTTCGCCAGTCCACCACCCCTCCCCACTGGTACCAAAATTATACAAAGAACAATGCTGGCAAACAGTGCGCTATTCGAGCTTGACAGGTAAATTGAAACATTTGTTTGCTTGGTACGGAAAGATCCGCTCGTCATCAAATAGAATCACTCGAGTCACAGTGAATAAGTTTGAAATCGCTGGATCTTCTTGGAATTTGTCACAGTTTCCCTAAACAACGTACGAGCATGTAAAATGGGATGAAATTCGATTGAAGACCTGATTATTACGCATCTCTTCCTAACGTGGTTTCCTTGACTGGACATGTGTACAAGGCAATTTGAAAAGGTAAAATATTCTTATAGTCTTTTTATTTCAGCTGTTCGACTCGAACGCTGTTGCAAAGTTCAGTGAAAATATTATCGGTTACCGAAATCAATCCTTTGGTCAACGTCACGCAATTACATGTAACAAATTTCCCTTTACAGGCAAAGTACAGCAACGTTTCTGTAACCGAAGATGGTGGCCAAGTAGGAATTCAAGATATCATAACATCATAACTTTGGAGGAAAGAAGCAGTTTAGAAGAAGTTTAGAACGAGCGTACGTAATTAAAGTCACTTGAAATTGCCGTGTTAATCAGCGTCGAGTTGCAGAATTTCATCACCTACTCTGACCTTGTCAAAATTTATGTTGAAGGTTATCACTCTCAGAGAGATTGAAAACAGTAAGTTTAGAATTGTACTGTAATCCTTAGGCGTTCAGAATAGCGAGTTAAGGTTTCCATCGGCAGACTTTTAGTTCTTGACGAAGCTATGGTTCGAAGAAGGCAAAGTTGATGTTGATTTCAAGAATGGCGGCGATGCAAAATTTGACTTCACGTTTCTGTCTCTCGACGGAGCACTTTTATCGGGCCGCGGAAGACATTTTTACACAACAGAGCACAAAATATGTACTTTAAGAAAATACTAATTTCAACGTTAAATTGTATGTACCAGTGGGCTTTTTGTGGTGTGCAAGTTAGCTAAAATTAGCTCATTCGCTGAAGCGTTTGAACTGTGGTATATTTAACGGATAAAAACGGTTATATACCAGTAGCTTTTCGCAAATAATTTTGTGCTTTGGAAAGACCAAGAGATGCCTTAAGATCAGGCCAAGTGGCATTGATAGATAACTCCGCGTTTATCTACACGAGCGATAACAAAATGCATCATTTTACACTATTTTCGGCAGCGTCATGGCGGTAAACTTTCCTCGATTTCAGAAAAAAGCAAGCGGTTCACGATCTTTGAATTCTATTTTCGAAAATAACTCACCATAGGTGTTATTCAGGCAAGATATGAAGAATTTCGAAATTTGACGAGTGACGCCGGATTCTCGATATTTACAGAAATTGGCTCTTAAAGATATGCTTGTTAACGCAAAGCTAGAAAGGCCGTAAACAACACAATGAGCACACAGCAGGAGTCGCGTTGGTCTGTCAACCCCATTTTAATCACCTACAGAAGACTACAACTAAATGCATGAATTGTAAAGATAGTGGTTTTAGAATTTATTCCATCAGACAGGATCGAAAGAAACTAATCATAAATTTGGATGTTTTTCCCGCGAGGTCCGCCACCTTTAGCCAAGCACTATTATCCCCTGAAAGTACGTTTTTTGGGGGTGTCTTTTACTTAAATTATTATTTTTTCAGCAAAAAGGGGAGGGGGGGCCCTGGCCTCCCCGGCCCCTCTCCCTGCGCGGTCCCTGAACAGTATACACTGAGTTTAAGTCCCAACACACAGGCAAAGTACGAAAGTTATTTTTGAAACGGTTTAACTTCACCAATGAGTGTTGATCGATACTCAAGTTTGTTTTTGTTGTAGACAATTGCACAAAATGTTCAGCAGTATAGCCAGGAATTAAACTGTTCGTTGGAAAAATATGTTTAGTAACCAACACCTCCAAATTATTCCCCTCGTATTATTGCCTTTTCTGCTGTTTGCTTCGCTATGAATTCAGGAGTCACGAGTGCATTGCCCTCCCACTTCACCCAACGTTCTTTTAAAACTTTGCACACTACGAGAGCAGCTTAATTAGAAAGGTTAGTTATGCAATTACATCGCCTTTTTTTTTCATAAAACATTGTTTCAGCTGTGTTGAGGTAATTTAATAAAAGTACGTGCCGCTTTTAGATAGAGTCAGTTCGTTTTAATGATCATTTGCTCTCAGTTTGCTCTCAGACTCTATCGAAAAAGCGGCTGACTAGCCTTGACTTTTATCCAAAGCACAGTGCTTTTACAAAAACACTTTTTATCTTCTTCAAATGATCAAATAAACATCTTTCAGTGTGTTCATTTTTTTTCTTACCGTCACAAGCTAATCGTTTCAGTGTCCAAGAGATCACCGTCTCCAAAGCAGTCCGGTTATAACAAAATTCGATTAAACTGAGAATTTAAAAATCATTTAGGACTAAACGCTACGCTAACCTGACTAACAAGCAGTTGTTTACAAGCTTAACGACCAAACGATGGAGAAAACAATCTTATTTCCCTTGATCACAAACATACTCAAATCACGAATGTTCGCCTTTTAGGGAATTTCAAAGCTTTTAATTCCACTGCATACTTCTTCCCTCGTCTAACACTAGTTGGTATACAATCCCATGTGCTTTAGTCAGGCAAAAAATGAAATGATGGAAGAAAAACACACACACACACAACACTTCGCACGGTGCTAACGCTCTCCTGGCATCATGTTCGATTTCATTCAAAAGATCAACAAGAGCCCCAATCTCGTTCCCAGAGGCTGCGATCCTTTTGGCCAGCGCCAAGGATCCGTTGCCCGTTCCGCTGGAAAAGGGTAACGTAGGCTCTGGGGACGAGATTGCAAGAGCCCGCGAAAAGCTGATGCGCAGAAAGCTGCGCAGAACGTTTTTCCGTTCTGAATTTCGGAGGTCGTGTGAATGGTGACCTCTTAGAAAGAAACAGCGAAAACAAGAGGTCGTATCGATCAACAATACCCACTGTCTTTAAGAGGTTAAGGGCTTCTACAGACGCACTCATTCTGTGTGAGCAGAGGTTGCCATGCACACTAACAGCAATGTCTTGGGCGACGAACGAAGAAAGGCGCTGGATGCTTGCGTGAAGGTCAAGATTTACGGAAGACCGAAAAACATACAGAAATATCGTTGGAAGGAAGCTCTGGATCGTTTGAAAAATTGCTATACTGGCCGTATCTTTGATACGTCAGAATACAATTCACTTCGACAGTATTACGTCAAAGAATACAGATTCTACATGCTTTCCGTGGAGGTGGATGAACGATTTGGGTGTCCAGACAACGACAGGCTCAATGACATCACTGATATCCACGATGCACTTGTTGAATTTGACAAACTCCCATTTGTTAAAAAGTACCCAAACCCAGGACATGGGTCAGATGACTTCATAGAACTGATTGACAAGAGAAGAGCTGTTATTGAAAGAGAGTGCCAAGAAGCTGTTGGTAATCCAGACGGCAAACGGCAGTTTTCCTGGCTTGTTGCACAGCGCCGAGTGAGGGACCGCTTTGCTGGGAGCTTTGTGGGCGGATACAAGGTTGCTTAAACATGAGTCAGGCCGTGTTTCAAACCAGGCTACTTACAGCATTATTGATATTCATGATGCTGTTGAGTTTTGGGATGAGGCGTTGTTTGCGGGAGCGAATAATCTGAGGCCGGCGAAAAGGGAAGATATTGAACAAGAGTTAAACGAAGCCAAAGTGGCCACTGGTGACGACAAGATAAAAGAGTATTCACAATATGAAGCAGAGCAGAGAGTGACACAATGTTATCATGACTTTTTTATACTGTTCGGTACCGTTGAAATACTCCCTCCTAAATATGATCATAATGGTGTTAAAAGTCAAAGTTACAACATTTTTGACATTAGCAAAGCAGTCCAACATTTTGATGAACTAAAGTGTCTTCAAAAATATCCAGATGAAGAGGGACCTGGAACTTATCAACTTAAGAAATCCATTGAAGATCACAGTTCTTGTGTTAAAGAAGAATACAAGAAAGCCAAAGCTGAGTTATACAGATACTCCCCTGATGAGACAGAACGGAAGATTAGAGATTGTTTTCCAAGTGCCTTGTAAGAAGAAGCTGTTATTTGTCCTGAAAAAGATGCAGAAGTAGGGATCAATGCTTTTGAGCAAACCTATGACATTTTTTATATTCACAAGGTACTTCTTCATTTTCAAGAAAACGAAAGAGTTCCAATTCTGAATGATCCAGAACTTTCCAAAGAACTGAGGGAGTCAGTCACAGCAAACAGGAATGACCTGACTAAAGAGTATCAGCAAACGAAAGCCAGACTACATGGATATCCATGTGATGAAGCAGAGCACCGAGTGAGAAATTGCTTTGCAAGCACCTGGCTTGTGAATGATACAGACATGTTTCCTTGCAAAGAAAAGAAAAGTGGTATTCCAAAGACCCAGCAAACTTATGACATTTTTGAAATTAAACATGCAGTTGACCATTTTGATGTAAAGCATTTTCTTGATAAGTACCTAGATGAAAAGGATCCAGAGTCTATAAAATTAAAGAAAAAGGTTGCTGATGAGAGGGATAAAATTGAAGAAGAGTATGGTGAAGCCACTAAGGAAGTTGAAATTGAGCATGGTTCTGGGTTTGTTATCCATGATCATTTTATAATTGCCAATAAGCATGTTATTGAGGATGTATTCCAAGGTAAAAAAATGGAAATTCGTGTTTCTAATTTAGCCATCGCAGAGCTTCATTGTGAAGTTGTTCACTGGGATGCGGGTAAAGATTTAGCATTGCTTTTTTGCCAAGGGTTAAAATTAAAACAAAACAGAATTTTTCCATTACAACTTTCAAACCAATCTCTGTTACTTGGGATGCAAATTTTTTCTTTTGGTTTTCCTGTGAGTCACAAAAGAGAAACAGCTCTTTTTGTGACTGGTCATGTTTCTGGTTCTAAGAAAATCTTGTCAGGTCACACATTAGCTGTACAGAACTGTTCACTAAATTCTGGTAATTCTGGGGGCCCAGTTCTTTGTTATGACAAAGACCAACTGAAGGTGGTAGGTGTTGCAACGCAGAAGCATTTCAAAGATATTTTAACATTGGATGAGAGGGAAAAAATTGAAAAAATACGGGAGTCGTTGTAGACCAGTACCAATTCTAGTGTTCCAGATGAGGATATTAAGGATGCATCCTTTTATCAAGAAAGATTTTTGCCTTCATGTTCCCTCCTTTATTTGGGATCATCACCTAAACCTGAGCCTGGCCAAATCCCCATGTTTATACTGACTTTAAAACTTTATGATGCCCTAGAAACTCATTCTCAGTTTAATTTTAGTAATGCAGTACCTGGGTATTATGTAATAGAATTCATCAAAAAGTGTATCAGTAAATACAATGGAGAGGGAAAAGAAGAGTTGGATTAGGTAGTCAAGTGGTCTGAGGATCGTGTTAACATTTTACCCTCAGCTGAGCACTCTGCTTCTCAATGTTGTGTTCAGTGAAGACTAAAAGTTGTGGGTTCACATTTGCTTAATTAGTGAAACAGGGTTGTCATTAAGGGCAGGCAGGGGGTTTCCCAGAGAGTTTTGAGTTCACTACCGGGATACTCTGATATGAAAACAGCATATTGACTGTACCACAACAGCTGAAATCCTGGCTACTTTTTGCATATTTGAACCTACTTAAGAAATTGGTGGCAGTCCTGGTGAAAGTATAAACATAACAGTTACCAGTAGCCTTTTTTGTAAGTGTGAGTTTACAATCAGTGGTTCTTTAAGGAAATAATTAAGCTGAATCATGGCCCTGAAATATGTTATACAGGATGGTGAAAGCATAGTTAGTAACTATGGTGAAAGCTATTCAGCATAAAAAGAGAAAAAGTATGTTCATAAAATATGGTGCGTTGTACAAAACAGCTCAATCATTTTAGTCATTCTATAAAGGAAATGATTCACACTCCAAGTGAAGCCTAGAAATGGTTCTTGTATTCATTTTTCCCAAGTTAAAATGTTTTCATGTTGAGATTGTGGATGACAATTAATTTTTATTACATAGTTATGAATTCTTTAGGTGCTAACTGTAATAAATTTATACTGTGCAGTTTCTATAAAATATCCAACTGTGCCTTACCTAAGATGCAATTGAAACTGAAGCTTTAAAAAACATTTTTAGGGTCATATCAACAACTGATATTTTAGGGTCACATTCAACTTAGAATTAACAATGTATTGATTAGATAAGAAAAGTGTACCCTTTACTTTATAATCAGATGGGTGTTTGGTCACTTTGTCGTCATAAGTAACTTATTTAATGATTAATCATGTTTGCTT